>CM031080.1:2997493-3569232 GCA_018257905.1 Gillenia trifoliata | reverse complement strand
CTCGACTTTTGGGTGTCCACGTGTACATCCGGGTCGGGATGTGTCAGTTATCCATTCCAATTAAATTGAATTCTAGATACCAAAAACAAGGCCTTAAATTTTGAAAATCTAGACAACAATTCAAAATACTCCTAATATGTAGCATCGTCTTTGGAGTGATTCTACGAGTTAACTAAAGCCTATGTTGATGGCGTTACCCTTCTTTACTATCGTCCTATCCGAACTAGCCAAAGATTTATCTTGAATATTACCAAATGCCTGTCCATTGTCCATACCCTTATTGGAAAGGGCTAAGGGCTCGTTTGATACACATGATTGGATTGAAATAGATAAGTGAATGGTTTTTCATTTTAAAAAGAAATATAATGAATAAATTTTTTTCATTAGTAATCTATCTACTATCCTCTAATGGTCATAATTTTAAAATCTCTCCATTTAACATACCTTTAATTTAGTAAGTTAGTACATTCAAATTCAATCACTTGTATCAAACGAGCCCTGAGGGTGCAAGTGGAGACAAAGGTTCATATTTTTGTGTTGTTTACATATTGGGCAAGAGAACCATTTTCTAAAAACTGCATGACCAGCAAAGGGAGTATTATGATGGTCCAGAAATAATTGGACTCTCCAAGGACTAGTAGGCTAACTGCCACTAGATTCTTGTACTTCAAGGAAACCATTATCCACATGAAACTTAGTAGGCAGACCGGAGGGCCTACGGGTACCAGTCACATTTGGTAGCCCGAGGGTCGAAGTCATATTTGGTCGTAGACCGAGGGCCTACAGGAGTTACATAGAACGGATTAATCATTACGTGGTACACTGCCAAGTGCAAGTTTTTTTCTACACAACAATGTATTATTAAATTGAGACGTCACGGTAAACCTATTACATATAAATTGCCCTCCATTCATAGGCACCACCTACGGCAGGATCCGTCATCTCTTGTCATTCAAAATTGGGAACCTACAGGATTTTAAGATTTTCAATACCCATGTTTCCTGAAGCAACCCTTTCTTCCACTCCTTTCATTAGCCGGTTATTTCCTATCTTAGTTTGGGTGAGTCATACATCCAACGACCCAAATTATGGATTTTTTTTAATAGTGCATGACATTTAGTAATACGAAAAATAAATGGTTTGAAATTAAAGCCACACTGTCAATTCTGTCGAAGCTAATTTCGAAACTTGGTTTAATTGGTTGAATGGACCCTTGATAAAGCATCTTCTGCAGCCTAATTCATCCTTGTTTATACTGCTTTACTGGCAAACATAGTAAAATACGTAATTACGTGCTTAAAACATGTATTGTACGTTAGATTTTTAAAAACACGTAATTTAACGAATTATTAAAATATATACAGAAAATAGATATTTTTAAAAAATACGTAAGTACATGTGTACAAATTTACTAACCTATGCTAGCAAAACTGCCAAATTTCCAGGCTTGATGCATCCCTATCAACGACTTGAGAGAAGAATTCATGTAAAGCTAACACTGAATGAGAAATCTTGACTTGATTAAATTGGTTAATTGGGTAAGCTTCCTATTAACCTTGAACCCAACTAGTTGTTATACAAATGAGAGCTCTGCGAACTTTTGGTTTCAAAACTAAACTAGATAAATTGCCAATCGTTCATATGTTTCCAATTTTACAGAAATTTTGCACCAATTTGATTCAGTTTTCAATCCAATTCTATCTGAAGAAAATGCGGGTTTTACCCATTTGATTACGTTTTGATATGATATTAAGTTGGAATTAAATTGTCATCCTACAACATTCCAAGAATCGAACGAAACCGACCCAAAAAAATGTTCTTTTCCATCCTACAACAAGCAGAAGAAGAAAACCCAAAATATACGCCCAGAAAATTCTTTAAAATATTAAAGGCATAAGAAATTAAGACAGGAGATCAAAGAAGGAACCATCAGACACCAAAATTGTATCCCCAAAAGCAAAAAGCTGTACGGTCCGCATCATGGTTGGATCTAAAGATCCCATCACTTGGTCCCTCTACAAATTCCTGTCATTTTTTTTTTAAATGCAATAAACCTAAATATCCTTTTAATTTGGAATCTGGATTCAGAGAAAGCACAAAGTAAACAAATCTGAAACCTAAAACAAAACTGGAAAATAAGAAAATTAAAAAGGATAAAAAGGAAGGGCTCAGCAGAATTGGGTATGAGAAATTTATCAGCACAGATTGATTAAATCAAATCATCAGAGTGGTGCATGACTTCCTCAGGTGATCATCACTGCCCCCAAAAACGCATACAAATACTGTACAAACAGAGAGAGAGAGAGAGAGAGAGAGAGAATTCTATGTGGAGGCTTTCTTCTGCAGTGTTATTTATAGAGACGTGTGCAAAACCCTAGTAATTCTATCAGGCTGAGGGAGGCAAGGCCCATGGTTATTTTTCGTATTTCAGGCAGGCTTTCTTCACATCGGATCGACCAAGAGCAAAAGATGGGCTTTTTTTTTGCAATTCTCAGTGAAACTCGATTTTAGTCTCATTTTCTCTGGAGAACTCAATTGGTGTCGACTTTGCTTACCTTACAGGGTAATATAGTAATTTCATCCTTGTTGGCAGTAAGGGATCCATTTCATTTGGAGAGAATTCTCTCTTGAAACCAAGACACTGCATCCGAGTTTTATACCATTTCCCCTGTGCAACATGGACGCCACATACCAAAGTTGATGCTTTATTTCAGTGATTGACATCATGGGACGACGAAAATAAGTGAACAAATTTATGCAACGGGACATGATCCAAAGGGAAAGGAAAGGAAACTATCATTAGGACTGACTACAATGAGCATCAAGATTTCTTTCTTTCAAATCAATTCACAAATAGAAGATCGTTTGTCTCGAAAGAGAAAGCGATAACACGGATACTATAAACACACTCTACACCAGAACAGCTTCTTCCAAAATTCAAGTTTTATTTTCAAAGGTTGTATTCAAATTGTTGTGAGGCTTAGAGATATGCTCACACAGTCAAAATGGCATTAGCCCTGTCAGTATGTCCATCCATTGCTCCATCATTCTGTACCCTCCACGGCTGATCAAAGACACAATCCATTCTTGATCGGAAATTCATGAACGTTGTTCGTCCTGTTGACGAGTTAGCTCCATAAACCACCAGCTCTTCTGGCCAGCCCAAGTATACCGACGTCGTCTAAAATTCACGCCGAAATCACGACAACATTTACAATTTACTCGCGTTTGTCTTACCACATATACCTGTTAGCATCATCTCCACGCTCTAGTCCGAGATGTTGAAGCTTTAGACTGGGACTGCTGCCTCCTACCACTCGCTACGCCACTGTCACTGACACTACCTCCAACAAGATTGTCGTGAACTTCAGAAAACTCTCTATTCCATGAGTTCAAGGGGATAAGATAACTATCATCCTTGATGCTCTTGCTCTGCTCCTCGTGGCGTTTCACATTCTCGGATATCTGATGCAAGGTTTTGTTTATCTTTGCAATTCCTCTTTCAACTGGTTCTACCACATGGGAAACTGTGTACTTCATGTCATCAACAATCTGAAACAACAAATGATTACGGCAGAGTGACCACTGATTCGAGAAAAGAGTTTAAAATTAAACAGAGAAAAGGCATACGATATTAGGATTAACTACTCACAATTTCTCCACTTCCAAAAATCACATCACGAACACTCTGGGGGAAATTCAGCCGCTTTTCTCTCTCATCATGCCGTGCCACTGCCAGATGCATTCTGGTTGTTCTTTCACAATCACGTACCTCCTCTGGATCGGGAGGTGCTCCCAGTGATGCATAGTCAGTCATCACAGCAACATTACGAACACATCTTTCTCCACGTTTGTAAGGTACAGCTGGAAATACATAAAGGTGGACTACAGCAGCAACACCCATCTGTTTTAACAAGTTTGAAATCAGTACTCACTGAACTTCAGGATCTTATTTGGAAAAAGCTTCTATATATTGAACATCAATCAGAACTTACAACAAACAGGTACGCGAAGGACCTATTCAGAATGCTCGGATCATGTATCATAAACTATTAAACACATAAAAGTCTGATCAAGTGTAGAGTAATTTTTGAAAAATAACCTTGATAATTTACTAAATTCCTAAAGTATCTTCATATTTAATCCTGAACTAGATATTTCTGCTCTTTGTACTAAATGAATCAATGCTACACAAATATAGTTTGTTACATTTCGTACTTTAGAAATAACTTGAATGAAGTTGAAATTTTGTTCTTCACCTTTTAAGGTTGACCCACACCTTTGATCAAATAACATTTAGATAAAAAGATATAAACGGAAAAGCTTATTAAAAGAGCAACACTGATAAGAGAATAACAACCACTAACATAAAATCAATCACTTAGTTTTCTATTGAGTTACTAATGTTCCCAACTATATTGACCATTATCACAAACAGAGAAGCAATCTCTAGATATATTCAAATTCTATAGCCATTCTTTAACAAAACCATTTTCCAAATACTCGCAAATAAATTAAATGGGTGCACAGAGTGAGAAGTGCTCTACAAGCTAAACACCATGATTTGTTCTACCTCAAGCTAAATTTGGTCACAATTGGAACAGGCTTGGTATGCTCAAGTCGCCAAAGTTATTTTATTTCAAGCGAGGAAAAGTGTAACACTTTGACTCAAAATTCTCATAAATAATTATGAACCGGACAATGAAAAGTTTGCTAAAATAATGTATGTAATATTCCGGTCTTCTGAACACACTGTTCTTTTTATTGTTCAGAGTACTGTAGCTGCTTAATTAATAGCATAGTGTCTTTTTTGAGTTCTTACTCTGTTATCATGGACTGAAGGATAGAAATTAATGAATTAGGGTTTACGGTTCTATCCACAGATAAATATGGAGTTTAAATATAACTACAAAAGACTCTTTATATCTTACTATGAAAGATTATTTCTCTAGTTCTTTTAGGAACTTCAGCGGCTTACGCTAACAGTAACAAGAAGAGGACTTTCCATTGTTTTCCTTTAAGAAACATGGTATGATTACAATTTAAGCCAAGTCTAATTAATAATAGAACTTAGAACAACCCATCTAGAATAAACTTGATCTCCAATGAGATGCTGGGTTCCTTTTGATCATCCGAAACATTAGTCCAACTCATTAATATATCTACTTCCTTTCAGAACTCAATTTAAGCTTTCAATTTCAATTCAATCATTAATATGTCAAAAGTTAAAGACATGTCAGGTCTTCAAGCCCTGCAACATTGAACATAATACAATTCAACAACACATTTAAATGGTCAGCTATTAGTCATTACCCACCTCTATGCATATGATGTAGTCTTGTATCCGAGTTTTCAGCTCTTGAGCCAATGACCCTTTGAAGGCACCCATAGAGAAAAGAAATGCAACAGCGACACCTTGCCACCATGTCAAGAACACAATTGACTTGAAAGTCAGAAACTTTGCCAAGGGTTTAATGGGTTGTAATTTGTCTTTAATGACAGAGTAAAACTGCACAAGGCAGTATAGGGCCCATGTCTGACTAAAATTAAGAACAACTGCCAAGTAAGGATACCTGCAAGCAAACAAAATTAATTCAGAACAATATATATGAAAAGTACAACGAAAACAAGTGCAACACTACAAGAAACTTGTAATAAAAATTACAGTTGCGAGTAAGTCATCCTAAGCACGCACAAACATTTATGTGCTCAAGAAAGTGAGTATGTGGAAGTGTGTGCGTGTGTGGATCAAGCATCAATACATAAGGCATACTCAACCTGTCATCTAAGAAGACATGGATAATTGGCTACTTGTAAAGGTCAGACAAACAAGCTTTCAGACCTAAATGATACAGAAGCAAATATCTTACCCATATCTCCAGTCAAATTTCCCTTCTCCATAAACACCAAAAGTCTCAAGAATCATTGCAAGCAAAGCGCAGATCAATTTCAGTATCATCTGGAAAATAATGTTTCGACAAGACCAAATAAGGATGAAAACTTTCAAGGAAATAGAATGATTTAAATAAAGTTTCAGCAGGAAAATGAGTACATACATATTGAACGATGCCAACTTTCACAGCATGGTAGAATGCGGAGCCAAGAGGCCAGTCTCCTAGGAGGCAATTCAGTGGGAAAGGATGCTCTACAACTCCATAAGCATAAGCTTCTTTCAAAAGAGGTGTGCCCGAATCGACTACACTCTGACTCTCCATAAATTCAATTGTCCTCTCTTCACCGCCTTTACATAGAAAAATGTGTGTCCACAACAAGGAGGCAAATTGTTTCAGGTTTACATTATTAAACATGTTCAAAAAACTTGGTAATTTTCTCATTGATAGGAATATTACTTATCATTTTATCAACATATACATTTTCATTAATGTGAGCACCGTGCAAACACAAGAATAGTACTAAGGAAAAAAGAATACTGTTTAATGTCACTATCTGTGGTAAGTACTTAATAATCACAGAGGATTCAGCATTCACATTTCGGTTACATACCTAAGCAGGCTATCAGGTATCTCTCAAAACAATATAGTGCAAAAGCCTCATAGCAGTCCCGAATTGCTTCGCAGTTGAAGGCCGCATTTGAGTCCAACAGTGACAAAAACTGCAGCCAAAAGCATTATTACCCACAACGGCTAATTAATCCACAAAATGGTAAATACTAATAAAAAAGAGCAGTTTGGATACCTCATATAGATACCAAGAAAAAGGACCAACTGTATGTAGAAATATTACTTTTGCGATACAGTTTCCAACAATTAGAGCAGACTTCACAAATTGAATATCTTTAAGAACTGTACACAAATGACCAATTATGAAGAAATATTATGCCTGTCACAACTCCACGATTTGCAGTCAAAAGGCGATTCCTGCCTCTAAGAAATTTGGGATTGGCTACAGTAGGTGCACGTATGCCATACATTCACCATCCAACAGTCAGATCTCTTCACATCTGACCATTGGATGGTGAATGTATGGCATACATGCACCTTCCGTAGAAATTTCCAAGAAGGGAAACTTTGCCAAATTATCTCCAGTTTTAACAAGTTACAAAAATAGAACTCCCTCTCTACAAAATGAGGTAATAACATAATCTTGCACAAGACATGAAATACATCTGAATTCTGTCTTCTATTATTTCAACAAGTTGGTATTACCTAACTAATATATTAAACTACCCTTGAACTGTATGTGTATTCTCAGTAAACTAAAAGCACTTCATCACCCCCCAACACAACTCAAGCTGTTCTCAATATATTAATATGAAAGCTTGATTTATAACAATATAAATAATTAGATTTTCGCAAAAAACTAGAATACAACTGAAGAAAGTGATAGCGGTACAGTCATACCGATTCCAGTGCATAAACAGGAACCATCAAAATGAGACCAATTAGGAACTTCTGCTCCTGAAAATAGATAAAAGGAAAAGAAAAAAATGTCACAAAAGATGAAACAAAGTTATCTTCAGACAAAGAAGCAATATAAAATTCCTCAGAAGGAATACAAAGATTAGACCTCTGGCTGATTATAAGCAGCTAAATGCTCGAAGATAAGGTACATGGAGAGAAAAAGAGCTACAAGTACGAAAATGCTAGCACTGAGGATTGGCCAGCTGAAAGCTGCTGATGATTCAGCACCAAGGTTGAGTGACCACATTTCTCCTAATCTGCTTGAGGACTCAACTAGGGATATAAAGAAAAAGGAAGAACATAAAATGCCCCTCCATCCCATTGAATTAGAGTCTCAAAATATATGGTTAAACTTGAGCCAATGGACGTGCTTTATAACTTTGGTTAGGCTTTGAGGACGTAAGGATGATGCATCCAGGGAAAATGGAATCTGCAAGAAATGGAACCTTTTAAGTAATGTGAAAAGTACAAGCACTACTATTTAACAGTCAGAAAACAAAGATCAATAACGGATACCAATTTTTAAACTCGTGATATTTCCAGTGAAATATTCAAAGATGTATAATACATGAACTAATTCCAACATAATACCATGATCAAAGCGAAAGATGCCCTTAAATGTTTTACATCAACATAACTCTTCATCAGAAGTACCAAGCAAACCCAAACAAGATAAATGTCAGGAACTAATAAGTTTCAAATCACTACATGCAAAAGTCTATAGATTGCTTCACAAGGCATGATATCCTCAGGTTGGAGTTTCTCAACCCATGTCTGTCTGCCAACGTTTAGTTTGGGTTAAAAACAAATATAACCCTTTTGCTCAAATTACTTATCCTTTACTAGAATTGCCAAAAGTGCAGATTGGATTCGGGTTGGTCAGGTTCATCCAACCAACCCAATGCCCATTCCTCGTTGTCGTCAAGGCTTGCACCAAAATTACAGAGCTTAAAGTAAAAACCTTGCATCTTATCAGCACTACAGAAGTCATAATTTCTATCAATAATACACAATAATAGACCTCTAATACACATAAAATCAACACAAAACACAGTGATTGGTACACTAATCAGTATCGAATAATAACCATTGAATATTATTTCCCATCTACTGTAACACATTCTGCTAACCTGCCATTGACTATGAAATTAAACATTCTAGTACAAAAAATAAAAATTAATTTTCTTTATTTTCTTAGCAGCCGGACAAATTTAGCAACAAATTTATCTACATCACCAAAACCTCAAACTTCCAGAAGCAGAATAATTACAAAAAACAGCAATTAATTCACATTCGTCACTAAAAATCAAAGGATAAACCCTAAAACTTCCATCACAGAGAAAAAAAATTAACCTTTGCGAAAGAATTGAAAAAGGACCAGAAATAGTCATAATTCTTGGAAGACGAACAAAAGGAAAACAAAATATTTCTGAAAAGAAAAATGAGAGGAGGGATTACATACGAAACTGTGCTTGAAATTTTCCCGGGAAAATTTGATAGTGAATTATTTTCCGCGAAAATCGAAAGGAAAATTATAATTCGCTCGGAAAGAAGACGTTTTCCCTTTTGCTTCGGCGGTTGGGGAAGACCATCATAGAATTAGTTTTTTATTTTTTAATTAAATATTAAATGTGGAAACATGAGTAAGCTTCACATGGCAGTGACCTAATTTTTGTGACAGCTTTACATCTGACCGTGGCAGCATTACATCTGGCAGTGGCGTATGATCGTGCGGCTTTCGGGGTTGTCATCCTATGGGAGAGCCTGATTGCCTGTGGTTTTAAGATGGATAACGTTGAATTAGGAAAGGGTAACTTTATTTCCACGCAAGCAATTGCACGTGGCAAGATCTCACTCCCGGTTTCCACATCAGTTCTGCATTGCCTCGGTTCAAGACTTTTTCCTTTTTTTTTAAATACTCGGCTAAAGACCGAGTGATTTTTTTTTTTTTACCTGAAATACTTACTTTTCCGCTTAAATTATAATATGTGTTACAATTAATATTGGCATAGTGTAATTACGTAAATTCTACATAGATATGTATTAGCATATTATTGTAAATCTAATAATTCTATCCTATCAGGTATGTACTTAATTGGAGATCAAGTTTGTCTCTCCTTGTGGTTTACTATAAATAAATGCACTAGGCATGAGAAACAAGTACTACAATTCCTCACGTTATCAGCACGCTCTTTACGTTGTGCTAAATAGAATTATACTGGAGTTTTGGTCATCTTCAATCATGGGAGTATTACTTTCAATAATTCTTATTTTGATTTACTTTTTATTTTATTGAATTAATATATTTGCTATTGATTCAATTTTCTCCTTGTTATTTTATGTTGAACGAGATTCAACGTATTGAAGATGGAAATTCGTAGTTAAAGGCAATTCTTTTACAAATTGATCCACCATCATCATATGCAATCCAAATACTTCTAAAACATAGTTTCAATTTCGATATTTTTTCAGCCTTGATTGTATGAACCTTCACCATAATGTATAAACCCAATTTTTACGCTTTTAAAAGAATTATAATAGTCTCCTAAATATTGTGTTAGCATTTAATTTTATAGATACTTGTTATATATTATTTTGTGAATTGATGATTGTGTGAAAGAAAGAAAAATTAGGTTTTCCTTAATTTTTTGAGAAAAAAAAACCTAAGTGAGCCACGACTTGAAGCCGAGTCGCATCGAGCCAAGCCGACCCATCCAAAACCCAACAGCCAACATCGCCGTCACCACCCACCGAATTCTGGCAATCCCAGAACACCGACGACCTGCAGTCGTCCCTCCGCATGGACTCCCGTCGTCCCCGACGACATGGAAGAGATTTCTCGTCGAAATTTCATCGGATTCTTGAGATTCAAACTCGAATTCCCACCAGTTTTGGACCCCCGACTTCGAGATCACATCTTCGTCCAAATTTTTTGGTTTCTTGTCAAAACCGAGGCTCGCTCCGACCTCTAGATTGAGAACCACGCCACTTGCAGTGGTGTCGCTGTTTTTCCCAGCAAAAACCACACCCAGCTCAAGCTGGGCTTGCACCAGAAACTCGCGAGCCCCTTTAGGCTTTCCGGCGCTCGGCCCACACTAAACCCAGCCCAATCTTGGGCGTGGGCCTTTCAATTTTTTTTTTCTTTTCTACCCCAAGTGTGCTTGGCTTTCCTGCCCATTCCTACATGCTGCCTTGCAGCCCAGCAACTACAATTTGGACCTACAACTCAAAAGCCCCGCCTACCCTAATTTTTAGGTTGTGCTATTCACACCCCGTGGGTCCCATGGACCTACGATCATCTACCTATTTGTGTTATATATATTGTTATTCTATATATTGCATTTGCTTGTAGGTACCCAAGAACTTGATGTTCATATTTTTAATTCGAACCCGAAGTTTCGAAAATGTGCCATAGAAACATTTTTATGTTTCCTAAAACTCACCACTCATGTAGAGACCTGAAGTTCTCCATGATTAATCCACTAAACCAAACCATGTCTTAGAACCCGAATATTCTAACTTTGATGCTTATGGAGAATTTATTTTCCATAAGCACCAACCACAATCTTGTTCCCTCCATCCAATGGATTGTCGAACCGTAACAAGCTCAATTTCACTAACATGGAAGTTTCTGGTACAAACTACTTTATTTGGGCACGAGTTGTAATGCTCCACTTGACTACCGAGAAGATGAGAAACATTGAAGCCAACAATGGCATGAATAGAGCTAAATAAGTCTCTGCCATGATCTTCATTCTAAGACTTATGCTTGAAGCATTATAAATGGAGGTACCTCAATGAAAAGGATTCCATGGCTCTTTGACTCGCTCTACGAACCATTGATCTTGCCCGAAGCAAGACATATCTTGCCTGAAGCAAAACATGATTGAAACCCATCCGTGAGTAAGTATAATTATGAAATTTATAGAATCCGATTGAATTTTGACTAGGGAAGATTTTTCTCGTCCTTCCATGCTTCTTAACATGCTCCTGAAGTAACACTATAGAGAGCGGAGGTTCACTAAATTCTCAGATCTGATTACTACCACATTACTCATTGAAAAGCACAACAGTGATTGAAAGGTAACCCAATTATTCGATTGGAAGGTACCGAATGGTATAGACCCAGCTTCGGCTGGAGTCTACCGAAAGGTGTTACTTAGCTTCGGCTGGAGTCTACTGAAATACAAGCCCTGCTTCGGCAAGGACATACCGAAGTTGGATTCCAGTCTCGGTTGGATCTCACCGAATGGCATGCCTTGCTTCAGCAGGGATGTACCGAAGGTCACACTCTGCTTTGGTAGAGATGTACTGAACAAAAGGCTCTGCTTCAATAGACGCCTATTGAATCTGCTCATCCATCTTCGGTTGGAAAGTACTGAATAGTGGTAGAATCAGGGTCTACCAAGGGGTGGCATCACGACCAAACACGTGATATTTTGGCACTTAAGACCCAAAACTTCAAGAATAAGAGACAGTATTCATAAACCTCAACGGTGCAACATCTACTTCCATTTTGATGGAAGAGATCATTGGTTATGCACTTATCTGTGCTTCTACCAATGTTGTTGAGAAGTACTATTCTAGTAGTCAATTTGTGAGACTAATTTTGCTTCACCTAATACATTTGGAAAAGTAGAATTTTGACATGGACGGTCATGTTGGCCGAACCTTTTATCCAAAATTGGTTTACTTTGTGAACAATTTCCTATATTCCCATATTCAAGTTTGGTATTTGTTTTAGTTATGGATAATGTTATGGATATTGTCCTCAAATATGAGATGATTGAATCATGTTTCTTGTCTACAAATGACCAAATTTAATTAACACGTGATTAGGTATAAATGTGGGGAAGTTAGTTGTCTGGATGAATGTGCTACTACGCACACTAACTTCATACCTAAATCACCCCTCTAGCAACAAATTCAGGTCTATCTAACCTGATTAAGGGCATTAGCACCGCTCCTTGTTGTATTAATGGTATTACCATTAAGGGGCCTTATATTCTCTCCGTTCTGAAAGAACGTCATTAAGTTTTAAGGATATTCGAGAGAACAACGATTATGAAACCACTGTAGAAAATAGAGTGAAGTATATTTGCATCACCTTCAAAATATGAAGCCTGAAGTTATGTTTTGGGGCCAATGGGCTACCTCCCAACTAGGACGGGCCACATATAGGCTAGCCTAAAGCGAGATGATTCAAGAAGTTTACTTGCTTTGGCACTACCGTTTGGGACATTCAGGTCGAAACACGATGCAATGTTTTACACAACGCATCACCATACCTAGAGTAAGGATTTTTTGCTTATTAGCACATTTGCCAAGCTTGCTCGTTGGGGAAATTAGATTTCTCTATCATCCCTTGCAAAGATACTACATAACCCTCTTTTCACAGTGGATTAAAGGGAATAATGTGGACTAATCCAACCAAAATACGAACCATGTAAATATGGTTTTTTGGTTGATATATCAACACAATGGTCACTTGTTTGTCAATTATGATTCTCCTTCAAATTAGCTCTTTCGAGCTCTTGTACGTGATCTTTTTAGACAGTCTCCCCACCGTTAGAGGGAGATAAGAACGTCAGCGTTTCTGAAGAACAACGCAAATTATCGTGGACGTCCCCACTATGTCTCATCTCAATCCTTGTATTCTAAATTTTTGAGTGTTGCTCCAGATGCTTTCTCTAATTTAGCAAAAGTGACGAAATCACACATACCAACTGCAAACATGCCTGCAAGGATAGACGTATGTAATGGACGTCGAGTTAACATCCCCAAAGGGTGTGCCGCCTCTGAAGGAAGGTTGGCCACCTGACACACCCCACCCTCAATACCCACGTGGATACCGAGTGCGAGCGTGCTGGCCGACACTCGTAAGTGACGAAGCCATTAAATGCATGACAACACTTAGTGTAACCAAAATTAAATTGAAAAAAAAGTTACAAAACTCAATGTCAATATGCATATGGTTCAGAGCATACTAATTTTGAAACAGCGGAAAACAAATAATAAACTGAGTTCCTAGAATCTCTATCCATAACAGGGATGGATATTATTATAGAAACTGAAAGAAAGATAGATCCCTACATGGTCGGGATGGATAATCAGAGCTGCCACGCAAAATCCTCGACTGCGCCGGATGCACTATCACTATGTCCTGAAGGGGGCGCAAAACAAAAGTGTGAGTGGACAAAAATCAAAGTTTTCGCAAACCATACTCTTTTCAACATATTAACCCCCTGTTTGAAAAACAGTAATAATCGTAGAAATATACTATCATAGTATCTTTCAAAAAATACTTTAAACGTATACTGAAACATATCAAAAGATATAATATCCACAAATCACAATTTCATAATTCCAATAAAATATAAGGGAAAACCAACACAGGGTATATGCGCGATCACCCATGTACGGGTTGAGGAATAGCCTCTCAATCACCGTACAAGCACTTTACGTTATCCATTAATTTGTACTCCTAGTACCACACACATGTAAGCACTTGCGCCGCAGCGCGTCACACCCGAGTCCTTACGTAGTGGGGCCTTTTCCCCATAAACAACAATAAACGTAAGACAAGCTTGCACTAAGGTATTTACCGGACAATACCCCTGGAGTACAGTGCGTGTGACCCAAACATGTGAGACTTGTCCTATGGCCATGAGAACGGTACTACAACGTAGTGAAAGCATACCAAGTGTGTTTGAAAACATATGACACATCCCGACCCGGATGTACACGTGGACACCCAAAAGTCGGATGTGCTGGCCGACACCACGTAGGGTGACGAAAGCCAAAATGAAGAAATAAAGAATAAATTGAACAATTGAATACAATAACAGTCGTACAAGATACAGAATACTGGAATTTTACAATTTACAAGGAGATTCTAACAATCTTCATACCACCGGGTCTCGATGTCGATAACTTCAAGCCGCTAAACCTGGAGGGGCGCAAAACAAAAGGGTGAGTGGGCCATAGCTAGTTACTTCTGTGAAAAACCTTTCCTTTTTGAAAGTACTAACCCCTCGCCGTAAAACAGGTAATAAGTTTCATAAAACCTTCTTGAAAACATAATATAGTAATAGGTAGAAAATCAAGGTAAGTACGGAAATGTACTTACCGTCCGAAACGGGCAGAAAGCCACCGTTCGGCATAATTTACTTTATAAAAAGGTTCATAAAATAAAGTCGTACGGGAAAAACGGTAAATCCAATACATGTATCCGTGGCATCAGTGAAAATCCGAGATACTCACAGTCCAACTACAAGATAAATGCTCGGTTAGGCAAGGCAGACACACGAGTTCATACAGATATATTCTGTCATGAACAGGCTGGGTGTATAAATAAAGTTACGCTCATGTACTACGATCACGTGAAGCTGGCGCTAATCGCATCACAACGAGTTCGGGCGCCCATACGACCTCGAACAGGCTGGCACCTTACTATGGATCCATAGTGAGCGTATCGGTGCGTGTGAACAATCACGTGAAGGCTGGTCCTGGCCTCGGACAGTACAATAAACACCGTGTAAGCCTCCCAAGTTGAGCGTATAAAAACATGCCACGGAGTATTCTTAAATAAAACAGTATAGGTAATTTCCCTTTTTGGGATAACCTTTAAAACTACCACTAAATAAAGTATTCTCGGGTACCGTACCCGAAATACCAAGTAATTAACCACAATACGTAAAATACCAAGAATACACCATACGAGTACCAAGGTATAGAAATACCAACTTAATGGTAGATTAGGTGAACCCAAAATATGATAGGAATTATCGTTTCCAAAGTTCACCCAAATACGGCCCAAGGCCCGTCAAACGAATATAAGATCCAAGCGCATAAATAGGGAATTAAAATAATTAATTCCCTAAACCCTCGAAAATAGGGTTGGTACGATAATTGTACTATGCATACAAGGTAATACAGAAATCACCAATTTAATGGCATAAATCCAAATGGAAATATGGGTCAAGGCCCACTAATTTCCATGGCCTAATATATTACCGAAACGATATAGTAAAACCAAGTATTTACCATGAAATACAAGGTCTACTAGCAACACGAGACGAGTACCAATCTAAAGTCACTAACTAGTGTAGGCATAAATAAGTTTTGCTAATGAGTATAACAATACTCAATTTAAGGCATAGGCAAAACCAAGTTAATATTTAAAACACATAAACGTTTATTTTAAGTAAGGAAGGAGCCCACTCACAAATACCGAAGCCGGAAGTCAAAATGCACGTCCTCCGAACGCCACGGGTCGCCAAAACCTATTTTAG
The DNA here is from genome assembly GCA_018257905.1 of Gillenia trifoliata. Lineage (NCBI taxonomy): Eukaryota > Viridiplantae > Streptophyta > Magnoliopsida > Rosales > Rosaceae > Gillenia > Gillenia trifoliata. Next base: position 3,553,517 of record CM031080.1, on the reverse strand, counting down.
AAACCCACAAATTAGTAAAGTATACGAAATTACAAGAAAAACGGTGTTCGGAAACCCAAAAACGGAGTTTCGGGGTTGGAAACCCCAAAACCGCCGCCGTGCGCCGCCGCACGCGCCGCCACACGCTGCCGTTTGGCCTCACGCGCCGCCACGCGCGGCTGTGAGGTCACACGCGCCCTCACGCGCCGCCACGCGCGGCTGGAAGGTTCCCACGCGCGGCCACGCGCCCCACGCGCCGGCCACGCGCAGTGACACGTGTCGGTTACTGTACAGTTAAAGTTAACGGAATATTCTAACGGCGTTAGAATATTCCGTTAACGCCGTTAAGGGTTTAACGGAATATACCTCGGGTATATTCCCGGTTCGGACCGGGTTGGACCGGGGCTTGCTGACGTCACGAACCGGTTCGGACCGGCGTCGATGACGTCAGGTCGCTGCTACTCCGACCGCCGGGCTCCGCCACCGGCCGCCGCTCGCCGGCACCGGTTTCTGGAAAACTTCGCCGGAATCTGGGAAAATTCTCAGAGGGTTCAATTCTTCGCCAAAATCTACGATTTTAACACGAAAAGGAAGCTGGAAGTGCAAGGAGTTCAAATTACCTAAGAATTGGGCCTGAAATGGCCGAGATTGATCGGAGTCGAGCTCAAGTTTCACGGTCAAAGATCGGGTTTCACCGATCTCGCCTGGAATGTTGCATGCAGGACCTGGGTTCGACTCCCAGGGTCCCCAGAAGCCCATTGGTGATGATCTGAGGTTTGATCGAGGCTTGGATGGCCACGGTTGGCCGATCAGAGCTCGCCGAGAAAAATGGCCGAGATTGATTCTTCGCCGTTCGAGGTTATTGGGCTCGAGAGTGGCCCAGAAATGATGAAGAATAGGCTGGTGGTGATGATCTGGAGCTCCTGGAGCTCGAAGGTGAGTCACAGATCACACGGTGAAGGTGGTGGGTGCCCTGATCAATTTCCTGGGTTCTGCAACCAGGTTCTTCTGGGTTTCAGAGGTGTCCAGTGGCTCAATCCAGGGAGGTTTGGTGATTTGATTTGCTGGGAAGAAGGTGGCAAGCCACCATGCAACTCGGGGAAAGGTATGGGTGTCCAGAGTAAAATCTGGGTTCTCTGGTTCGAATTGCTGGGCTCGGGTTTGTTTGAAATGGTTCCAATCTGCGGGTGATAGAGGTGCTGGTGGTTTGCAGAATCCAAATGGCCAAGAAATGGCTTGAGGGAGGCACGAAATGGCACAGGTGCCCTGATTGAATCTGTGTGTGTGTAGTTTTTGTTTTGCAGAGAAAGAATGAAGAATCGAGAGACAGAGAGATTGAGGGAACAAGAGTGACAGAGACTCAGTGGGCTGGGCCCACAGAAATTATTGGGCCCAAGGCCCAAATACGAAACACAACCAGATTACGTCCGTAGAACACTCATTCGAACTCCGAATGGCGTTCCGCTCGCGCCTACGAGTTCGTATAGACGAGCACATCGAGAAAACACAAGTGGAAGCGTCGTACGAGTTACAACGCAAAAGTCAACCGAAAGGTCAACCAAGGGCAAAATCGTCATTTTGCACCTCCGGGAATAAAATAATATTATTCTCCGGTACGGGGTGTAACAACATACATACATACTCATGTGTATAGATATAGGAGCCAAAATCCCATTCATAATTCCCAAATATCAAGTATTGCATAAATAAATATTTCCCTCAAAACCATATAATAAAATATCATTTAATATTTATGCAAAAGTGATATCGAAGTATAACCCATTTCATATCATATAATCATACTTGATAAATAATCCCAAACACCAATTAAATCCATTTCCCAAAATATATACCATAAATAGAACAAATATGGTTGCATAAATAATTATCAACAAGTATATATATTTATAAATAAATTTATAAGTAATCATGCTTTGAAAGCTATTTTAAACCATAAGGAAATCAATTTCATAAATATTTCCAATCATAAAAACCATATAATAAATCAAATGTCCACTCACCTTGATAACAATATCCACCGAATAGATGTCCACTTCGGTGTCAAACTTCTCCGATATCTCACTCAAAAATGTCTCAATGGCTCCTAAATCACGGGTTTGAGTCAGAACCTTGAGTGCAGCATGCATTTTCTGCTTACCATGACTTGCAGAATAATCCATCTTCCTATACCCTGGGGTGATTGATTGGTCATCTTTCTGGAAATAGTCTGTTTTAACTTCCAAATATTCAGAAGCATTCCTTACTGCACCTGATGTGAAACTCGGTGAGTCTGAAGATACAGGAAAGGCTTTGATTGGACTGTTAGTTTCATCTCTGGAAGAAGACCATAGCTCGTCAGCATTACCAAGACTTACATTCCCAAATATAGTGTCATCATTTCTGAAAATCCGGTCAAGATCATCAAAAATTCCAATGTTAGCCCATCCGTAGTCAACAAGATCACCTTGTTCTTTACCTTCATTTGAATTTTGAAAAATTTCACCATCTTTATTAAGTTGGATTGTCTCAGCTATGCAATACTGTTCACTTTTGGCAATATTAGATAATGATAAATCAGGCCACGAGTCCATTCCAAATTCAGAGGTAGAAATTCCTTCACTGGTGTCAAAATTAGAACTGTTTTCCAACTTTCTGCCTTGCAAGTCAATTTTGGACGCATGGGTCCTCTGTTCGGTAGGCTTGATGGTGTGAGATTCTTGTTTCCATTCCTTCTTGTTACAATAATCCTCACTTGCCTCGTTGTAAGGCACAATATGATCATCACTCTCACCTGCCTCACCCCATATTATGTTTGCAAGCTCCTCGTCGTTCCAATCAAACATCTCTGAAGAAGCCACGATTAATCGCAAAATCGAAACCGAATTCAGATCGACGCACACAGTTTGGTCTACACATCGCCAAGAAACTTCACACCGTCAGCATCCAATCAAACCTTCCAACTGCACAGAGCCTTCCCACAGCCAAAAAACTAGAGAGAGAGTCGAAGAGCAAAAGCACAGCCACTCACAACGAGAGAGAGAGAGAAGAGAGGAGAGAGAGAGATAGGTCGGGTTGGAAAAGAAATTGAGGGAATTAGCTGCACAGCAGCCAATTCCTAAACCCAAAACCCTAACTTTAACTTACGGGGTGGAAATTACTAAAATGCCCCAACACTTTAAAGTTTCGTAAAACGTTCGTTTTAACTCCGAATTGAGTTCCGCTTGCGTCCACGCGTTCATATCGACGAGTACATCAAGAATATGTAAAGAAATAAATTTTTACAAGTCGTCCCGAAAAGTCAACAAAAGTCAACATTGACCCTAGGGGTATTTTGGTAATTTCACATAAATTTTGGGACGGGTTGTAACACCACCCCTGTTGGATGACCAGATACGTCAGCAGCTAGCCAATCAATTTATTTTCGGCCTGAAGGGCGACAAATCACTCGGTTTTAAGAATTCACCTCCCTAGAAGTGGAGAAACATGACACAAAATGAATCCCTTCCTCGATCACTATCTTAACCATTCCACCTCATGAAATTACTCCGGATTATCCCAAGACTTAAAGTTCTTGGTCCATTATGCATGCATGGATGAGTTATGAAATTGGAATGAGATTATCATCGATGATATTCACATATATGGTAGCTACCTAAAATAATGAAAAGCGATGATATCGAACCACATTCCGTTGATGAATGTCGACGTAGAATTGATTGGTCAACTAGAAACAATCCATGTCAAATCATATTCCTTGGCAAAGCAGAAAGTGTTTAGGCCGGTAGTTCAAACACGATACAATGCAAACAGAAGCGTAATGAGATTAATGAAATAGTGTGATATAATGCCGCCTCATGGCTCTAGGCTTCTCTCATACGCCCTAGATTGATGGCAGCTTATGAACACGGTTGTATCGTATCTATAGGGATCGTGATACAGAAATCTACATGGAAGTTTCCGAAAGACTTTCATGGACTGATTCAAATAGTTCTAAATCATAAAATACTCTCTCTATTAGATTGAGGCTTTCACTTTACGAATTGAAACAATTTGGGCAGATATAGTATACCCGTCTAAGTAAATATTTGATCAGTTAGAGATATGTGAATAAACTATGACCCTATGTGTACAAACCGAATTTGCTAGTGCTGTAGTCTATGTCGATGACATGAATCTCACTTAGACTCTAGAAGAGCTTGAGAAAACTGCCTCGCACCTGAAGTCAGAATTTGAGATGAAAGATCTTGGGAAAATTGTTTCTGTCTCGGCCTGAAGTTTCGAGCAAAGTTCAGATGGTATTTTGATTCACCTGTCAAAAGGTGTTGCCTTCGAGTACACCCATAATCGTCCATATGCTAGATGCAAATGAGACCCTTAAAAAGGTTGTGGAACCTGAAGTTCCATATCTAAGTTTAATTAGCGCTTTATTGTACTTAGTCCATTGCATTAGGTAGGACATCTCCTTCGCTGTTAATCTTATGGCAAGATACAACACTATGCCTACAAGCTACCACCAAATTGGTATTAAAGACGTTTTTTTGTTACTACGGATTTGGGCTTATTTTATCCTTACGCATCTCAGAATGAACCACAACCCCTTAGTTATCAAAATGATCAGAACAAGGCACGTTTCCAAATATCTTGGAGGTCAATCAAATAGACCTTAGTTGTGAAGTCTTCGAGCTCATCACCATACACAACACCACACGTGTACATGGAAGCATATTCGAATCACCTGCAGTTTTCATCCATCGTTGAGTCCCAACAACGATCTATGAAGACAACGCCACATGTATCGGCCATACCATAATAGGATACATCCAAGAAATCAACACCAAGCATATTATGTCGACATCATATCAACATAAGCATCAAAAGATTAAAGTCAAGCATATCCGATCCCAAGACAACCTTGCCGACATTTTCACGAAGTCAGTGCCGAAGAAGCTTGTTCGAGGAATTGGTATGCGCAAATTTTCTCATTTGCAACACTGTTAGTTTCTCATTTGGAATTTTGTCAAACTCAGGAGGAGTATCCTGAAGTATACTCGTTTGACCTTAATGTACTATTTCCCCTACGATCAGGATCATTTTTCTCATTGGGTTTTGTTGCCTGATGAGGTTTTGATGAGGCACCCATTCTGGGTTGGTCATACCTTTGTGTTCATTCTACTAACATCCTGTAGATGTTTAGTTTTGGCTTTGCATTAACTCACTTTTCTCCTTAAACTATAGGTTTTGTCCCGCCTTGGGTTTTACCATAGCCAGGTTTTGTGAGGTTTACTTCTTTATGCAAGTTCCGTATTTGAGACTAGCATATTCTTTATTGTGCCTATGAGACGACTTCATCAACTATCTTTACATCATCTTTAAGATCTGATGCGATATCTACTTGAGTATTTACACACTCAAGGAGAAGTATTACAATTAATATTGGCATAGTGTTATTGTGTAAATCCTAGGTAGATATGGATTAGGATTCTATCGTAAATCTAGTGATTCTATCATATTAGGTATGTACTTACTTGGAGATCAAGTTTATCTCTTCTTGTGCTTTACTATAAATAAAGGCACTAAGCATGAGAACAAGTACTATAATTCCTCAAGCCCTTCTCTCTCTCTCTTCTTTCTTTGCCGCACCCCTCTCCTTTCTCTTTCTAAATATAGGTTACAACAATATGTAAATTTTTATTTATTAATAGAAGACATATCAACTTAGTCGTCTAACACATCTTTCTTTTAAAATTGTCCTTATAAATGTTGTCCCTAAATTTGAGGGTTATTGTGGCCCAATGGGTCGAAACAGTTGTTGGTAAATTAAAGGGAAATCTTGAACCCTTAATGAGTATCTTGTGAAAATAAACCAAAGACCTAGAAGTGTGAGAAGTGATTTCAATAAGGTGATACTTTTATTAGTTACTTGCATAAATTACAAAATGAATATTTTGTGAACTAACTTGAACTTTATTTTTTTAAAATCACGTGTAAATGAATGATGCAAGAAAAAATGAGAAGGAAAAACATCATTTCGCATGGACCATTGCTGGGAGATTACTATACATTTATCGAAGTGATCAAACATGGATGGTTTCCAATCTTAGGTGTCTCAATCTAATGTTTAAAATGAAGAGTGCATCGGAGATTGCTTTAGAAACCCAAAACCTCCATTGAAGACCTATGGGCAATGTTGGAACCAAATTTGCGCACAACCGCGAACGGCAACAAAATACATTGGAGAACCAAGTCAAAGGTTTAGTTCTAGAGAATGAGTGGTGTGATATGTGCAACATCGTGAACCATCCTTGATGAAAGAGCCTTGGCTTAGGCATGTAGGAGAGAATAGTTATGTCTCTCTTAGATTATACAAGATTATTGTAGAGGATACCCAAGCTAGGGTTTATATAGAGATCTTGAAAGTCCTCGTAAGGAGAGTAATCCATATTAAATCGGGAGTGCATCTAGCAGAGAATCTAGGATAAGATATCCAATCCTCCTAGGATTATGATTATGTTGCCTAATCCTCAAGATATTCTAATTTGACATGAATTAGGGTTTTCTTACTTGGGAGACAAGTAATCTCTTTAATGAGCTTCAGCCTAGTCTGACTGACTAAGGTTGTCTGACTTCACTTGGTGTTCTGACTAGCCACTTCGTCGAAGTAGCCTGACTAGTCCAATCAGACTAGTTTACTCTAATCCTGACTAGCTTACTCTGATTTGACAAAGCATGCTGACTACTCCGATCTTACTAACTTACTCCAATCTGACTTAGAAGCCCATCAGAGTAGCTTGGTCCAATCAAACTAAGCCTTATCAGACTAGCCTACTTTGATCAGATTAAGCCCCTCATTCATATTTGGATCGTCTAATCCTCTCGTTTGAGGGCATTTTGGTCATTCTCGCCACTCGGACTGCGTGTCAGAGGCCCAAAAATTCATGGTCCCACAAATGCCCCTAATTATGTTTTTGAGAGTGCGCTTCGCCCGAGGATGGATAGTTACAAACGGACCATGAGCGAATCATTCCAGAATAACCTTTCCAGAATGCGTATCAGAATGACCTCCAATCTTTTTATTGATCCGGAGCTAGCCTAGTTTGGCTAGTCCTTCTTGCTTATCTCTCAATGAGTTGATTGTCAGGATTTCCGAACCATATTGTAAATCCTTAATCGGAGTTCTGAATGCATAGCTGAAAAAGCTGAATGCAAGGCGGAATGCGCCGTTTTTTTTTTATCGCTGGAAGGACTTAGTTTTGAAGTATGCCCAAAAAGCAATTGACATGGCAACACGTGATTGGTTATTTATGGCAACCCAATGTCGAGTCATTGACGACAAGGCCAAGTGAGAACATCTATCAATCGAGCGTGTGACCTAATAGCTGATTAGGAAGGTTTGTTATTAATTAGGATGAGTCCAAGGAATACCTTAAGTAGTAGGTGTGGGACCATGAATTTTCCTGGGCTGGAGTAAGACGAATCAGAATACAAATGCCACAGAAGTCTAGTCATGGACTCAACAGCTTTGCCTATCGGGGTAAGCTACTCAAACGGACCATTCTTATTCTGCAAGATACAGAAGCCAAATCTGACTGGAGATCTGATTTGTTTTCTATATTCTTAGAGATTCCTACCATTTAGGGATTTGCGTGCACCGCAAGTAATCACACTCCTAAGAGGAAACAATATCTATTACTAGATATTCTATAGAATTCTTCTGGTTTAATACGGATCCAGTATCCTAAAAGGTCTCTCTCTCGACTACTATATAAACCATCATCTAGGGCAAATCGTTGGTAACGCAATTTACGGATACTTTGTGCTTTGCTTATTCTCTTGCCCACTGCTTGAGTCTTAATATTGCTTACTAACTTGATCTTCAGATAGCCTTTGCCTGGTACCCTACCGGTACCTTAGACTATTCACAGTTCTTCACTTTTCTTACAAGTGGCCGGATTTGTAGACGACCCTCAACCACTAAGGTGCGCAAAACTAGTTCCAACAATTGGTGCTTTCATTGAGAGAAGAATCATATTCCCCAGATCAAATCACTCTACCACAACATGACGACCGACGACAGCTCCGTGAACATTGGCGCTAGTATTGATGGCGGAAGCAATCAATTCCCTGATGCTTCCATCGCCCCAACCGTCAACCCTACTCCGGTTGGCGAAGCTCCACCTATTATAAGTTAGATTCTGGAAGCCCAAACAAATGTCACTATTCCTATGGTAGAACTCCAAAAATCTATGAAGGCGTCACACGCAGAGAACCGATCGAACTTTAGCAATTCTGAGAGACGTTTCAAAGCTCTGGAGAATGCCCACGGAATTACACCACCAAACTAGATCCTCATCTTCAGACTTGGCAACCTGAACACCATAACTCCACACGGATTACCAATTGGGACCACATCCGTGTCAGCTCTGACAGGGACATCCGATCCAAATCCGAGCATAAAGCATCGTGATGGTCATACTGTCAATCATGTCGTTGTAAGTGAGATCAGAGTTCTACATAACTCTGATTCCTTGGACACTGCAAGAGTTTTCTGAGTGGACCCCAAGCACCTCGACTTTGACCTACAGATTCACCAGAGGAAACGGAAAGGCGCAGACCTCTAAATTGTGAAAATCCACGAGATGCTTCAGCCGATCTGCAAAATCATATTGCGAGCAAGATTTTTGCTAGAATAAGAAGCCCTATCTCCTCAATCATTGAATCTACACCTCCTCCGGAGAGATTCTCCCAACCAAGATTCAAATACTTTCACAGAGACTCGGACCTTGACAACCATATCATGTATTACCGGAATGCTATGGCTTTATATAGCAACAACAATGTGTGGATGTGCAAGATGTTTCCGTCCACTCTTGAGGGACCAAGTATGAGATGGTTTTCAAAGTTGTCTGCTCGTTCGATCGACAATTTTGAAACCCTAGCGGAGCTCTTTGCGAGCACTTTCTCTGTGTATTGCCATGTCCAAAAACGTCATGATACTGTACTTCGCATGAAGCCACAATCCAAAGAATGGAGCTCTTTAAGAGTGACTTAAGAGTCACCTTGCTCGGAATTAGCCGAAGTCGACAAGCCAGATGACAAGCTCGCTACGATGGCTTTCAAGCAAAGCCTATACGTCCATTCATCTTTGTCCTATAAGTTGAATAAGAGGAAGTACGACTACCCAACCCAAGCGGAGTGCTTCGACATTGCATATGATGTCACTGGATAGGATGACATGGCTCAGAAGACTAACTCCAACCGCGGACTTGAGGTGAAGTCCAAACTAAGAATGGAAGATCATGATACGATAGAAAGATAGGACACATGTCCACACGGGATTTGGTATTCAGCAGGAGTGGCTGCTGAATTTTCAACAAGAGTAGCTGCTGAATTTTCAGCAGCCAAGTTATTTTCTTGAAATATTGGGTTTCAAAAACAATATGCAAGGTGACTCTTAAGTCACTCGAAATAGTAGGGTATAAGACTGGAAAACCTCAACCTGAGGTACGATAGAAAGATGGGACAAAACATTTCAATCTGATGTGACCTCTTGGAGTCTAGTTTTAGTTTGTTTTCATGAGTCCGTGTGTCCTCATTTGAATTTTCATATGTATTTGTGTGTGAAAACAATTAACATTTTATGTAATAAACATGGTGTTGATGAATGGGTTGAATTTTCGTATGTATTTCTCTTTGAAAACAATGAACATTTTATGTAATAAACATGGTGTTAATGAATGGGTAATATTATTATCTTCATGTAGTGTATGTTTGTTGAAACTAAATTTCTGTAAGATGTTTGACTTTTTTATGCAAGACTTTGTGCACAATTGTTAATACTATTGGTATTATTATTAATTTTTCAGGATAAGGTCCATGGATACGTTGACCATGTGGAATCTTCTAACCATAGGGAGGGGGAGGGTTCAACCAATGTTGGGCCTCGTAATGACAACTGCAAGGCTGCCCCAACTCATAAGTTTGATGAAGGTTAGACTGCAAAAAATAGTTCCCCTCACATCCCTTCAAGGCAGTTCCCTCAAGAAGTCTTCATCAGCGGGAAAAATGTGTCGCATTTACAATGACAGATAATTAGATATGCACTCCAAGGTGAAGGTTAGGGTGCTTCGTCCTGGTAAACCATTTTTCCACTTATTGTTTAAATTATTAATGGATGAGTCTATTATACTATATAATTTTTTAATTTGATATTGGTGGTTCATTGTCACATTTGAAAGATCAATGCACTACCGTCTGGGCTATTTTTAAAAAGGGGAAATTCGACTTATGATATTACATGACATTTTTAAAAAAGCAATATTATGGGCTGACATACACCCCATTGGACCCTTAATGTACATACGGCTTTGTTGTATATTAGTATTTCATACTTTCACTTGTAGGAGTATTGCTACTCCAGTTGTTACGACAAGTCAGTGTGGAAATTACCCAAGGTCATCATGTTGCCTAAAGCCAAGCACATGTCTGGATTGTGATGTAAGCACGTTTCAAAAGTTTGAAATATTTGAACCGATTCATGTTTCACATTCTTTAACAATGAACTATTTGCCTTTGTTGTGATATGGTAGGTTATCAATGTCGCTGCAGATTTGTTCCAGTCGACTTCGATCAACAGTTGTTTTTTTTCTACCTTTTACTCGGTAAATTTTACACTATTTTGTGTATTACTTTGCCTGTATGATATCTTTTATATGTTGACACCCCTACACTCCACATGCAACAACGGGCCTTTGGTCACTACGACATTGCAAAAGGGTTTGAAAGGTTCGAAGAGGTTGAGAAGTTGTGCATTCTGAACAAGAGATTCATGGCCATCCCCCTATCCCAATGCAAACTATGAGTAGGCTCAATATAATGAAATTACAATTTCATGTTATGTAAGTAAATTTTTATTTGAACTTCATTTTTTTCACATCATTATTGACTTGTGTAGATGTATTTCCCTCTTCACTATTCAAACTTGCAACATTGGTGGCTATTGGTGGTCCACTTGGACACTAGTACTGTTGAGATTTGGGATAACGTTGACTTAATTGTGGTTAGTATTTATAATGTGTTGCACCTAATGAGCGTAATGGACCCTTGTAATGTTAGTTGAATTCCACATGAAGCCGTACATATTTTAAAACATGCCTTGCCATATGTCTTGCAAATGAAATCGCTAGATGCTTTGTATAAAGTAGAAATCAAAAGTTGGTTTAAAACAAAGTTTAAGTTTGAGGAGTTTCAAATCACCTTTGCTGAAAGAGCTCCTCAACAAACCAACTCCTTTGATTGTGGGGTGTTTGTTATAAGGAACATGCAACACGACTCACCGTTGTGGCATAACCCTTTGGTGGTAAATTATTTCATACTTTATAGGTTTTCGTGTTACTTTTATTTGCAATCTGGTTGGTTACTGTAGGTTTGTCTGCATCACATTTATTCCCAATATTTAAACCTCCGTAGTTTGTTTTTGAGGTGGAGGGAATAAAGTTGTTGCTGGACATCGTTTACCACCCCAATAATATGGCGTTTAATGGCTTGGTCATGCATTTGCACTTCTTGCAATCCACTGACCCACTCAATGTTGGACTCTATCTCATTACTCCAACCTCTGCGATAAAGGTACCTTCCAATAGTAAGAGGCAGTCGAAGCGTAAAAGTGGTGGGAAGATGAAGAGGTCCATAGCAAGCAAAATAAGGCAGATAAGGTGTTAGATCCCATCATCAAACGGCCCGCAAGGAGAAAACAGCTTGCATATGATTAGTCCTATGGTTGCTTTTGCATATATGAAGACTTCTTTTTGGTAAAAATCATGTCGTTGAACTGTGGTAAGTTGAATCTTTTCTGGAATTTTCACAGAAGTAAAGCAGGATTGTTAATCAACTACCCTATAATCTTTAAAAAGGGTTAATTAATCATGGATCACAATGACTGTACTTATATGTCAGAACACATATACTTAGTGATGTGCATGCTATTTTGTATCCATATTATTGATATTCCTTAATGAATAGAGTGTAGAATCCTCCTGATGAACTTGGTACCACCTTAAGTGTTATATTGTTAGTTTGTTGTTAATTATTTTCGGCAACCTATATAAAATGCATACAAATGATTCAGTTATCACATTTTTGACAATCCAATGACCAAATATGGTGCAAATTTTCCATACATTTTAATCCCCGCTACTCTTAAAATATCTCACAGTAGGCAACGAACCTAGACTGTAATGATACAGGTGACCCATATAAACCCATAAAGTTTAAGAAACAAGATAATAGGGATGAAGCACAAAATATAGTGTGCCAGTTTCTTAAATCCGAATTTCATTGGCAAATTAGATATAGTTGTTCATGAAGTCCAAAGCAAATATAAGGTGCATACAATTCATATCACCCAAATAATGAATCATACAAATCTCATAGCACAACAATATACAAAAGACTAAAAAAACCAAGTTCTAATAACAAAAAAATAGACTAGATTTTCCCATTGCCATAAACATACCAGTCATCAAATGACAGCAAGAAAATAAATTCAGTGGCAGGATGAGCCTGCTCTCATTGCTTCATGGGTGTTGCAGGATACATTTTGGGGCAGGTCGGATCCGCTGCTAATTTGAGAGCATGATTGTGCAACCATTTTGCTTGTTGAATCTTCATGAATCTGAGCAGTTGACCCGTCGCAACCCTCTGACGAACCCCCCCTCCCTTCTTAAACTGTTTCCTCTGCCGACAATTTCCCTGTCTCTTAAGGCATGTTGTCTTATTGTGACCCGGCCGACCACAGTTGGTGCAATTGTTGGGCTTCCCCTCCTGTTTTTTTTCCACCAACTTTGTTCGCTTTCCAGGCATAATGTTTTCCCTTTATCGTGACGACCTTAGGATCTTTGATAAAGTTATCATCTCTGCGGACAGTTTCGCTTGTCTCCACCTCGTTGTCGAGACCAATTAGTAAAACATTGGCTAAAACATTTTCAAGTTCATTCCTTACTCCCGCATAAGCAGCGGTACCCACTGTTCCAGGATAGCATATTTGGTTGCATAAGCACAGAAGGGAACCATTCATAGCAACTTTCAACTCTCCTTTGTTTAACGTATCCTTTGGAGCCAGGTATTCAATGTCTTCTTTTGCTACCTTGATCCACCTTTTCAAAGTTAGACGAGGCTAAATTCTTGTAGCCTGGAGCCATCTTAGTATACACAACAAATGGACACATGGTGTGCCTTCCAATTCAAAGACCTTACATGTGCAATATAGCCTCGCTGGTTCACTTATGTGGTGGACAACATTTATTTTCCAATCCTCTGCATCGTACTTTGTCATTTCAAACACATGAGTATCTTCTAATATTGTCGGTGATGGACTATTTATCACACCCATCAAATTTATCTGGTCACATATACACATAAACCTCTTTTCTGTGAAATCAAGGGATTCACTCTCTTCCAATATTCGCCAATGGGTGGTGCAAACTAGTGTTGTATACACCCCCTACACTCTACCATTGCAACATTATTTTGTACTTGCATAAGTGCCCTTTCAAGCTGTGGGATGCATTTGTACAACTTCAAAAAAGATCTTTGAACAAAATCCTTCATCACCCTGTTCACTCTCGCACCTCTGGGTCAAGTAGAACTCCACCCATAAAGTGGCCTTTGAATAATGCTTCAGCCCATAACTCTTTTTTTCATACTGTTCGGCCAAGTAGTTTGTTTTAGTGGCTATTTCCAAAACTTCCTCACTCTTCTGGCATTTCCGAAAAAGTTCTTCCCATAATTTTTCAAATTCGTCAACCTCCATTGCCTCATGCAAACACCTCGAAAACATTCCATTCATTTTACTGTTCAACAACTTCTTTTGAACATTATTAGAGAGGTGTCAAGCACAAAGCCCATGTCCAGCTTCCTGTAAAACGTCGTCAATCGCAACTTCAGCACCCACATGTAACTATCAGCCGTCTTGTCACTCAACATTGCATATCCAAATAACACGCTGATTCATGGTGGTTTACACCCAAAAACATGACTAATGGCTTCTCATAAATATTAGTCATGTAAGTACTATCAAATGCTCCAACTTCACCGAACAACCCATAATCTGCTAGGGATTCTGAATCACGCCAGAACATATTTGCCAACCTGCCTTTTGTGTCAACCGAAAATCTGTAATAAAATCCAGGGTCATTGGCAGCCGTAGAATGCATGTGTGTAAGTACTGCCTCCGAGTCACCTTCGAGTACAAGTTAGTCTCTACCAGCAGCCATTTTATTATGTAGATCATTTATTGTAAAACCAATTTTCATGTAGCCCCCAACTTGCTCAACCAAATACTCATATGCACTACATGTTATGACTGAAGCTTTGCGCAATGAAATAGCCTCCGCTACATCGACATCCGAAACATGACGATGTGATCTCAAATATGAAGATTGTTTGGGACTTGTTAGATTGTGGGGATGCGAAATGGTGAACTTGATTGCAATATAAGAATTATTTGCTTGAAAAAACTTGATGAATAGCATTCCATTGCATTTATCCCTTGTCTCTGCTCTATGAGTCCTAACCCTTCCTTGTCGTTCATACCATTGTAAGTCTCGTTCCCCTTCTTTGGCACAAACGTCAAGAACAAATAAAAATTTCTTTTTGTACTTTATTAGATCTATTAGAAATATATTTTAAGTAAAAGGATGCAGGACCTGGGACCCCAGAATTTGTGAACAGAAAGGGAGTTCCAAACCTTCAAACTTAGAAAATGAAAACCAAAAGCCACGACCTCCTTGTCACAATATTTTTCTTACTCTTGTAATAAAAGTCATTTCGCACACCAAAACCCATTTCCTTTGCATATCTTTTATAAAAAAACTTATGCATCCTCAATTGATACAAATTCAGTGCCTACAATATCCCTTTCCCTCAAATCAGAACACCTTTTACCCTTAAATAAGTAGGGCTCGTCAAACACCACACCAGCATATCATTTTCGACACTAGTACTGTCAAGTAAACCCAAACTAATGATTGCCTCGTTTGTGCAAAGCATTTGCACCTCATACCCATCCTCATACCCCTCCCCCTCTGCTGATTCCACCACAACATAATTCATCCTTGCAAAATTCATTTAAAATAGAAGCGAACTATATGAAAAATAAACTCTGATATTTGAGGTCTACAATTTATCAACACAATAATACGGATTGGTTAAGGTCCGTCCACAACATTGGAATTGAAATAAGGTTGAGGGAGAAAGATAAACCACAATAAATTTAGGGGGAAGAAAATTAAATAAGGTGGAAGCCATTAAATTTAGGTGGAAGATAAACCAGACTCTACAAATGAACAATATGAGATCTCAACTTAATTATTCAAAAGTTAACAATCAACCCCATTACTCAATCGACATGAAAAACGTAAAATTATTATATGAATTCAATTACAGTAAACCCATACTGTGTTTGACGTCGATTACCCTCCGGTGGATGCTCTGTTGCAGTAGTTTTCGAGTGAGGATCTAGAATGGGAACAGACTGGTTTATCTTATTCTCTTCACCTCAGAGCCATCTTAGTGCACACAAGAAATGTCAACGAATTGCACAACGAAGAGCGCTTGTAAGGAGATGAAATTGAGATGTTAAAAGTGGACATCAGGTTCACCAACCTGCGGCAGTGTTAGTGGAGGAGGGACATATGGTAGGTATCGTGGGAAAGGGATTGGGATGGGGATGAGAAGAGGTTTATGGAGGAGGGGAGGGTGAGTAGGAGTTGCAAACTTGCAGTAGAGAAGATGAAGCTTCAGCCCCAATTGGCACCATTTCAAAATATTTGGCCTCCTCCCCCTCGTGAAGTGCACCATTTCACACATGTACAGTACTTAACAAAAATGTAATTTCATATAAACATTTTTGTGTAATAATTTCAATAAAATATTGTCACCATGCCACGTGGCATAAAGAGATTGGGTCACTATCCATGGAATTGGCTGCAAACCACTTAGTTTCTGCCACGTGTAATTTCTTAATTTTGTTTAATATTTTATTTTTATTTATCTTACAATATTAATAATAAATTCATTATACGTCGGAAAAATATTATGAAAGATGGTACGAGCTCGTTACTACGTTGCCGCAATGGATCATGTTTTCACACTTGTACATTAATTATTATGAACTTTTATTCATTTTAAACTTAAGAGAAACACTATTCATGAGGGTTACGAGAGTTTTAAAAATACAAACGACCATTTAACCATCATAACAACGTAGAGGATGTGATCACAAGCGTTTGCATATTTTTTTCACATTTTTCAAACTTGTAATTAATTATTATCAAGTTTTTAATGTAATTTGATTTTTCCTACAAAATTCGCTAAACATAAAATTCTTAATAATTAATTTACAAATGTGAAAAATGTAAAAAAAATATACAAACGCTCGTAGTGACAAGCTCTAAGTTTTTACGATGGTTACATCATCGTTTGGATTTTTAACGCTCTCCAAACCTTAGTGAATAGTGTTGTTGGAAGGAGTTCAAAATTCATAATTATTAATGTACAAGTGTGAAAAATGTAAAAAAAATATATATAAAAACACTCGTAAATGACAAGCTCTACGACTTTTGTGAAGGGGTTAACTTTGAAATTCGACACCATGATCCATGAACCCTATTTTTATATTTAACCGTCGATTGTCGTTTACGTTTACGCTCCATTCTTCTCACCGGATTTCATTTGTTTAGGTTTTCTTTTTTGAAAGCATGATCTTTTAGTGGATGCAGAAAGAAGAACAGTTTGGATCGTTGATATCATGTTCCGATATTTAAGGTTAACTGAAATATAAGTCAATGTTATATATTTTTCTAAAAACTTTATAAACTCCAAGCTATATTTTCACTAACCGTAAAAATATGAACGTGATGTCTACAATCCGAACAGTTCATCTTTCTGCATCCACTAAAATATCATGTTTTCAAAAAAGAAAACCTGAAAAAATGAAATCCGGTAAGAAGAATGGAGTGTAAATGACACACCCCAACCCGAATATCCAGGTGGACACCGGATATCGAGGCGTGCTGACCGTCACTCCGGAGAAATGACGAAGTCATGATGTGTGAGAAGATAAATAAGAATGAATTTAAAACAAGGTTTTTGAGATAGATAATAAAATCAGAGTGGAAAATGCATAGTGTGGGGTTTAACCCAGTATTACAAATTTATTAGAGCTAGGAATGCAGTAAAGTAAGATAATATTCTCATCCCAAAGGATGGATATGAACACACAAGGAATTAAACCATACTTTAACAGAAAGCTGGTTCACGAACGTCAGCTGGTGCCACAGGTACTCGTCAGCCCAAACTAATTTCTATGTTCTGGAGGGGCGAAAAACAAAGGTGAGTGGGCCAAATAATCATTTAATAAAAACTTTCCAAAAAGTTTGGGAAGTAACCCCTCGCTGTAAAACCCGTAAGTTCTCAAAATATTAGTTTACTAACAATAATAGTAAAGTGTCTCGAATAATGGGAACTAAGCTCAAAAGGATACGGGTAAAATCATTAACAGCAGTAAAAACATAATTACTTATCACATAAAATACTAGCACACAAGTCATGCAGAAAGTAGCTACATGACAGGCTGGGTGTTTATAAGTTACGCTCGAGTACTACATACACATGAAGCTGGCGCTACGCGCGTAGCTTGGCCACGAAGCTCCTCGGGATAGGTCTCACCTATATGGAAAATTACTATACTAATCATTAAACAAGTCTATTCCAAATTAAAGTAAGGAAAAGACTCGAAATGCCCTTTGTTTGCTCGACACAGAGGTCCCAAACACCTCGAAAAATACTATACGTACTGCCCTTAGGTAGTACGCGACGTCACGTGTCACCTCGCGAAGACGGAATCGAAAAATATTGCTCCACGCGCCCCCACGCGCAACTCAAACGCGGCCAAGCCGCGGCCTCACACACGGCTCACGCGCGAGTCAGCGAGCCGGTCAACGGGTCGGTCAATGCTAACGTCAGCACCAGTCTGAACCGGTTGCTGACGTCAGCGCCGGTCACCGCTGCACTTTTTCCGGTCACCGTTGCGGGAATTTTGGCCAGAAACTGGGAAATTTTTAAAACTTCGTATCTTTTTCATTTCTAAGCCAAATGTTACGTTCCAAATATCAAAATGAAGCTATGAACGAGTAGAGTTCGATTTCACTTACCAACACCTCAAAAAGTGGTCGAAGATGGCCGGAAAATGGCTCAAAAGAACCGGCCAAAATTGGACATCGTCGTTTTCGATGAATTCTTCACTTGCAGGCTCTGGGTTGTGATCCCAGGGTTCCCAAGAGTTGAAAGATGGTGGTTCTGACTTCGGTCAAGGCTCAGATCGTTGGGTTTTGACCGGGAAGATTTTGAGAGTCGTAGGAAAAATCCCAGTTTTCTAGGTTTGATTTTTGGCTGGTTTCCTGGGCACAGTGGCCTGGGTTTTTGGTGAGGATGGTGACTGAGTCTATCCAGGTGGTGATGGCTCCAAGGAAAGCTGAGAAGGTTGATGGTTGTGGCCTCGGGGTGCCCTAAGAAGTTTGTATGTATGTGTGGGTTTGTAGAGCTTTGAGTGTGATTCTGTAAGATTTCTGCTTGCAGAAATCTTGGCACAAAATCAGGAAGAAGGCAGGGAGTGTGGGAGACAAGACAAAGTAGACTAAGATGAGATGGGTGGTGTGGTGAAATCCACACAGAAGTTTCCCCATTTAAAGTGCGAAAATTCAAAAGGGTAACAGGTAGTCAAAGCATGCACTTATGTAGCCTGCAAAAGTATCAGAGGTGCAGCGCACCTTGGTTTAACTTGAAACCACGGAAAGAAATCCACAGATTTGAAATACCGCAAATAAAAAGTTACCAATTTTCCATTATTCGTAACTTGTCCGTTACAAGTCCGAAAAATGTCCAGTTTGCGCCTACGGGTTCGTGGTGAAGTGTACAATTCAAAAAGCACAAGAAAAGTACGAGAGTATGAAAATAACAACAAATGTCCACATAGGACTCACTAGGCCCACTAAGGGTATTTTCGTCATTTCACAACATCGGCGAATAAAATACATTAAATTTAGGGACTGGATGTAACAGTAAACGTAAACGACAATCGACAGTTAAATATAAAACTAGGATTCATGGATTATGGTGTCGAATTTCAGAGTTGATCCCTTCATGAAATTGGTAGAGCTTGTCATTACGAGCATTTGTATATTTTTTTTTACATGTTTTACACTTGTAAATTAATTATTATGAATTTTTATTAATCTTAAACTCCTTCCAACAACACTATTCAATAGGGTTTGAAGTATGTTAAAAATTCAAATGACGATGTAACCATCGTAAAAGCTTAGAGCTTATCATTACGAGCGTTTGTATATATTTTTTTACATTTTTCACATTTTAAAATTAATAATTATGAATTTTTATTAATTTTGAACTCCTTCCAATAACACTATTCACAAGGGTTTGGAGAATGTTAAAAATCTAAACGGCGATGTAACCATCGTAAATGTAACATCCCGTAAAAAGTTTGTTATAAAATAATTCCTGGGGGATATTTTCTACACGTGCGTATTTATTTCGTACACGTGAGCGTGTAAGTTTACTGTTTTGGTGGGTGCACAATACCCCCAAAACCCAATTTTTCCTTTTCTTTTTCCCCTTTTTCTTCTTCCTCGTCACTTTTCTTTTCCCCAGTTTTTTTTACTTTTTCTCCCTTTCTCTCACCGTGTGTGCACAGTGCACACCGACGAAAACTCGTCGAATCGAGGTGAACGAAAATCACCACCTTCTTCGTCTCGACGCCGTGGACTCAACGGTGTAAACTGTTTGTCCAAACTCCCAACCGTTTGACGGGAAACGCAACCAAAAGAACCGGACCTTTCTGACCATTTTCCGGCCAATCTAGACCGAGGTGAGGTTTCTAACTACCACCATTGTATTCCCCTCGTTGAGTAGATGAATTTTCATAGGTCGTTTGCTTGATTTGGTTGAGTTTTGACGTAGATCGACAAAGCTACAGTGAACCGTAACTTTCAAGGCAATTATAGGCCATTTCCCGAGCTTGTATGACCAATCCAAAGGTACACCGTGATTCTACTCTTCTCCAACTTCATTTTGATATATGGCACGTAAAAGTTGGCTAAGAAATGAAGAAGATATGGAGCTTTAAAAATTTTCCAGAAACCGGCCAAAATTCCGGTGACGACGATGGCGACGACGACCGGAAAAATACCAGAGGTGACCGGCGATAACGTCAGCAAACCGGTCCAGACCGGCCCGGGTGATGTCAGTGATGACGTCAGCAAACCGGTTCAGACCGGCGCTGACGTCAGCAATGACGTCAGCAACAGGTCCAAATCGGCGCTGACGTCAGCATTGACTAGCTTTGACCGGCTCGGCTGACTCGCGTGTGGAGCCGCGGCTTCCCGCGTTTAAGCCGCGCATGTGGGCGCGTGGAGCATCTTTTTCCGATTCCGTCTTCGTGAGGCGACTCGTGACGACGCGTACTACCTAGGGGCAGTACGTATGATATTTTTTCGAGGCGTTTTGGACCTCCTGGTTGAGCAAACAAGGGATAGGTGTAATTAATTAGTTATTTAATAACCTTTATGAGTTTAATCATTATTACAGTGATATCTCATATAGGTGAGACTTATCCAGAGGACTACCGGGGCTACCCAGTACAGGGGGGCTACGACCCGGCTACCTACAGGTGAGTGAGTGGGTCTTTGTTTTGATAAATGTATATGTACGTATGGTTTTTCAATGCTTTCTTCAAACTGTTAGCATAACTCATATCATATACGTTTGTTGGAGGTAGAACATTCGTATTATATTGCCATACATGTTTTATACTGTTGCTTATCAGTAGATGTATAACACCCCAGGTATTAGTATTCAGTCTTGTGGCCAGAACTAGCCTTGACGTTTGGAGTAGTCACTACCAGTACCGCTAAGTAGCTTTGGATCCATTGTAGGTACTAGCCTGTTCTAGGTTGCACTAGGCAACTCGAACTTGTGTGACGCACTTTGTGCACAGCGCTTAGCGTTAAACTCACGTCATTGTAGTACTCAGCGTATTACTTTTATACCTAGTCTGTTCTTCGTAGTTTAGCTACTTGGACTTGTGTGTTTACATATGGGTGAGCATGTCAGTAATCATTATCGGGGAGTGCCCGTATATTTTTATTATAGTATTTTGAGGTTCATGCCAGAGGGTATGACGTATTTTCGAACTATACTTGTTTTCCAGCGAAGGGTTAGTATACTCTTGAAAACAAAGGTTTTATCAAACTTTGCTTTTTGACCCACTCACCGTTTTATGTTTTGCGCCCCTCCAGGACCTAGTGACGGGTTCACTTATCGGTGATTCGAGGGCTTTCTTCGGCGGTGGTCAGCAGTTTTGACAGCTTCTCCCGTTTATGTAGGATTCGCTCCTACTTTTATTTAACTCTTATTTATCCATCCTCACGGGGATGTGAATGTTTTTTTTATACTCCTGCACTATTTACTTTGCTCTGATTGTTATGCATCATGTATTATGGGTTTTTAACCCTCACCCCACTTCTACTTCCGCACTCAACTCTTTTTATTCTTACTCTTTCACTTATTCATGCATAATTGGCTTTCGTCACCTAACACGTGTCGGCCAGCACTTCCTGACACCTGGCGTGTCCGAGATCGAGATGTGTCAGTAAAAGTATAGAGCTTGTCATTACGCTCTTTTGTATATATATTTTTTTTTACATTTTCACACTTGTACATTAATTATTATGAAGTTTTATTAATTTAAACTAAAAAAAAAACAATATTCAAGAGGGTTTCGAGAGTTTTAAAAATTCAAACGACCATGTAACCATCATAACAACATAGAAGATGTGATTTCGAGCGTTTGCATATTTTTTCACATTTTTCAAACTTGTAATTAATTATTATGAATTTTTAATGTTTAAGAAATTTTGTAGGAAAAATCAAATTACATTAAAAAATTCATAATAGTTAATTTATAAGTGCGAAAATTGTGAAAAAAATATGCAAACGCTCGTGATCGCATCCTCTACGCTTGGACAATGTTTACATCCTCGTTTAGATTTTTAAAACTCTCTAAACCCTCATGAACAAGGTTTTTGATAAGAGTTGACATATGTTACTTCACTTGACAGCAAATTAACTCCGTTAACTTTATAAAATAAAAAATAAAAAATAAAAACTTAAAAAAGCCACCCAATCCCGTCACACACACCACATCTCCCCACCACCTAATCCCGTCAGATACCTTACCTTGCTGCCATATGTCTTTTCTTATATTTTTATAGACTTTTTAATCTTTCATATCTTTTTGTTGGATTTAATCAAAAATCCAAAATAAAAAATAAATAAAAGTTGAAAACAAAGTCACACATCTTTAACAATAAACCCCTATGAAGCATGGATACGGGAGCAGGAGCGGAGATGGGTTCGGAGATTCATAAAAACTCAAAGAATCCCGATTCGGGAGCGGCATGGATTCGTCAATTAAAATAATATTAAATATAAAAAGATGAATAATTGAGAGAGATTTGGGGATTAATAAGTTTGAGGGCCCTACATAAAAATAAACGGAAAATTCAGAAAAATAATCAAAATTTGAATTCTATATAGAATTATAGCCACTTTTTTAAGTTTATGATAATTATAACCAAAAGTTAATATAATAGTACAAATATACCCTTAAAATGAGGTTTGGGGGTGACTGCATTTTACACCACAAGGTTTGGGGGTGATTTGCAAAATGAGCCACAAGGTTTCAATTTTTGCATTTTACACCACGTGGTTTTTGAATTGCACAAATTTAACGTCTCTGTCAATTTCACCATCTAATTAGACGTTAAGTGGTGACGTGACATAGACTTGACCCACATTTTAAGCACTTGTTGACAGTCAATTTCAATATTTAGTACTTTACTTTTTTAATCATTTTAAGAAATTGATGGTCAACGAGTGCTTAAAATGTGGGTCAAGTCTATGCCACGTCACAACTTAACGTGACGGAGACGTTAAATTGGTGCAATTCGGAAACTACGTAGTGTAAAATGCAAAAATTGAAACTTTATGGCTCATTTTTGTAAATCACCCCCAAACCTTGTAGTGTAAATAGCAGTTTATCCAAGTTTTTAATCATTAAGGATATATCAGTACTTTTATATCAATTTTTGGTTATAATTATTATAAACTAAAAAAAGTGGCTATAATTTTGTATGAGGTTCAAATTTTGGTTATTTTTCCAAATTTCCCAAAAGGATAATACTTGGGTACTCACTAGTGAGTACCCTATATACTCACTTTAATAATTTGGCCCAATGATATTTTAACACATATTTTATTGTTTAAAAAATAAAACATATGCTATTTAATTTTTCTTGGGCTTTTAAAAATAAGAAACACATGTCATCTTTTGATTGGGCCAAATCAGAAAGTGAGTATATAGGGTACTCACTAGTGAGTACCCAAGTATTATCCTTCCCAAAATAAACAGGTTGCATTTGACTGGACAAATAGCAACGACATTGAAACGGTGCCGTTTCCCAAAAAGAGAAATTTGGAAATGGGGGAGTCATCTTCTTCCACCTTGCACGAGGTTCATGCCTCTGCATATTTGGGTGTTCTGATTTGAATGAATTTTGCAAGCTGTGGGATGGATTCGTACAACTTCAAAAAAGATCTTTGAACCTCGTGCGTTTGTTTTCGTGTTGCCAGACCTAGGCCGTCGTTGATCTCTCTCCACCGCAGCACCCGACGACCTCTCTCCATCGCCGGTGTCGTCGGCCTCTCCCCACCACCGACGTCGTCGACCTCTCCCAACCACCGAACGTGGGACATAAGAGAGAGGAAGAAGAAACGCCCAGCCACGGACCGGTTAGCCGGTCTCCTTCTTTTTCCTCAAATTTTTTTCCCCAACCGTTGGATGCTTTTAACGGTGAGATAGGTGTAAGCATCCGAGCATGGTAGCCAACTCCAACATTTATTAGATTAGAGGTACATTATCTTTGATGTTTTCATGTCAGCATTGACGCCTCCCTCCTCGGTTCGACCTCTCCAACGGCCACCTTCATCTGTCACTGTTTGGCACTCCGTTTAAGCAGCAGCAGCAGCAGCTCATGCTTCACAGTGGTGGAAAGAGGTGATTTTTCTTTTGCTCCGCCGTTTTTGGTTTCCTACCCAGTACTGAATGTTCTGCCATGTTTGATTCCTTTTGATTTGTTGGAGTTAATTTGCTGGGTTATTGGATTATTAGCTTGATTTGGGTAGTTGAGGTTTAAATTTGGCTTGATTACGATTTTACAACTCTAATTAAATATTGGGTTTTAGGGATTTCTTACATACTCTTGTTGGGGAGAAGACACGACGTTTACAAACCTTACCATTTGAAATTGTGCAGTTGAAAGTGCAGCATCTTACAATTAAATGGCAGTACTTTGTTCTTAATTCCCTTTTTAATTTTCAGATTATATACAAATTTGAAGAAAATTAAAATGGAACAGACAAACCCATCTTTACACACTCCATGTCTACATCAGAAGTCAAAATTAAGATACTTTTACTTCTCAACAGAAACAGCATATGAAGTTGGATTGGATTGGAAGAGCAGCATTTGTATTTAAAATTACATTCACTTCACTGGTTTAACTGGAATCCTACATTTTTTTCATGTAGAATAAGTTTC
This sequence comes from Gillenia trifoliata, assembly GCA_018257905.1. Taxonomy (NCBI): domain Eukaryota; kingdom Viridiplantae; phylum Streptophyta; class Magnoliopsida; order Rosales; family Rosaceae; genus Gillenia; species Gillenia trifoliata. Next base: position 3,528,808 of record CM031080.1, on the reverse strand, counting down.
AAGACTAAGCATTAACATTTTGTGTTTACAATTACTAATCCCATTTGTGGTAGAACAACCGGCACATTTTCTTGTTACCTTGTCTTTTCATAGGCAACAGAAAATGTACGTCTCAAATTCTCCCAACGAACAAACGATTTCCAAACATAGAATATACCAGTGGCATAGTTCTCTTTGTGGTCTTTTCCTATTTTTTTCTTTGACTTTAGTTCTACCTGCAAAATGATTTTCACCCTTATGCTCTAGTTGGTTATGCAGCTTGTAAGAGAGGAGAAATGAGAAGCCAGCGACTATTCCCGTGCCTGTGCTAGCAACTGAAGCTAGTATCACTCATACAGACAAGAGCAGCGCCCTCGTAGCTCTTCTACCTCAGGCTCGAACCTCTTGAAGTCATAAAATGATGAATCCCTCAACACTCATGCATCCCTCTAAGCCTTTTGTCTCTCCTCCGTATTCCACTCCTCGCACCAGGTTCGTACAACACAATTTCTTTTCAGCTGGGCCTTCAAACATCTTTTATGCTCTTCTTTCCAATACCTGTTTTCTTGTTGAAGTTAATTCTGTTTGGTAGATTTCTTATGCGTATGTCTCCCTCCATCTATTCAGGACCAATGTCACTGAGAGCATTGCTATTGAAGGTTGCAACCTGAGCTACTCAGTTGCGACGAGGCAAGGTAAAACAATACCAATTCTTAAAGATTGCTCTCTTCGCATTCCTTCAGGACAGTTTTGGATGCTTCTTGGACCCAACGGTTGCGGGAAATCTACCCTCTTGAAGGTATATAAAATTCCCAACATATTGTTTCTTTCCTGAATGATTTAGTTATTTTATTTGATGTTGTCTTTCATGGTTCCTTTATGGTTTGCATGCTAAAATTTTGGTTCTTTATGGAACTAAAAAAAGGAATAATAGTTCATTTGTTCTATATTATTCTGAAATTTGCAGATTTTGGCTGGTCTCTTGAATCCAACAATAGGAACTGTGCATGTGAAGAGGCCTAGGAGTTTTGTTTTTCAAAACCCTGATCATCAGGTTCATTATTATCGTTATGAATTCCATAGTTTAAATTTTAGTTTTAATTTACTGGCTTTGTGACTTCAAAATAAAAAAATTATGTTTTCAAGTTGTGGAGAGCTTCAAGAAAGAAAACAGTTAAGAAGTTTGATTTTGAAATGTGAGAGAATGAAATTGTAGTGTTCGATATCTTCTTAGGTTTCAAGAGTGGCGGGCATGGTTTTAGGTCGTCAGGGTTTAGAGGATTTTTACTGCGATGCAAAACCCATCAAGCTAGGAATCAATTTTCCTATTAGAGAGAGGAGTCCTGATTGATAATTTTGAAGATGAATTCCTTAGGAGGCCTATTCTTATCTAACTTCAAGTTGTGGATTGGCCTGTGAGAGCTCTATGTCGAGTGAGATTGGGATATTGACAAAAAAAAATTGAGGTGAAATTGAATACTAAAACAAGTTTTCCAGTTTGTCTCACTACAGTAAAGCTTATGGAAGTAACTTCAGTGTGAATATACAATGTCAGAATCTTTTCATGTTGCAGGTAGTGATGCCTACAGTAGAAGCAGATGTAGCATTTGGCCTTGGTAAGTTTAACCTGACACCTGATGAAGTCAAATCTAGGGTGTCAAAAGCTTTGGATGCTGTCAGCATGTCGAAGTTCATGCAGGTAACGTAGAAACAATACAAGTTAACATATTTCTACAATATCCGTCAAATACTTTAGCAAGAAGTTCACAGGTTTATCTTTTGTCACATTAGAGGTCAGTTCAAACTCTCAGTGGTGGGCAGAAGCAAAGGGTTGCCATTGCTGGTGCTTTAGCGGAAGCATGTAAAGTTCTGTTATTGGATGAGCTGACAACATTTTTGGATGAAAATGATCAGGTATTTTTTCCACCATATATCCAAATAGGAAATGTTCTCTTACCAAACTTTGTTGGACCATTGATTGGGTTGATTTTAGCCAAAATGTGTGGTTCAGATTCGTAGGTCAACATAAGCGCATGTCTTGCAACATAAGTTAACATTAATCCTATCCACCAATAATTCTTTAGACTAAGAAAATGTCAGGAATCTTCTGTGAGGGAAAAAAAAAGTAGTCATGAGTGCTTTTGTAGAATTTTTGTACAAATTGTCTTCTCTATTTCTAGGCCCCTAAAATTAACATACTTAGGGGAGGAGAACAACTTCATTACTGGTGGTATCTTCACGAGGGATTGGAAAATCTATTTCGCTAACCTTAACTTTCGGGGTTCCGTAGAGAGGAGATAGAAAAGAAGTCATTTAAAGAGGGCACCAGAAGCGAAGTAAAGCGGGGAATTTGGACTTTGAAAGTTGAAACTATTGATTTCTATTTTGATAAAATTCACATACAAATTTGATCATTTAAGAAACGGAGGGATTTGAAATAACACATTTTTCTTGAGCATTTGAAATCCCTTCTTCTCTTAATCAATTTACATGTGAACTTTATTAACACAAGAAATTAGTATTTCTAAACTTCAACAAAGAAAATTGAACTAAAATCTCAAATTCAAATCTCTCAGTTTAAATCCTTCCATCCAAATGGACTAATGAACTTAAATGTGAATTCATGAGCATATAGCTTGCACGCAGCCGCCTCAAAGGCAGATGATAGGACATAGGTAGCTTATTGTAATCTGGTCTTGGTTTAGCAATCTCCATAGTACGGTGCTTAAGGTCATAATCGGACAATAAGCTACTGCTTGTAGAGTCAATTGGGTACCTTCATATGACTTTTATTATGTACTACTTAACTTCTGTTATCCGTCATCTTATTCCCAGTTCCATACACTGATTGTGACTTTCTGAGATACTTTGTTGGCAAAATTAACATTTTCTGGACAAAACTAAATTCCATTTCTTTGTTTCAGCTTTATTTCACTGTTATTAAGTTTTGGCTTTTATAACCAGGTTGGGGTGATCAAAGCAGTTAGGAATTCTTTGGATAGTTCTGGAGAAGTTACTGCTTTGTGGGTCACTCATCGTCTCGAGGAACTTGAGTATGCTGATGGTGCTGTCTATATGGAAGATGGGAGAGTTATCAGGCATGGCAATGCAGGAGACATTATGGATTTCATTATGACCAGGCAATCAGCATATATCAAGGAAATCAATTCTTGAGAGATCATATCGCGCTTTGCAGAAAAACTAACAGATCTGACTTTAGGGGCTGCATTGATGACCGATGCCGTTGTTCAGGTACCAAAGTTGATGCAATTGAAATATCGTGTCCTCGCTGTCCTGAATTAATAGGGCAATAGTTTTTAGGTAGATTGGTGATACAAAGCTATTTCTTTATGTCAACCCAGTTCTCTAGCTAGATCATTTTGTCTCTCTTCTTTTTCTTCAGGAGAGAGGGGATCATGTCGTTTATGTAGTGCATGTTGCAGGAACGATGAGGGAAGAGGGGCATTTGTGAGCAAGCAAACCAACACTCTGCTGAATTCTGCAGTTGGCAGGTTTTCCGGAGTTTGAGAAGGCTGCACACCTTTTTCATGTAACATATGTAAAATTGACATTTTGTAAAGAACGCTCAACATATGTTACGCTTGGATCATTTGTAATTTAAGCCTAGCTTATTTTTAGCTGCATCAAACTCTACATTGATGGTCAGTGTGTGGAATGGAGTGGCTAATCACGAGTCATGGCACGAAAGGGATAGTCGCATTTGTAGTGTTGAATCACAACATTACTGCCATTACATCAATGGATGGGCAAGCGTCGGCCGCGTGTTGATGGACTAGTGTCATGCCCACACGCTACTGATGTTTTGGTTTGGACATCCACCAACAGTGATTTAAAATGGACTTTGCTGAGTTGTACCTTTCAATCTCCAATTTTTGATTCCGACATCCGCTATTATTAGACCAAAATGGACTTTGCTCATTCCAATATATTAGTTGAAGACTGCCAAATTTGGTTGGGTGAGCCTCCACCGCCACCGGACTTGGATGATTGCCCAATATGCTTCACTTTTTAATGCTACAAGGATCTGTGATTAGTGCATCTTTTTGTTGATTCATAATCTCCCCTAATGAGTTTAATTAGTGGCTTATAACTTACAATTTGATTCAGTTTCCATAGTTGTAAAACTATGAATAAAGTGCTTTCTTTTTACAAAGAGTCCTTCAACTTTGGCCCAATTGAAATTTTGGTCCCTGAACTAAAAATTCGTGAGTATTTTGTCTCTGAACTTGTTATAATGTTAAGCAATGGTTCTTTTGGCTAATTCCGTTAGAACTTCCATCAATTTTTTGCCCCTTTAAATGGATGGAAGTTCTAACGGAGTTAGCCAAAATGATTATTGCTCCAAATTATAACAAGTTTAATGACCAATACTCACAAATTTTTAATTCAAGAACCAATGCTCCAATTGGGTCACCATTGCTACAATTATCTCTTTTACTAAAGATAAATGAAAAACGTTTCTAAGGGCAAATTTGATTGCCTATCTACACCTGGAATGGTGATGTCAAATACAAAATATCAAATTTAAAATTCATGGTTTACATGCTAGTGGTGGAGCGGTGATTAGGATTTTACTTTTCAACCTATTATGTTTTGGGTTCAAACCCTCCTCGATAGAACTTTTTGTAAATTTCCTTATAAAAAAAAAAAAAAATCAATTTCACTAAAAGAGTGCTAAACAAACAATAAACTAGCATTATAAGGATACTAAAATGTGTTTTGGTATCTGTTAGTTCAAATCTCACGGATAATGATTAAAATTGTCTGGCACGATGTAACATATTTAGCACTACTACCTAATTATATCTAAGTTCAAACCTCACGAATAGTGATTAAAATTATTAAGCACAATGTAACATGTTTAGCACTAATACAATATTTTCTCATTCTGCATCCTCTTGTTTATTTGTAAGTGCAACCATTTTCCAAGAAGCAGAATAATTAAGGTGGTGAGGCAAAAAGAATAAAAATATCTAATGCGACCAATGAAAACAACAAAAAAGCCGTAACAGTCATTAATTAGAGCTACATTATTAAATTATTAACAGATAAATCAAGAAATTATGGAAAATAGGCCTAAGCATCTCCGGTCAAAAACTTCAGTCTTTGAATTTTCATGTCAGCATTGACGCCTCCCTCCTCGGTTGGACCTCCAACTCCAACGACCTCCTTCATCTGTCACTGTTTGGCAATTCGCACTCCATCTCCAATTTAAGCTGAAGAAGAAGAAGAAGAAGGAGAAGAAGAAGCTCTAGCTCTCTCAGTGTTGCAGCAATGGTGGTCGCGTAGAGATGGCTGAAAGCGGTGATTTTTCTTTAGTTCTCCGCCATTTCTTGTTTCCTACAAAGTACTGAGAGCTCTGTTATGTTTGTTTTCTATTGATTTGTTGGTGTTGATTTGCTGGGTTGGTGGATTATTAGCTTAATTTGGGTAGTTGAGGTTTAGATTTGGCTTAATTACGATTTTACAACTCTAATTAAATATTGGGTTTTAGGGTTCTAGTGATTTCTCCTCTTTGCTCTTCTTCATATTCAATTTCGATGATTTTTCAGGTGATTTTTCTTCAAAATTTGGGAAGTTTCCATCTGTTCATCCGATCAGCAGAGTATATAATTATCTGAAGTTGGGAAAGTGACCTCTTTCGTCACTCGAATTCGGTGTTGGATTGGGAAGTAGTTACCAATTTTGATATAGGTTTGTATTTGCAATGAGTTCTTTTGAAAAGAATGAAACCGATTTGGAAGGTGGAAAATTGGAAAAAGATGGAGATAAAGCAACAAGGGGTAATAAGGTGGTTAAAATACAGAATCAGGCGTTGTTGTCTGGCCTTGCATATTGCCTATCCTCCTGCAGCATGATATTAGTTAACAAATTCGTCCTTTCGAGCTACGACTTTGATGCTGGAATTTCTTTGATGCTGTACCAGGTAACTATTGTTATCGATTTTGTTTGCATAAAAAGAGTGTTTTATTCAACTCTATTTGATCGAATAGATATTTGTTGAGATCTAACTATCTCATGTTGTTAATGTGGATGCAGAACCTAGTTTCGGTTATAATCGTTTCTGTGTTGAGTTTTACGGGCATCATATCAACGGAGCCACTAACATGGAGATTGGTTAAGGTCTGGTTGCCTGTGAATGTTATATTCGTTGGGATGCTCATTACAAGCATGTTTAGGTATGAAGTAGGTAGAACATTTCCTGTTTTAGTTCATCTTGGTGCATAATGGCGTTAGGTGAAGTTTAATTAGTTGGTCTACAAGAGCTAATATTAAATATTACATTTAATGCCAGCGTCATCTTGTTTACATGCAAAATTTCATCTTGATGTTTTATTAAACAACACTTGACAAGCAAGCTACTAGGTTGGTGACTCTTGTACTCAAATTCTTGTTACATAAAAATCTTCTAGAATCTTAAAGTTAAGTTGACGTATTTTGATAAGAAAATTACCATTCATGTAAGTATTCTTGGGTCTTTAATTCCTGTAGATCTAAATTTGTCTTTTTTCTGCACATTATATTAACTATTTAGTGCATTGTTTCTATTCTACAACTAGACAAGCAAGGATGCTTGTTTGTTCTTTGTCTGATTAGGCCCCCTTAGGTAGAGGGTGTAGGGTGCATCCGTTATTGGTGTGTAAAAATTAAAAATTCATGCCCTCTCAATTTAGCTGAATTTACGTTTGCAGCTTGAAGTACATCAATGTAGCGATGGTCACAGTCCTAAAGAATGTTACCAATGTGATAACTGCTGTTGGTGAAATGTATCTATTCCAGAAGCACCATGACAGCAGAGTATGGGCTGCTCTTTTTCTAATGGTACGTTTGATAAGTCAGAATGTCAGTTTGAGATTCAGTTGTTGATAAATGTTTCAATTGGGATTTAAAACAACAAAATCACCTTACTCTTTCGTCTTGTAATTAATGGCTCGTTGCTTTTACATGAGAATTCTTGTCCAATCTTCCCTTTTTGTGTTGTTATTTGTCTCATCATTTTCTTTTTTGTTCTTACTTTTTGAAAGTGCTTATGCACATCTTAATTTGTCTGATTGATGTTAAGAAAAACGTGATGTTTGGATAAAAATTCCGGTTTTCAAATATTTTATCATATATAATTCTGTCTTTTTCTTTGGTTTGGAGCTTGGCGATGGATATAAGAATTGAAAAGGCCAAATCAGATTGCATGCATGGGTTAGTTAGTTGTTTAAATTCTGATTTTGATGAAACCAAGCCAAATCCATCAGGCCAATGCTTTGTTGAACTGATAAAAATATTAACTCATAGGAGTCGCCGGCAACACTTCCATCTTTAATGCATCATAGTAGTTCTCTAAATTTGGGGGTTGATGTCCCGTGGGGTAAGCAGATGTGTGAGTGCATTTGCATACATGCTTGCATACTCATAGAGCTATTGTCCTTGATTTCCAAGATCAACTGTCACCAACCTATGCTATTCTTGGGTATCATAAAGAATATATTTTATGAGTTTTCATTTGATGATATGGTTTTGAATATAACATTTGCAGATAATTTCAGCAATTTCTGGAGGGGTCACTGATTTATCTTTCCATGCCGTCGGCTATGCATGGCAATTTATGAACTGTATCTTGACTGCATCATATTCTGTGAGTTCAATCTGTTCTGTACATTTTAGAATGTCATTCTGTGTAGTCTTTATTCCACCTCCCTCCATGGTTTATTCCCTCCCCCCTACTTATATATACTTTAAATTTTATTTTAGGTTTTGTTTCATATCAGAACTTTATATAAATTAGATCCTTTCATCTGTGAGAAAGTTAGAAATAAAAAGGATTAACCTAATTTATTTTATTTAAGAAGATGCATTAAGTAGCTACATGATAATTTGGTTTTAGATTTACCTTGATGAGGATTCTTTTCAGATCTATGAAAACTTGAAGTCTTTAATTATTAATTGTGGCCATTACTAGTTACGCACTTCCTTAGTGAAAGAAAAGGCAGTACTTGCCAAAAGTAATTGTAGACAATACAAATCATGCTTATCAAGTGGAACAACAGTATCCTTTTTCTGGATTTCTGGTTTGGTCTAATACAACTCAGTTTCTTTCTTATTTATCAGAGATCTTGAAGCCCTCCAAATATTGACTTGATAAGATTTTAACTTTATAGTGTAAATTCAACAAGACGTCAGTTATGGACCTTAGGCTTGTGTCAAAAATCTGAGTGCGTTCTTGTATCTGTGTATTGGCTTTCAGTTAACTTATTTTATATTTTAATTGTTGAATAAAGCTAATTGTTATTTTATTTTGGCAGCTGACTCTACGTAGGGTCATGGATACAGCAAAGCTTGTCACGAAATCTGGAAAGCTGAATGAGTTTTCAATGGTCTTGCTAAATAACACGCTTTCTCTGCCTTTGGGGATTCTGCTTATTTTTGTTTTCAATGAAGTTGATTATCTCTTTACAACGTGAGTATTCATTTGTGATACTAATTCCCAATGTCTACCACCACACTCTTTCTACTGTGCTATATTGATGTAACTATAGTTTTGACGATAAAGATGGATGTTTCCATCTTTATCATCTAAATGATATGTTTACGTGTTATAAGGTTAGGCATATTTCATAGCTCAATGTGTGGGAGGATCATCGAAACACTTTTTCTCTTATTTGAGGTCATTTTGGTTATGGAAGTATGGAAACTACTAGGGTAGAAAGACTAGTGTGAACATCTAGTGGAAAGGAATGACTTACACACACTCACATCCTCTTTAGAATTTGTCAGTTCGATGATTAAATTAGAATCTAGATGAGAAGTGTGGACCAAAAGCTTGCAACTACTATTTTACGATGTCGTTCGACAGGAATGCCCGTTCCCTTTTCCTCTTTCCCTTCTGTAATATTTGTGTAAGTTTGAAATTATCCAGATTGACACCACTTCCTCTAACATATGATATAATCATTGAAAAGTATGCATGAAGTACTCCAACGTCTCCCAAGTTTGTATATTCATTTTTGGTTTTACTACGTTATTTGTTTTCTGCCTGAAACTGCTTAGCTAATAACGTGTATGCAACCCCATTTAGCTATGACTGAGGTCTAGAATCACTTTGTGGGAGATGTCTTAGGAGTTAGGACCTCGTTTACTTGTCAAAAGAAAGACAGGAAGGAGAAAATGTTAGGGTTGCATTTCACATTGTTTTCTTACAAATTCTCTTTTTCTTTTATCCTATTGAATCTAATGAAGGTTGGATCAAAATGCAGACCACTTTTGAGGTCTCCAACCTTCTGGTTGGTGATGACGTTAAGTGGATTTTTGGGTCTTGCAATCAGCTTCACGTCTATGTGGTTTCTTCATCAAACAGGTGCCACCACATACAGGTAAGATGAATGTAGCTGATACATAATATGATATCTGTGGTTGTGACCTGGTTTAAGTGAGACTTTGATTACTCAATTTAAAGCTGGATACCTTATTCTTAGCTTTCAAATTTACTATTTATTTTTTTAAATAAACTTTAAAAGATCGGGCAATAAAATTTTATATCCCCTTTTCCAAGCTGAATACTTTTGTTACATAGCATAACCTGGCTAGCCTGATAGCTTATACTCGCGATTTATGTAGTTTACATAATCATGATTCTTGTGTTTCACTTTGTCAGTTTCTCTGGCTTGCTTCTCAACTGTCCAGTTATGTAATAAGAACTTGGAACTTGATTTTTTCAAAAAATTAAAAAAAGTACCTAGGACTTGGAAGTTAATTTAAGACAATCCCAGATTTATATTTGTTTGTGAAACCCTTGTCTTGTTAGCTTTGTGTTATCTGTTGGTTTAGCATGATTACATTGATATGCTTATTTCGAATCATAAGGTGTTAGTGATCCATTTAACTGGACAGCTCTGATCACTGCTCAATGTCTGCAGCCTTGTTGGGTCGCTGAATAAGATCCCTCTATCTGTTGCCGGTATTCTACTTTTCAAAGTGCCGACCAGTTTAGAGAACTCTGCTAGCATTTTCTTTGGTAAGCTGTTTCCATCAAACCGGAAGAAGAATATGATGTACTATACAACTTTGCAAATGCAAGCTCGAGTTTTGTAGCATTACCCATGAAATTTTTTCAATTTGTAGGTCTCGTGGCTGGAGTATTTTTCGCAAGGGCCAAAATGCGGGAGAGAGCTTAATCCTGAACATTGTAACTTGTTTGGATTATCTTAATGACGTCCGAGTTTTAACTGGGTGAAAGCTGCATCTGGCTGCTTTAATATCTCATTTGTCAATTGTGGGAAACCATTTGTAGATTCTCACGAAGTCTCGTGAAGTGACGAAGAAGGGAGTGAAGAAGACCGTCGGAAAAATTCCATTCGACTTCATCAGGCCGTCTGGATATGTTGTATTGTACCAAAAGGAATACCTTTACCACTAATTCTTTTACCATCCTGTAATTTGTACTGTGACTCATTCTTCTTTATCATCTTTGCTAATCTTTTTATAGAAACATGTTTTGCTAAATCGGGAGAAAAATTAGCTCCCAAGATGGGGATAGACTACAATGCTTACAAGCATTTCATGCTACAAATTTAACCATTAACCATTAAAGAAATCTAACAATTAATAATTAGATTCGTGTAAGCATGAAATGCTTGTAAGCATTCTAGCCGGATTCCCCACGATGATGTTGAAAAGAAAAAAAAATGTTTTTCTTCATAATTTGGGTATCAGTTATTTTTTGGATGTGACATGACTAATCTTATATGGAAGTACAACTTATCTAGGTGAAGGAATTTTTTTGGATGCTTCGGAGTATTTGGTACTCTGAGTATTTTAACCGTTTTGTTAAAAATACAAAAATCAAATTAAATGTTTTATTATATTACAAACGATATAACCACTTACAAAGTTACACTAAAGGGAGGACAAGAATTTTAACTCGAATGTAGAGGAAGATTCTATTCACGGGGACAATCTATTGCTTGCACCATTAGGCTAAAAGTAAGAAACTTTTAATACAACAATATATTTACGCTAAATAATGTAGGAATCAAACTTAAGATCTCACGTTCATGAGTGGAGGATTAAAAATTAGTTAATTGGCATAGCTGAAATCAATCAGATCTTGTTTTTCTTTCTATTTTAAGACTACATTCATTTAAATTACACGGAGAGATCAAACTTGGATGCAGATGGAAAGCACGACAACGGTTCTAACTAAGTTGGCTAAGTCTAGTTAAAAGCTTGAACTTGACTTTGCTGCCAAAAAAGTACATTAAAACGCATCAACACTCTAAATGAATCCGATCAAATTTTTTTTATAACGAGGAAAAAATGAGATGTCCATGTAACTTGAAGACTTGTGCCAGCTTAAGTAAATTCGTATGGTTTTCTTTTTTTTAATGAACTATTTTGCAGAATTTATTATGCATCACTAGATGAATATATAAAGTCCACTTAACTGATAATATTTTACTAATTAAATAATTATTGAAGTCGTAATCAGAATATAATTGTGCACACGGATTATACACAACAAGTACACGGATTATACACAACAAGTACTCGGCAGCTTACTTTGATTACTCTTCCCTCAAATACACCCTCAGATAAGTGAATTCAAAATATTCCCTTCAAATACAATTTGTTTTAGTACAAACGATGTTCTACAGTAATGTACACTAAGATGAGAGAATATAATTTAAACTCAGGATGTAGTGAGTTAAAGAAAAATGACCTAACTATAAAGACAGTCCACTACTTACTCTTCAAAACATTTTTAGAGAAACTAATTTTACAATTGATGCAGTTACGTCTAAAACCGCTAGTTAGATTCATACCACATGTATAAGAAAAACCTTACCTGTAACAGTGGTATACAACGTTATGAGAGACAAATGAATTGAATTCAGAAATATACCCCCGTGAAGGGAAGTTCCCCTCACCTCACTACCACTTTTGGAGCTTTGGTCACATGAGTCTTTCCTGCATACCCCGGGGTACGGGGTACTCCGAGTTTTTTAACGGTTAGATTTTTGTTTTAAACTATAAAAATCAAGATCCAACGGTTAAAAAATTTGAAACGCCCCGTACTCCGGAGCACCCAAGAATTTTTGTTGGTGACATACTATATGTTATGCATGATCCAGTTGACTTTAGCTGAATTCATTTGCTTTTGAGGTTTTGTTTTGTAACTTTAGCTTTAATTATAAAATAAAAAAGTTAAAAAACAATTAATTTCCACCAAACAGATATTTTGGTTGATGCTAGAAAAACCATCTATTTGAATCATATTTTGTAAAATGTGACGGTTGATGATTGAATTATTTGTTTAAATTTAAAGAATGAATCTAACCATCAACCACAACATTATAAGATATACAAAATATGGCTTAAAAATATTTTTAATTATTTAATTACTTAAACAAAAAATCTAACCATCAAATACTAATTTAAGTAAATATTCTCCCAGCATCACCTTAAATAAATATATAGGCTAATAGCTTTATCAATGCCATGCTATAATTGCTATTAACTATGGATTAATTCCTGCATAACACTAATTAGGGATATGGATTATCTGCAGTAATGATTACAAATTTACAATGGCACTGCTTTTTGTTTGCTTTTCACTTCTTTTTATTTGTTTCTGTCTTTTCTTGATGACATCACTATATATGTCTAAAAAGTCAAGAAAAACAAAACTGAGAGAGGCAGGGGCAGTCAGTCATTTCTTAATTTTCAAACTTTCTCATCGGAAATTATTTATGCATACAAATCCTCTTCTCCTTATCCAGGAAGAAGGAAAGAAGACTGACTAAAAAGTAAAAACTTACAGAGGAAGGAAAATAAAATGGGGAGCTTAACAGAAGAAGAACTGATGCAAATGGTGAGAGACTTCAATGAATCTTATTCATCAGACTCCTCCTCCTCACCAGCTCCCAATTCAGACCCCCTCTCTCCCAATCGTCAACCCAAATTTCTCACTTTACAGGTCTCTCTTCTTTCCTATTCTTCCTGCTTATACATACATACATATATATATATATATATGTATATATATGTACACATTTCTTCTTTTGGATTTCATACATGTTTTTGTTTTTTTAAAAAAAATTAGGACTTGATATGGAAGGCAACAGATTGTGAGATTGAGATTCTTGAGAAAATCTTGAAGTATTTGAGAGACATGGGGACTGTGGTGGAACCATGCAATCTGAAAAATAAATGGGTGGTGATGAAACTAAATGAGGATGGTTATGAAGCCTCCCTTTGCAAAACTTCTTGGGTTTCTTCTTTTAGGCTCCCTAAAGGTAACCCTCTCTCTCTCTCTCTCAAACTTTCATTTTTTTTGCAAAAGTGGACCTTAGTTTATTAAGAGTATTCACTCGGGACCTAAGGGTCCGTGTTTGATTTTCCTCTCTCCCTCAACATCGCTTGGATCGAATAAATTTCAATTTTTTTCATGAGTACCCATAATGTTGTGATTTTGATGGGTTAATTTTGGTTTTTAAGGTGTTGAATATACAGGTGGATATGAATATGTAGATGTAATGGTGAGGGAGAAGAAGAACAATGTTGAAGATGGTGGAAAAGTGACAAGGCTGATAGTTGACATGGATTTCAGGTCACAATTTGAAGTGGCAAGACCTACACAAAACTACAAGCAGCTCAAAGACGCACTGCCCACCATTTTTGTTGGGACTGAAGAAAAACTTGACAAGATCATATCTCTGCTTTGCTCAGCTGCAAAACAGTCTCTCAGGGAGAATGGCCTCCATGTTCCTCCTTGGAGAAAAGCCAGCTACATGCAGTCCAAGTGGCTTTCCAAAGACTGCAAGAAAATCCCAATCTAACCCAACAACAATGTGGAATTTGGGTACTTTTGGATCATAGAAGTGAACCCAAAATTAGTACTAATTATCTTTGATTTTGGGTTAGTTTTGTTGAGGCAGACCTCAAAGTTTTGTGTCTAAATTCATAGCTGTTTCCCAGGTGTCTTTTGAGCGAGACATTTTTGTATACTGCACTTTGAGGTACTAGTAGCTTAGAATTTTGGTGTTTTGAGGTCCTCGGTTGGAAGAATGAATTACATAAAATGAGTTTTCTCTGTCACCGTGGTGTTCCGGTCAATAATACAATATCATTTATAAATTACTGTTTACATAACATTGTTTTGTAGATCAGAATATCGCGTAATAGTGCATATATTGTATGCAAATTGTTCTCCCTCGGTTGCTAGCTTACATTAACTTGCTCATCAAGTTTTGAAACTGCATTTGAAGTAGAAGGAATCAAAGGAGAAACGTGTGCCAACATTTTTTATTGGCTTGTTTCTGATTTTGTTTTTTTTCAATGAGAGAAATAAGGTAATAATCTCTCACTATTGCAAAAAAAGTGGGGCACTGCAAAAAGAACCAAAGTCTGTTGGGCCAATGCTAGTGTGCCAATTGGCGCCTTTTTGTCTCTTGTGACGATAAAGAAAGAGACAGAGACTTGGATCCAAAAGTCAAAAGTCAAGGGGAGACTTGGGATCCAAGTCACCGAGTCAGAGCATCATGAAGGTGTTTGATATTTTTGCATTTTCACTTGCTACATATCAAAAGGAGAAAAAGAAATAAATCTAACAAGCTTAAGATCATCTCCGCAGGAAACGTCTCTGTCCATCTTTTTATAAAAATAAAAAAATCTCAATAATACAATGTGAAATTTTATTAAATTAAAAATAATAAATTACCTAATTAGTGAGGGACATAACATTACCCCTCATAATAATGAAAATAAAAAGGGGGGAGTTTAGAGACTTCCTTCAATCGTACAATCTGAAGTGGAAAAATCGTCCATCCTTTAATCTCACTGAAATTAAAGAGATGGTGGGGATTCGACCGCGGAAGGCCGTGGGACAAAATAAATTTGGCCCGATTCCCCGCCATCTACTTGGCTAGAGTTTTTTTTTTCTTTGCAACTAGGGTTTTTGGCTCTCAGAGAATGATGCTAGAGTTGCTTTACAATTTTTCATTTATTATTTTTTTTTTTTGAAAACTTAGGTGGTGTGAGAGTATTTTATTGATATGGAAAATAGAAGTTACACAAAGTTAGAGAGAACATAAACCCTATCCCTTAGTAAGCAAGAAAATAAAATACAATAAAAGAGGGGAGGGAGACATATGTTGGAAATGATATGTGGGTAATGGCTAGGAAGAAGGATGAAAGATAGGTTTCTTCAAAGCACGTATAAATATGCTATCTTTCATACAATATTTGAAGGGAAATTTTCAGAAAACCAAGTTTATTTGAGCAACATCATTAGCATGCAATTAACAATTAAAGGCGGAATCATGCTTGTAGGCACTCAAAACAAAACTTTACCCAAGAAATTCAAAGCCTAGTAGATATGGTGAACCAAGACTCAATAGAGTTGATAAATCATATACCTTTGTTGATTCCTCTTTGCATAAGCAAAGGCTAATCACCCAAGGAGAGGGCCTTCATTCCTTGCTTGGATGAGGATGGTTGAAGAGGTTTCTCCAAGTTCCCAAAGTTGAGAACCTCTAATTTTTCCACACCAAGGAGAGCCTTGATGAGGAGATGAGTGCCCTAGAGGAAGTGAGATTGCTAGCTATTTTCCTCTAGGGTAGCCGGCCTCTTAGAGAGAAAAGAGAGCTTTTGATTCTCATCTTTTCCCCCAAAGAAAACCACCAATGTTGAAATGTTATAAAGTTGCCTTTATAGCATCTCACAATGTAGTGGCAAACTTGCAATTAAAGCAAGTTCACTACATTGCACTAAATGGCCGGCCATATGGGTTCAATGGGCTGTTTGGGCCCTTATGTTTCATTAGTCATTATTATTCGTTTGATTAATTAACATATTAATTAATCCTTGCCATAAATAATTAAACCATTTAATTATCCTTACTCATCTCCATTATTTCATCAATCTCTACCTTACACGGTGTACGATCCATTAGGTTCCTTTTAGCGAGGCAGTGGTGTTGGAAATATGCCCTGAAAGTCAATCTTTGGAAGAAACTTTTCAGGACATTTACTGTATATATGGATAACCCTAAATACGGTAAAAGGGCAAAGTCACTTATTAGGACAATCTCAATAGTTGATATATGTCCGAATAGTGAATCCATGGACAATGGATTGATAGAAGAAGTAATCTAATGATGTTAGACTACAGAGACCTTCTTCTCGTAACCATGATGTTCAAAATGTTCCTGGTCATGGGATTGCCAGAGGGATACTGACAATCCAGAGACTAGTACGTACTATGTCAGCTTCAAATTGGAAGGATGGAAAGTCTCAACCATTCGTGTAGTGACACTATGACAAGTATGTAGGTGCTCATTGAGGGAATGAGTTCACTGAATACAATCGAAGGGAGTACTTGCATGGAGGTCTACTCACATGTCAAGCAAGTAACTCCATTGATTGGAATATGTAAGTAATCCTTTGACCTGAGACATCATAGTTGTCTTGTGGTTAAGTCCTTGATCTTTGATTATGTCAAAGTCACCCCAATCCTGAGGGTGTCCACGGCATAGTTGGGGTTAAGCTACTTAGCCATGGAGGCAAGTGAATGGTCAACAAGGGATCTCTAATCCTCGTTACGAGAGGAAGAATACTCTAAGATATGATTCGGGAATCTTCGGCCGAAGTAGTGAGCGTAGTGATGGAAAGTGTTCCTTTACGACTCAATTGAATCATATAACATAGTATAATCACATTAGGGGTTTGACATTATGTATCCATACCCTAATAGTGTGATTGAGAGTATTGTATTAGAGAAGGATCGAATTACATTGTAATTCCAATTGAATAGGTTCTCCGAACAAACTTCTACATTAGCTTGGGTAGCCATGATATATGTGTAGTGTGTCACTCATGGCTTGTGGGATCTTATGGATGATTAAATTAGTAATCATCAAAGAAGATAAAGAATTAAAATAAGTTTTAATTCACTAGATGATTGGAACTAATCAATTGGATTGATACCAATCACCTCACTGCCTTGCTAATTAGAACCTAAAACGATTGTACACCGAATACACTATAGTGGTGGATCAACACGTGAATGATGGAAATAATCCTTTGGATTAATTGAGTGTTATGATTAATTAGAAAGTCTAAGGAAATCATAGAAGCGATAAAAGATCGTTTTGGGCTTAATGAAACAAGTTCGGGTTAATCCGGGCCCATTGGGCCCTAACCTCTTTGGCCTTTTATTCAAGCATAAGATGACTTGAAATTGTAAAAGCCCAAAAGCCCACTCAACACTCTTTTAGCCGGC
Organism: Gillenia trifoliata; assembly: GCA_018257905.1. NCBI lineage: Eukaryota > Viridiplantae > Streptophyta > Magnoliopsida > Rosales > Rosaceae > Gillenia > Gillenia trifoliata. The sequence goes on along the minus strand of CM031080.1, from coordinate 3,511,540 downwards.
CATGAATGAGAGAGAGTGAGTGGAGTCAATTGTTGACTCACTTCTTTTATATATTGAAAGTTTATTGAAACTTTCATAGGAGGAACATCACCATACCTCACACCATAACTTGTTATGGCTTTGGATTGAGTTTGTCAACCAAAGAGAAGAAAAATATCTCTCCCTTTCTTACTTACACAGTCGGCCAAACCAAGAGATTGAGATTGCTACACTTCTCTCTTTCTTTTGTGATCCATCATCCATTCCATCACTTGGTGGGTGTGGATCCTTAGAGGTCTTCAACTTTGGGGACTAGGAGAACCTAGAGGAGTTCCATTTGGTCAAGGTGGAGGAAGCAAGGAGGGAGGCTAGGCTCAAGGAGTTCCAAGAAGAGAAAGCTTGGAGGTGGTCCATCCTTGGTCTAAAAGCTAGATCAAGAGGTATAAAACTTCTACCTCCACTTTGTTCTTCAATTTTAGTAGATGCATCAAATACAAACCTATGCTTCTTGAAGGGGATTTGCATGACTATTGCTTTGATATTTTAGCTTCCGTTGCTTATGCATATGAATTTTGAATTGCTTATGCATGCTAGTCATTAGAAATCCCATACAAATCTCATAATTTCCCTTCAAGTGGAGGATTAGAACTCTTTCAAATCAATTGTGAATTGAAACATACTTTCAATTCTCCCTTTAGTGATTATACACTTTTAGGGCTTCGACAAACCATGAGTGACACCTAGCAGTATGTCATGGCTGCCCAAGCTAATCAGAAGAGGTGGAGAACCTATTCAGTTTAGGATTGCAATGCAATACGGTATTTCTCTAATACAATACTCTCGACCACATTGTTTGGTTTGATAGTTTATTCATGTCTACTATCCAATGTGATTCCATTACTTATATGATTACATTGAATATGATTTGGAACGACTTCCTAAATCTCATTCATACTCTGACCAGAGATTCTTAACCATATTATAGAGTATTCTCCCTCAAACGGTTTGAAGGTTAGAGATCCCTTGTTGTGCATTCACTTGCCTCCATGGCTAAGTGGCTTAACCCCAACCATGCCGTGGACACCCTCGGATGGGGTGACTTTGACATAGTCAAAGATCAAGGACCTAACCACAAGACAACTATGATGCCTCAGGTCAAAGGACTAGTTTGCATTATCCCAACCATGAGTTCTCATGTGACATGAGTATGAGAACTTCTCGTTGATCGTGTTCAGTGGACTCATTCTATATTGAGCACCTACATGCTTATCTTGGTGTCAGTTACACCAATGACTCGAGACTAGTCACTCTCCCTGAGAGAAGATATAACACGTACTGATCTTAACGGACTGTCAATGCCCAATTGGCAATCCTATGATTAGGAACGTTTAGGATATGTCTCATGAATGAGAATGGTCTCATGAACCTAACTTGTTTAGATTACATTCTACTAAGCACATATTCCTTGGACTTATTGTTTAAGCATATAACATTTATATGAGACTTAAACAATAATCTTTGCCCTTTATATTAACTAAATTAGTTTAACAGTTGAAATGTCCGTAAAGTATCATCATATGATTGGTTTTAGGGCACATTTCCAACAATATTTGCTCCCAGTACTTGTGTGCAAAGGTGAATTGAAAATATGCTTTGTGGATACAATGAAACTTAGACTCACTCCGATGTTCAACAATGTTTGGCACTACTAAAGTTGAACCAAACACTCAAAGAGATAAACAAAAACGCTCAAGATATAACTAGTAACTAATATGCAAATATTAATTACTAAGCGTCTTTATGTGTAAGAAAATAATATAATTATATGGAGAGAATGGAATAAATTTGGATAATCAAATCAGCTTGTATGCCCCTCTTTTTATAGAGGCTGATGTGGCAGTACCCTTTTGAAATCAGCCACAACTCTTCATTAAGAGATGTCAACTTTCTGTATATTATAAGCTTTTTTTTTGTTATACCTCCTGGAACTCCATCACAATCTTACTTTCTCTCTTGAAACTAAAATTTCGGCACTTAATTCTCTAGAACTCTATTGTTGCACCATTTTGCCTAGATTCTTTTTATTTCGTGAAATTTGCTGACATGGCATGAATAATGCTTGTGTGGAATCTATGTGGCAGATGAGAAATAGTATTTTGATATAAAATATTATTTATTTATTAATTATAAAAATTTAGAAAATGAAAAAAGAAGTTTAAAAAAAAAAAAAAAACCCAAACCCCATCTCCTCCCCGTGCATCTTCCCGTCTCCCCTTCCACCTCCCCCCTCGCTCATCGCCACCTCCCTTGCCATCTCCATCTGCTCCATCCCAAGTAACACCCAATTATTTTTGTGCAATCAATTATGCCATCATGCCACTAACCCTAAACCTATGAAAGTAATTGAAATTGCGGTCTGCCATAACTTCCTCCAAAACTAAAGCTGATTTCTACCCAGGTCCTCTAAACAATGGAAAACCTAGATTGAAATCTTCCAAATTCTTTTGAACTTTCGTATCTTTATGAGCCTACAAAGCACAAATTAGAACTTCTCTGTGATGTCGTCAGAGTTAGAATTGAATCTGCGGAACCCATATAGGAGTTTTTCACGATACGAGTTGATGAGAATGATAGTCTCATCGAGGGATCAGTACAGAGGAGGACAAATTAGGTTCTGCAGGATTTGCTGGGTTTGAGGCTGCAGGGTGGCCGTGAGAGCTAAAGGCACGGTTGGGTCCGATTGGGGAGGGAGGATGAAGTCGTCTTGGGAAGAAGTTGGTGGAGAAGCCATGCTTGGTCCCTGATGATTGGAGCGGTGGCTATGGTGCTTTGGTGGTTGTCCGATCTTCTTTTTTTTCCATTATTTTTCCTTTTCATTTTTAGTTTTTTTAAAATGTTATACAATTTTTTAAAATAATTTTCAATCTAAGTGGCACCATGTGATTAGATATGTGGGCCTTATATTTGTGCCACATCAGCGATAAGACCCAATAATGCCACCTAAGCAAATTTATGACTTGACAGAATCCATGCAAAATGGTGCAAAAATCGAGTTTTAGAGAGTTAAATGATGAAATTTTAGTTTTAGGGGGAACAACTAAAAATAAGCCTACATTATAATGGCCATCATATTTACTTAGAAGCAATATCAATGGCTATTATTTAATTGTAGAAAGGCATCAATTATAAGACACAATTTATCAATTACTAGCTTCTTGCCACACGCTCTTGCCCCACTCGTACTGTTACAGCCCGTTTCGAAAATTAGAAGTATTTTATTCCCGGAAGTGGGAAATGACGGAAATGCCCTCGGTTGACTTTTTGGTTGACCATTCGGTTGACCTTTGCGTCGTAACTCGTACGACCCTTCCCTTTTTATTTTCTTGTCGTGCTCGTCGTTACGAACGCGTGGACGCGAGAGGGACGTCGTTCGGAGTCCGAACGAATATTTTACGGGCGTTGGATTACCGACGTTACCCGTATTTTTAATTTTGGGACTGTCTGGTTGTTGAGCTGGGGCCCAACTTTACTGTTGGCCCATGTGGCCTTGCCTCCCTGTCAGTTGATCCTTTGTTTTTGGATCTCTGTCTCGGTCTCCTTTCTCTCTCTGCAACAAACAAACACAAACCTCTCCATCTCACTCCCTCACCGCCCTCTCCATGGCCAAAGTAATGGCCAAACTGCCACAGCCTTTCTGTGTGCCAAACAAAACAAACAGAACCCTGTTGAGCTCATCCACACAACCCAGCAACCCTGCAAACCCAAACCAGGAACCCAGAAAAACAGTGAAAACCAGAGAAACTTGCCTCGGCGATTTCTCGGTGAAACCGAGCTCAAATCATCTCGAAACCACCACCATTCAACTCCTTAAGCCCCTTGGACCTTGCTCGAGCCTTGGATGGCCTGTTTTGGACGTGAAACAACGATCGGGAAATCGGCCAGTTTTGTACAGTGGGTTCTTCCCCATTTTCAGACCACTTCTGGCCAATTTTTGGCCTTCAAAATGGTAAAATATTATTCTCCTCACTCCAAGCTTCATTTTGGTACTTGAATCGTGCATTTTGGCCTTGAAATGAGGAAGTTATGAAGCTTTGAAAATTACCCAGAATTCCGGCCAAAATTCCCAGTTTCCGGCGACGGCGGCGTCGGCAACCGAAAAATTGGCAGGGGTGACCGGCGCTGACGTCAGCAAACCGGTTCAGACCGGCGTTGACATCAGCGATGATGTCAGTAATCGGCTCAGACCGCGTTGACCGGCTCGGCTGACTAGCGCATGAGCCGGGCGTGGAGCCACGGCTTCCCGCGTTTGAGCCGCGCGTGGGGGCGCGTGGAGCTTCCTTTTTCGATTCCGTCTTCGCGAGGCAACTCGTGACGACGCGTACTACCTAGGGGCAGTACGCACGATATTTTTCGAGGTGTTTTGGACCTCCGTATTAAGAAAGCAAGGGATAGGTGTAATTAATTAGTTAATTAGTAACCTTTATGAGTTTAATCATTATTACGGTGATATCCCATATAGGTGAGACCTATCCAGAGGACTACCGGGGCTACCCAGGACGGGGGGGGCTACGACCCGGCTACCTACAGGTGAGTGAGTGGGTCTTTGTTTTGATAAATGTATATATATACGTATGGTTTTCAATGCTTTCTTCAAACTGTTAGCATAATTCATATCATATACGTTTGTTGGAGGTAGAACATTCGTATTATATTGTCATACATGTTTTATACTGTTGCTCATCAGTAGATGTATAACACCCCAGGTATTAGTACTCAGTCTTGTAGCCAGGACTAGCCTTGACGTTTGGAGTAGTCACTACCAGTACCGCTACGCAGCTTTGGATCCAGTGTAGGTACTAGCCTGTTCTAGCTTGCACTAGGCAACTTGAACTTGTGTGACTGCACTTTGTGCACCAGCGCTTAGCGTTAGACTCGCGTCATTGTAGTACTCAGCGTATTACTTTTATACCTAGCATGTTCCTCGTAGTTTAGCTACTCGGACTTGTGTGTTTACATATGGGTGAGCATGTCAGTAATCATTATCGGGGAGTACCCGTGTATTTTCTTATAGTATTTTGAGGTTCATGCCTGAGGGTATGACGTATTTTCTCAAACTATACTTGTTTTCAGCGAGGGGTTAGTAGACTTTTGAAAACAACGGTTTTATCAAACTTTGCTTTTTGACCCACTCACCGTTTTATGTTTTGCGCCCCTCCAGGATTAGTTGGCTTGGAGCTTTCGACGTCGAGACGCGGTGGTATGACAATGTAGGGGTTCTCTACTCTTATAATTATTTTGTATCCACTGCTCAGTTCGCAACTTATTATTTTATTACTATTCTTCCGCCCGCACACTCCGTGCACTCTGACTCTTATTTAATTCAATTTTCCTTAATTATTCTTCAATTTTTCTAAATGGCTTTCGTCACCTAACTCGTGTCAACCAGCACTTACCGACACCTGGCGTGTCCGGGATCGAGATGTGTCACGTACGCGTGTGACAATTGGCTATTTTTATTTTATTGTTTATTATTTTATTTGATAATATATAATTTATTGTTTTGCTTTTTTATTTATTTTTTATTTTACTTATTTTAGTTATTATTCTTTTTTATTAAAATATATTTTGAAAAATAATGAACTTATTAACCACCCATAGTCCCACTACATAGGTTTTTTTTTTTTGAAATCTTAATAGAAAAAAGGCAATTTGGATTTTATAAAAATTTCACCATCTTTGCCTTCTCTGTTACATCCCGTTCCGGAAAATATAAGTATTTTATTCCTGGAAGCAGGAATGACAAAAATGCCATTGGTTGACCTTTCGGTTGACTTTTGCGTCGTAACTCATACGACCCTTCCCTTTTTATTTTCTTGTCGTGCTCGTCATTACGAAAGCGTGGACGCGAGCGGGACATCGGATTACCGACGTTTCCCGTATTTTGAAATTTGACTGTTTGGTAGGTGGGTTTGGGGCCCAGTTCATGTTGGCCCATCCCTCCTTGTCCCCCTGTCTGTTGTCTTTCTTTCTCTCATCTCTCTCCTGTGGTCTCTCACTCTCTGCAAGACCTCACTTTCTCTCAACACACCCATGGTTTTCTTCCTCCTCCCCGAGCCATTTCCATGGCCAACTAGCCTTTACAAATCAAACCATCATCTTCACCAACCTCAAATCTCCCAGACAGAACCCAGAAAACCGAGTCTAGCCTCGGGCTTGAATTCCTTAGAACTCCGGCGAAACCCCCATGCTTTTCCGTCGAGTTCCTAAGTGAAATCGACCTCGGTGGCCCTCGATCTAGCCACCATTCATCTCCTCGAGGTCCCTAGGATTGGAATCAAGCTTGGCATGGCTTAAAATGGCCTGGGATCACTGTTCTGGAATCGGCCTCTTTGCACCCGTGGCTTCTTCCTCATTTTCAGGCCACCTTTGGCCAGATTTTGGCCCCCAAAATGGTAAAATTTTATTCTCCTTGTTCCCAGCTTCATTTTGGTACTTGAATCGTGCAATTTGGCCTTGAAATGAAGAACATATGAAGTTTTGAAAATTTTCCAATTTTCCGGCGCCGGCGACCGAAAAATCGGCAGGGATGACCGGCACTGACGTCAACAATGGCGTCAGCAAACCGGTTCAGACTGGCCCTAGTGACGTCAGCAAACCGGTTCAGACCGGCGCTGACGTCAGCGATGAAGTCAGCAACCGGTCCAGACCGGGTTGACGTCAGCATTGACCGTTGACCGGCGCGTGTGGCACGTGGCCGTGCGTGGTGGACTTCCACCGGTGCGTGAGGGCGCGTGGAACCTCACAGCCGCGCGTGGCGGCGCGTGCGGCGGCGTACGGCGGCCCACGGCAGCGGTATTGGGTTTTCCGACCCCGTAACTCCTTTTTCGGGTTTCCGAACACTGTTTTCTTCGTATTTTTGAATACTTTATTAATTGTGGGTGTTCTAAAATAGGTTTGGCGACCCGTGGAGTACGGAGAGCGTGCAATTGGGCTATTCCAGCAAAGGTTTATGTGAGTGGGCCCCTTCCTTATTCAATTAAATATTTTACATGTTTTGGAATTATTATTAGGCTATGCCTATGCTTCTAAACGGTATTTATCTTGCTATGTTAGTTAACTTTAATATTATTCATTATATTTTATACTTGGTTCACTAGTATGTGACTCGGCTATATTTTATGGGTTTTGGAAATTAGTATTATTATGCCTATGCTTTTAAATGTGATTTATACTTATACGTAGTGAACTTGATTTATTTATATTTGGTGAACCTTGGGTTTAACATGTATATTGTATTTTGGTTCACTTAGTATGTTTTTAAATTGGTATTTTATGTACCTTAGTAACTTTGGTATATTCTTGGTATTCCGGATACGGCATCCGTGAATATCTAATTATATGTTTACTTTGAGGTTTATTTTAAAAAGGAAATTACCCCACCTTATTTTATTTAGAAATATTCCGTGGTATGTTTTTACACGCTCAATTAGGAATGCTTACACGGTGTCAGTAGTACTGTCCGGGGTCAGGACCAGCTTCACGTGTATGTTCACACGCACCGACATGCTCACTTTGGATCCATCATAGGTGCCAGCCTGTTCTAGGTCGCCTTGGCGACTCGAACTCGTTGTGATGAGCTTAGCGCCAGCTTCATGTGTATGTAGTACATAAGCGTAATATTATTCGTACACCCAGCTGGTTCATGACAGAATACCTTTGTATGAACTCGTGTGTCTGTCATACCTTCGAGCGTATACCCTACTGATTTATATTGTGATTTTAAACTGGATTTCACTGATGCCACGGAGGCTTCTACTGATTTACGGGTTTCCCGTATTATGTTATTATTACGGATTTCAGAGAAAGTATTTTATACTAAGTTGTGGCTTTCTGCCCGTTTTAGACGGTAAGTACATTTCCGTACTTACACTGATTTTCTATCTACTACTGTAGTATGTTTTTCATAAAGGTTTTCCAGAACTATTACTTGATTTGACGGCGAGGGGTTATTACTTTCAGAAAGGAAAGGTTTTACAAAATAATTACTTATGACCCACTCACCCTTCTATTTTTGCGCCCCTCCAGGATAAGTGACTTGGAGCTGTCGACGTCGAGACGCGGTGGTATGACAACGTAGGGAATTCTTGTATTTGTAATCATACTGTATTCTCCTACTCTACTCCACATTTATTATTTCTTTCCGCCCGCACACTTTCGTGCACTCTGACCTTCATTTAATTCAATTTGCTTAAATTATTTCATAAATACTTCTAAATGGCTTTCGTCACCCCACGTGGTGTCGGCCAGCACACTCGACTTTTGGGTGTCCACCTGTACATCCGGGTCAGGGTGTGTCATTCTCCCTTTATATATATATATATATAGATATATAAGCGGTGGTTGTTGTACAGTTTTGAATTCAAATGAATTCAACCGTTCCAAACTACAGATCACATCGTTTCATATTTTCTTCCACCGCTTCGTCATTCATTCATCACCTATTTCAATATCCCACTCTATATTATAAAATTATTCTAACAATCTCCACCAATTTCAAAATATAAAGTATACTATAATAATTATAATACTACAAACATTTTGTAAAATTTCTTGAGCAATTTCTTGAAAATCTTGTGCATAACTAAGGTGTCTTATGGACTTGAACCTTAGCTTAGTAAAAACACATCAAAGTTAAATTGAGATGGCGAAGTAGCTATGCTTTGAACTTGCGATCCCATTGTGACCTAACCGGACACATTTTTTACACACACACACTTTTGAACCCCTTACGAGTGTTTTTAAAACCGACACATGCATTGGCCTTGTGTTTATATCTACTTTCATGAGTGCTCTAAAGACTAGCCTAAGTTGCATAGAAGGCGGCACCACCCTCACACTCATATAGGTAGACATGTAGTGCCCCTAGTTATAGTATTTTCAATCATGCCTATTAAGAGCCATTGCTCAACCTCCTCGTACATTACAGGTACCAAGCACTGTTACCTTGGATGGAAAAAATTAGTAGTGTTTTAATTATACGAAAATTACTTAGTGCTTGCAATCACATTCATATGATGTACTTTGCTCATTGAAATCAAAGACTTGATGTTTTAAATGTTGAATTGAGTTTCCATCATTGGTATTTTAAGAAGTGGAATTTAACCCTATCCCTTTTTATGTCTTAAACACCATGTCCCTTGTAAGTCCTTTAGTAAAAAAATCCACTAGATTTTGACTTGATTTCACATAGTTAATGGTAATAACCCCATCACCTGTCATTTGCCTCACTGAACTATGTCTTAGGCCAAACTGGAATCTCTATCAAAAAATTTCTTATCCATTCTACTTCCTTAGTACAAAAAGCCAAGGCTATGAACTCGATTGCCATGGTGGAATATGATATGCATGTTTGCTTCTCTGAGGCCCATGAAATGGCTCCTCTACCAAGTGTGAAAATCCATCTGGTAGTGGATTTATGATCCTGAAATCATTTACCCAATTGACATCCGTGTATCCTTCCAAAATCGTAGGATAGCCACCATACCCAATTCCATAGTCCAAAGTACCTTTAAGATGCTTAATATTCTAGAAATTGCATCCCAATGCATTTGACTATGATTACCAATAAACCTACTAAGTTTACTAACTGAAAAAGCAATATCCAGCCTAGTACAAGTTATTGCATACATTAAGCAACCAATCACTCTAAAATATTCCAATTGGTTTACACCTCTACCATTATTAGAGTATAACTTGATATTATGATCATAAGGTGTTAAAATCGGTTTAAAATCAAAGTGATAAATTTTTTAAAGTATTTTCTCAATGTAATGAGATTGAGTTAACATTAACCCTTCATTACATCTTTTGATTCTCATTCCAAGAATTACATCGGCTTCACCCATGTCTTTCATATCAAAACTAGAAGACAAGAACTCCTTTGTTGTGTTTACACATTCCAAGTATGTTCCAAAGATTAACATGTCATCTACTCAAATGATCACTCCTTTTTCTATTTTGAAACTTACTATAAACACACTTGTCTAATTCATGTATCCTAAAATCATTGGATACAATCACCTTATCGAACTTCTCATGCCATTGCTTAGGTGCTTGTTTTAAACAATATAATGATTTAATCAATTTACACACCTTATGTTCTTCTACTTGCATGTTGCATGTAAATTTCTTCATCTAATTCACCATTTAAAAATGGTTTTGACATCCACTTGGTGAATTTCAAACTTGTATATAGAAACTAATGCTATGAGAACCCTAATGGTTGTCGTTCTAGCAACTGGAGCATATGTATCGAAGTAATCTATGTCCTCCTTTTGAATAAAGCCTTTGGCGACCAACCTTGCTTTAAACTTGTCTATAGTTCCATCAACTTTCATCTTCTTTTTGAAGATCCACTTACACCCTATAGGTTTAGAACCTGAGGGTAAATCAACAAGTTTCCATGTTTTGTTGCCCATGATTGAGTCAATCTCATGATTTATTGCTTTCTTCCAAAAGGCTGCATCTTGAGATTTCATTGCTTCTTCATAAGTGAGGGATCCGACTCAATACTATGTGTAGTCATAATTTGTTTACATTGTGAGTCTCTTGTCCTCATTTCGAGGTTGAACCTCCACCATTTCCTTAGCTTCTCTAGGAATATATTTGAATCTATCCTTGTAAAATTGAGCATCTCTAGATTCGATCACGGTATTGACCCCAATTGAATCATTAGGTTCTATGACAAGAAACCTATAGCCTTTGCTATGTTTCGCATATCCCAGGAATATGCATTCTATTGCCCTCAGTCTCAATTTCTTAATTTTTGGTTCCGGTAACCTTAAAATGGCCCTGCAACCCCAAACTCTCAAATAATTTAAGTTTGGCTTTCTCTTGAACCATAACTCATAAGGAGTGACTTTGAGTTTCTTGGTAGGAACCTTATTCAAGAGATGACATGCAGTGAGCAATACTTCTCCCCAATATCCTTTACTAAGGTCAAAATTTTTCAGCATTGCATTGACCATTTCCATAAGAGTCCTATTTTTCCTTTCGGCTACACCATTTTTTTGTGGTGTATAGGCAACAGATGTTTCATGTACGATAACTATTGATTCACAATAAAATGAAAATTGGTATTCTCCACCTCTATCGGATCTAAGATACTTAATTTTAGTTTCACATAGATTTTCTACTTTATTTTTATAAATCTTAAATTTATCTAACACTTCATCTTTACTATGCATAAGATAAACATAACAAAAACCTACTATGATCATCAATGAAAGTGACAAAATATTTATTTCCTCCTCTAGTAGGTGTACTATGTAAATCACATACATCACTATGAATAATTCGTAATAAAGTAGATGTCCTTTCTATCTTAGGAAATGGTTTTCTAGTTATCTTAGTATGCATACATGTAACACACTTATCATGCATATCATTTACATGTTTTGGAACTAAATCTTGTTTAGACATATCATCCATTTTCTTTGTATTAACATGTCATAATCTATTATGCCATAAAGTTCAAGAATCAAGCATGTAAACGGAAATAATAGATATTATATTAATGTTAAGCTTGAAAATTCCATCATACATATAGCCTTTTCCAACAAAGGTTCCACCCTTAGTCAAGATAAATTTACCTGACTCAAAACCAACTTAAACCCAAACTTATTCCGAAGACTTCCGAAAACTAGATTCTTTCTAACATCTGGGACATGATAAACATCAGTGAGAGTAAGCACTTTTTCAAATGTGAACTCTAGTTCAACTGTGCCTTTTCCCTTTATAACTGCAATAAAAGAATTTCCAATGTATAGAACATCTCCCTCTTCACATGGTACATAAGTCTAGAACATACTTTTTTCCTTGCAAATATGCTTGCTTGCTCTAGAATTAGTCCACCAAGATTCCTTGTTTTCCATGATGTTGATTTCAGAGATAATTGCAATGAAATTTCTCTTGGAGTTGGACTCTTGTTGTTTCTTCAAGCCACGACAATCATTCTTGAAATATCCAGGTTTGCCACAGTGAAAGAAAACTTTCTTTTTCTTCTTTGTGTTTTGGTGGCCTTTGTTAGAAGCACTACCTTTCCTCTTATTGTTCCCTTGTTTGATATTGAATGTTTTAGGTCCATCATCAACCATATGAACTTTGGATGAGGAAGCATTATCAACTATCTCCCGAACTCTACATTCTTCCTCAATTCAAAGATGTTGGCTCAATTGCTCTATGGATAGATCTTCCTTCTTGTGTTTTAGACTTTTCTTGTACTCCTTCCATGAAGATGAAAGTTTCTCGATAATAGCAGACAAGAATAGAATCATCCATTGCCATTTTGTATTGAGAAAGTTGATTATGAATATGTATGATTTCAAAAAATTGCTCAACAACATTTCTATCGTCTATCATGTTATAATTAAAAAAATTAGAAACAAGGAACTTCTTACTCGTAGCATCTTCGGTCATGTACTTAGCCTTGAGTGAATTCCAAATCTCCTTAGAGGTATTCTTCTCATGGTAGATATTGAAAAAGGTATTAGACATGGCTTTGCAAATGTGGCCCTTGCAAATGTAGTCATCTTGATCCCATTTCACACGCTCACGTTTGGGTAGCGATAGTTTCTTCTTCGGTTTTTGTTGGCCTTGGAGTAGTAAGCACATACACCACTTTGAGGCTTATGAAAAGGAAATGCAGCTTCTTTTGCCACTTTCATAGTTGCCATAGTAACAACATAATGTCTAGAAATTGTTGGAAATAATATGTGGGTAATGGCTAGGAAGAAGGATGAAAGATAGGTTGCTTCAAGGCACATATAAATACGCTATCTTTCATACACTATTTTCTCTCACTACTTGTATGCAAAAGGGAATTACAAATATGCCTTGTTGATACAATGAAGTCTGGACTCACTCTTATGTTCAACAATATTTTGCACTACTAAAGTTGAACCAAATACTCAAACAAATAAGTAAGAACGCTCAAGATATAACTAGTAACCAATATGCAGATATCAATTACTAGAGGTTTTTATATGTAAGAAAATAATGTAATTATAGGGAGAGGATGGAATGAATTTGGATAATCAAATCAGCCTCTTGAAAAAGAAAATACATGAAGGAGAGGGGTTATATGATTGAACCCGTAAGAACCTGCAAAACAAGTTGTACAACCAAAAACCAAAAGGATTAGGGAAAATAGAAATTCGCACATCAAGAAGGGGATACAAATTTGTAGGCCGGGATGCCAATGCAGAAAATGAAGAATCGAGTCCCATGCCAAACAAGTGAAGACGAGAACAACTCTAAATTAGCCAATTTGTTAGCAACCGTATTTCCTTCAAAATAATAGAAAATTATGTGTTGCTTTCAAGAAAGCAACATTTTTCTAGTTGTGATCCTTGAAAACAACATTAGCACACAGTAACTCATGGCTCGTTTGAAAGTGTTTTTAAAATGATTGAAAGCGTTTATGATAAAAATGCTTTTGCAACCAATCTTTAGTAAAAATGTAAATGAATATTGAAAAAACACTTAAAGTGCTTCCTGGAATAAGCACATAACTAGTGCTTCTTACAAAGCACATAACTAGTGCTTCTTGCAAGAACCACTTCAAATATTTTTAGAATCCAAAAATATTTTTTTTAAAAACACTTTCAATCATTTTAAAAGTACTTACAAATGAGCCCTGAATTAATTGAGATTACAAAAATACAAATGTCAAAGTTTTTCGTGGAAATTAGAATCGCCGTTCAATCTTTGTTTGATAAGACTGATATTCCCAAGTTTGTATTCGAATTTTGCCGCGAAAATATTCAATAGATTTTTTTTTTTCCAGAACAAATAAATAAACTTAAATGTTCTTTTATTATAGGGGTACTGTTGCAATGATCCTAGTTAAAAGTGTGTAAATTTCAAAGATTCGAAGACATAAATGAAATCGTCATTTCATTGTGCAGAACTAGGCACTTGAGCATCCTGACACTCAGACAAAAGCTTAAAATTAAAATCAAAATTAAAATCCTGCCAGGCAAAGGGGTAGCAGGATAGAAATGTTATGAATCTACACTTTTTTTTATTTTTTTGTTTAAAAATCCAAATTTAAACATCCATGATATATGGTCTTTAATGGTCACCAATTAGGTGATGACTATTTGAAAGATAACTAGTTTGTATTTCATTATGTATTTATGTGTTAAAATTTCATTAAGTGAAAATTTTTCTAATGATAAAAATACACAACATGGTCGGAAGTTGAAGTCGAAAAGCTTAGACCAGCGGGCATAGGCTTCTACACCATAGCAGAATCTTGGGTGGAATCGAGTATATATATTCGTAGAGCATCTTCAACGGTACATGCAAATTCATTTTGATAAGTCAACTAGCTTCAATGGTACATGCAATTGAGTTTGTAAATTTTGCCTACAATACCATGAGTAGGTAGGCAAATCGGGTCTCACATTTTTTTTATAGTAAAATATTTTATGTAGAGAAAGTTGACAAAACTAAAAGATAAAAGTGTTATAGGTGAAAGAAAATAATAAAATATAATATTGCCTAATTTATTGGAGTGACAAACTTTTTTCATGACACAATTGAGTTTGTAACATGTCACATCAGGCTTTATAGTCCAATTTTGTCTATTTTAATTGCCTTTAATCATCTCCAATGGAATAGGCAAATAAGTAGTCAAAATCTTTTTGATGCGCCACATATGCAAACTGTGTCTACTCTTCCAAAGTAGACAACATTGCCTACTTCTATATGTGTAGGCAAAATTGGATTTCACATCTTTATTTATAATAAGTATTCTATGTTAGGGGAAGAAGATAAATAAAAGATAAAAAGTAATAAAATAAAATTTTGCCTACTTGGTTTGTCTATTCCATTGGAGTGACACTTTTATTTATAAGACAATTGAGTATACAACTTGTCACGTCAGCCATTATAGTACAGTTTTGCCAATTATGTTTGCCTATACCATTGGAGATGATGACTTCTACCTTATATATATCTTTTCCATTAGTCATGTAATGAGAAAGACAAAACTGAATATATTTCTAGACACGTAGATTCATAGAAACTATCTTACATCGGATAAGCGCTAACTTTTTCTCCACTCAAAATAAAACGTAGAACCCAGATCCATGGCGTGTTTACTAATCTATAATCATATCCAAAATAAGGATTTGAATTCCGGTTACAAAGTAATTTTGCGTTTACTAACCATGATGGACACAAATATAGGACTCACACAAAATAAGAAATTCAACTCCTCATTTTAGAACCAACCAAAAAAAAAAAAAATCATTTTGGAGGAATTAGATTATTTTACCCCATTATGCCATCATATAAAATAATCAAATGATGACACTCAATTAACAAAGTAGTGCGCATCACCATTACTTAAACGGGATAAAAAAATATTTTATACGGTAAATGAGCTATTGAGGTTAGCTATCTGGTGTGGATAAACAATTAGATGAGAGAAAAGAACAATACTTGGCTGCTGCCAATTCAGCAGCAGCTGCTGCTGACAATCAATCTCGTGTGAACACGTGTCTAAATTTTGATTAAAAATATTTTTAAAAAAAAAACTTGGACACGTATCCACACAGAATTAGTTGTCGTCAGCAGCTGCTGCTGAATTGGCAGCAGCCAAGTATTGTTCGAAAGAAAATACGGTATATATATTTGTTTGTAACTGTTGATAAAGGATAATTCAAGTGAGAGGGAAGGAGCAATATTGAGATGTGACAAAGGACAATGACTACTGTTGATATTCTGTGGGATATATTGGTAACTGTATTAGTAGCAGTTCCACTGCAAAGTGAAAACTGCTGCAATTTATTAACAGTAGTAAAACTTACTGAACAACCCAAAGCTCTCAGAGATCTTCAGCAAATACTCAATCATGCAAAAAATTCTTAAGTGCTTCGGAGTAATTTAAATTTTTTAATTGTTAAATTTTAACAATTAAAATATCTAAAATATGAAATATTCTGAAATATGCAAGAATTTCCTTTCAATCATAATTCACAGTATAAAGAGAGTCAGTCCATCGTCACTGCAACTACAACTCAGAAAACGTTCTCCAAACCCAAAGCCAATGCTGATGTGTGATTTCCTAATTAACCCAAGCCGTCCTAATTCATTACACTCACTAGCTAGTCTCATCTCATCTGCAGTTGTAATTATATATTACTGCACTTCCCAAAGAAAAATTATAAATGACTTTACAAGATTGAATTTAGAATTTGAAAAACCAATTCATTTCCATTACATTTATCTGCAAAACCGATTTCATATTCTTTTTTTTATGCGTTTCTTATCATGTGAGTGAGAGACATACAAGCTCTTTTTCTTATCCCAACTTTTACAATTCATTAGTATTATCAATATGAAATTTGTAAGATTTATAAAATCACAAAAATTCTATGTAGGACTCAAATTATTTTACATATAATAAAATTATTTCACAATAACAGAGATGACATCATGGTGGTATCTTAATAACTACACCGTCAAATGTTTTAACTTTTTAATATATGATATAGATCAAATAGTTGAAATGATCATAGAACAGTTGGAAAGGCGTCAAGTCGCCAGCAAGGCTCAAGCATAACAAACTTAAGCTCCGGTATCTGATTTGGACCTATGACTGTTTCAAAAGACAATGGCGAGACAAACCACACTCAACGCTTGCATTTTTAGCCGAATTTCAACGTTTACTAGCAGCCATAATGAAATTTTTAAGCTTTTCAGACTATTTTTGTATTTCGTTATTGTTTAATTGTTTACTATATGTACTCCTAGATAATGTAGAGTTAAGAGGTACTTTTACTATTATTTAATTGTTTACACTCCTAGATAATCTAGAGTTAAGAGGTACTTTTCTATATAATAATCAACCTCTTGAGTGCTAAGTTGTAATCTTTCGTATCATTCAATATTAATAAATTTTGAGACTTTACTAAAATCTTTGTAGATATAGTTTGCTAATAAATTTTAATTTAAAGTATTTCGATCGATTTTTCTGTTCTTTATATCACACAGCGTCAATATATCATAGTGGGATGTATTTGAAATACGACTTGTTATGTAGATTCGGTTTGTTCACCATTCTGATTAGCATTTCTTTTCTTTTCATTTCATTTTTAAAAATAAATTGATCTCGTGCAATGATGTATTTCCATTTATAGGGTGGTGGGAGATGAGTCATTATACTTGGGATATAACTTTTTAAAGTAGAGGATCTGTAGGTCGGTCATTTAGTATTTTATTTAGATCATCTGAAGGCTGCAGCAGAGACAGGGTTGTAAATGCTTCTTGTTCCTGAGACAGGTCTCCCTCCTAGTCTCCTACAGTCTCCCATTCCTAGCTTAATCATTTCTCATTTTTTAAGTCCACTCAAGCTAGCTAAGCTAAGAGAAGCTATGACAGCTTGTCAGGTTCTTGATGGTCTTTTTCTGTCCCATGCAGCTTCTCAGCTAAGCCACACAGACATCTCTCTCACTTTTCACTTTCCACTTTCGACTTTCCCATGCATGCATGCATGCATAAAAATACTGGACTCTACATCACTGATCTAAGTACAAAAGTGGTTTCCTCCGCATTGAACGGATTCTCTCTAATGCTCTAGAATATGAGATATTTTCGATTTTTAACCGTTAGAACTTTAATTTAAATCACAAAAATTAAAATGACGGTTAAAACGCACATTAAAATGTAGGATGAAAGGCTAGCTGCAAACTTCAATTTAGATTTACAAGGGGAGATAAATCTTTATATTAATATCTCATTTTTCACGTAAAAATGTGAGAGCATCTCGCAACTTCTAATTTAAAGGCTAATCAAGACAAAGAATATGTGAACTCAACTTACAATTGCACCTCAAAAATGCAAACCAAAAGTTATCCAAAGAACAATTTTTTTTGGTTCGTTTAGTACACATGATGGGACTGAAATAGATAACAGACTAAATTAAAAGTATGTTAAAAGGAGAAATTATAAAATTATGATCACCTAGAGGATAGAAGATGTATTACTGATGAAGAAAACGTATCCATTCTAATCCTCCTTAGTAGAATTAGAAGGGATGAATTTTATTCATAGCTAATCCTCTTCTAATCGATTCTAAATGAAAAGTCATTCACTTTCACTTTCAACATACCTTAAAATTTGAAAGTTCTCCTTTCCAATCCAATCAGATGTACTAAATGAGCCCTTTATGTACAAGATTAATTATTCAAAGAACAATACTCAAAAATGCAAAATGCAAATCAAAACCAAAATTATTCCCCCAATTCACAGTTATATCGAGTTCCTTCACCCCATGCACTTTCTACTATTGGAACTCAAATCATTAATTTGAGACCTAATCGAGGTTCATAACTCACATGAGTTTCATTGAACTTGTATAGTTAATTAATCAATGTTACTTAGGTTTTCCTCCTTCTTTGTAAGTGAGAGGTTGTAATTTGTGTTGTGACCAAAGTGGGATAACCAAAAACTTCATGGGGGCAAACTTGCGATAAACCCAATAATCTACAATGAAGAAGCTGTACATACTAGCATTTATGTATCCGTTTGAGGACCTATATGTAATATTTCATTAGTTAAGTTCTTTAATGATGTAAAATAAAGTCTCATTCTCCTAGACCTCATGGTCTAAGATATTTGTGATCACCCACTATTCAATCTTAATCAGTTTAAGAATTTTGTAGTCACCCACTGTTCGATCCTAATCCAATAGTGGAGAAAGTATAACAAAAGTTAAATGACCACCAACCGTTGGATTAAAATTTTGGACCATGAAGTCTAGGAAAACGGGACTATGTCAAATGAAGAAACATGAGCTTGACCTCCCAAGTCCAAGTAGCCCTAACCCTGCATAAATGGGTCTAATGGGGAGACAAAACACACTAATTCTCCCTAGTGTATCTCTCTTTATAATAATAAGAAGAAAAACCCTAGGTAATCCCGCACCCTTAGAGTAGAATAGCGTTGTATCAAAACACAAAAACGTCTCAGCAAAAGCTGAACTTGCAACACGAAGCCAATACTGTAAATCTATACTTGGTTTCTCACATCTGAAGTACAACAACATGAATACAAGCTATATGTATAAAAGAATACGGATATTTAGGTATTGACATGTTTTTAACAAGGCAAACAAACAAGTACATGTTATGTTAATTCAGCCCTAGGGATCGATATCTGGCTTGGTTAGCAGAAAAATTGGTTCTTCTCGGCGGTTCTTATCGGAAGGAAGGTGGGAACTGCTGTAGATCTTAGCCTCCAAATTTATGGGATACGTCTTCCCTTCAGTTCTAACTCCAACAAAATGGTAAACTAAAGGCCGTTCCACAGTAACATAGGATCGATTCGGGGGGATTCGGATGATCCCTCAAGCACGTGTAGCAATTTTTGATATTACAGCAAGTGACAAAAACACAACGCCCGTATACATTCACAAACACTTTATCCACATCGCTCTCGAAATGCTAGATATACAAGAAACCAAAACTCAGATGGCGTTGCTAGTACGAGCTATTCTCTGAGCTTCTTCCAAGTCCTTCAAGAACCTGCATTTGCCAGCGAAGGAATAATTGAAGCAGGGCATCTTGTTTTAGACAATTTCAAAAACCTACAGTAACTAACTAGAATACCCTCAAATAATTACAACAGATAATTCGAAACCTCCAAAAAAAAAATGTACTAATATTTGTTCCAAAATCACTTAAGCAACTATCTACTCATCACAACCTCCCGTTGTCCATAATTGGTTAGGTGTAAGTGGATGCTTATATATCATGTTATTGAAAACTTCTAGGAACTCAAATTTGTAGATGAATTGGACTAATACGAACTAGTAGTGCGACCCGAAATAACCCAAAGAACTGTATTTATCATGCCAAAACTCTCAAACTTGCATCCAATACAAGAAAGAAGTGGTATCAAGTTGGACCACTAAAAGACTGTTAGAAATCCAAGCATTAAGTGCAGCTAGTACAGCAATGTAAACTTCTTTTTCACTTATAACACAAGTATTTCTGCAAAAATTACAATGATGACCTGCAACATACCTTTTAGAATTGAGAATCACAGAACCACCAAGTATAAAACGAATTCCAGTATTCATAGCATTTTGTAAAGCTACACAACGAGACTCCTCGTACGTTGTCCCCCCAACAATGAAAATGACCACTTCTTGAGGCCTGCATAGGGATAGTAGGCATAATTCAAAACATTAATCCAAATTATTGTATTTTTCTATCCTCGCACTATCAAATTATAACTTTAACAAGATGATGAAGAGGCTATCACAAGTTTCATAGATTAATGCTAGTCTGTGGGTCCTTAGAGATTAAACCAGACAACATGAAGTGGGGTAGACAGAAACAAGGTCGGGCAACTTGAGAGGAAAGAGAAAGGAATGACCAAGCAGCTGGTAATTAAAAACAGTAAGGGCTTATATCCAAGTCATTTGAGATGTCTAAGAGAAACCAGCAAGAAACCTGGACACTAACGCAGGCTGTCTGAAATTATGAAAATTAAGAGCTGCAAAGCAATCATGAAAACAAATGATTAAATTTAAGGTCCTTTAGATGGTCATCCTGTCTACAGGTCGAGGTAGTATGGCCTCAATGACCTCCTAACTTGTCCGCAATCACGGATTTCATGTAGAGTGACTCTGTTTACACCCATTAGTCGTGTCTGGACACCCAATTTTCTCCTGACACCCATATAATTAATTTACATTTCTTTGGACACCCATAGTATTTTATAATATGCCACTATTAACCTCCTTTAAAATTTAAAAAGAAAAGGATAAAAACTGAAATAATAAGAAACAAAAATAATGATACTAAACCGATGACGCCGTTGCCGGAAAACTCTATCGTCAGTTCCTAAAAAACAGCAGCAAGAGTGTACAAAGTCTAAGTTCTTGGTTTATTTGGGAGATGAGGTCGAAGAGAATGTGGGAACAAAGACAAAGTTGCGGCAATCAGATACCTAGATTTGCAGGACATCCTGCGAGGATTGTTCACGGGGAAGTTTGGCGACCACGGATATGCGGGGCGTGTGTGGGTGTTGTATCGATCTATGAGACTCTTGCAATTCGTTCCTCTGATTTTTAAGGATCAGATCATATGTTTGACAACATTCGTACTCTTGGTTCTTAATATGTAGGTTCAGGGTTTAGGATCTTAATATGTTAGCTTCCATGATGTCCCAGCAACCTCCCCGGCCACTTTTCCGCCTCTCTTTTTTAAATGAGGCCTCTTTAATTTTTACACTTTAAATTATAGTTACCTAAACAGTAATCTTCAAAATTATTTTGGACTTTTTCGTCATTTTCTTAAAGGATATATTTGTCCTCAAATAATATTTGTAAACTTGGGTGTCCAGAGATGAAGTTTGGGTGTAAACAGAACAACTCTTTCATGTATCTGACTAGTAAACTCAACATTGAATAATGAACTGTTGATAAGAAATACCCAAGAATTGGGCTCCAGGCAGCATGCATAGCATACAGGTTTCAGGGTGCAGGAGCTTCATTACAATGTTCCTCGAGGTTTTACTCTTGGAGATATGAAATTCCCAAAAGTAGTAAAATCCTCTCTAATCTCAAACACATTTATACTATTTGAAGTTGGAGACATGCGGGTAGCATCAATTGAGCACATCTACATCCTACATATATTAGACAAGGGCAAAAAGTTTGACATTCTCATAAGATTTCTGATCAACTGAAATACATTCAGATGGCTTTGAGCTTGTAATAAACAATTGCTCCCTCATACATCATAAAACCTTTGATAATAAAATAGGATATTACTTATTGAAAAATACGATAATTCGTGGAAGTTTAAGAATAGCCTGGAAGATAACTTTTGTTGCATGTTAATACCTTTAATGACACTACTTGCTAAGAATGAAATGACACCATCCTCAAACAGCAGCTAAATTATAACGCAAAATGAAATAAAATAAGACTTCAGAGACCAACCTGCCCTGCTGGAAATGATTTCCCACAAATGGGTAATCCACATCTCTCAGCCGTCCCTTGGTGATGCTTTCCATAGTTTGGAAGAGAAGAGGCTGGTGTTGTGTGTACACATTCTCAACCCCCTACAGCATTTAAGATATTATCTATAAGCTTGTAAAGCACAACCTATAATATGCAAAGAGTATAACTTTCCCAAACCAACCTTCAGCCCACGAGCCATGTTACGTGCAATGTTTAAGAAATCTCGATTTCCATAAAGATCCCCGGTTCGCTTATCCACACCCGCTTGCTTCAAGAGAAACTGGACTAGCTGTAATTTCACAATAGACGATTTATTAAACCCGTGAAATAATTTTGGAAGCTAAAATAAAGGTGCATTAGAAGCTTTAGGGTATAATTGCTGCTCTGATTGAGCCTCCCAAAGAAAGGTCAATCTCCAAAACAATTGGATGAGCAGAACTAAAATAAAAATCACCATCACCAATTATCTGAATGAAGGTAGCTTTTGAAAAAACCTAAAGTGTCAGGCTTTAGGAATGAAAAATTTCCACTTAAACACAGATATGTGACACCCGCCAACCCCCCCTCCCCTCCCTCCCTCCCTCCCAAATAAAATGAAGGAAAAAAGAACATGAGGGTGAAAGAATCCAAACAAGGATGCTATCTTGGTTACATTACCCCAGGCTTGTACTTGGGAGACTTGGATGACAGTTTGTTAAATAATTGCATTAGTTGCACAGGACTCTCCTTCTCATAGCGTAAAGCATACAGCATGACAAGTCGTAGGCGGTCAATATCAGATACACTTTCATTGTTTAATAGATTTGTCACCGCCTGCAATGTACATAGGAAAAAGAGATTGTTGTTTCTGACTTGAAATTCAAATTTCAATGATAGTTAAATAGTTGCTATCTCAAAGTCAATAACAGAACAAGTTTATGGTACAAAGCAAAAGGCTAAATATCAAATTCTCATATAACTTGCACAAGAATAGTAAGGCAAACAAAAATATGAGTGGTAGATCTTGTGTCAACTTTATAGCACTAATTACGTCGTCCGGCTATAATTGTATATTTTTGATAAAGAGACAAACGAAGAGGGTATAATTGTATATTAATTTCAAGGAACTCCACCCTTTGGGCAAGGAACAAGCTCCTTTGCATTTCGAGAGAACTTGTGTGGCCATCCAATATCATTAGCAGAAAAGGTTTACAAGTTGTCATGGAATATGCATGTCATTTTTCCATGGTAGATGCTCTCATTGGAGAGAAATCGACGTTAATAAATAATTTCAACCCTGTGCTAAAACATTTATCCCAACCCCCTAACCGCACCTTTCTCTCTTTTTTGTACGTGTTAAAACATATCCCTTGAAACCCCTTAAATCTATCTGAATTGCAAATGCTAATTATTTTCTCACTCTCTTCTGCATTAATTTCAAAACTCTTGACCACCACCAATAAGCAAGCACAACTATTTAAAAAAGTATAGAAATGTTCTTTGCTCCTCATATGACTAGACCCTCTGCACACCCTGCATGTACAAGTTTGGTAATAAAAAAAAAGGCACAAACACATTTGAAAAATACTACTAAAACAACAAAAGTATAAAAGAATAAGTCCTCCCTTATAGGTAGTTAGGATAAGTAGAAAAAAGACAAAAATGTAGTTGTAGACTTATAGTGGGATAACAGAGAGGAATAAAGAGGGTAGAGAGAATGTAGGCGAAGTGGTTTCAGTTTCACTTTACTTATTTGAGAAATATGTTGTTTTAGTTAGTACCTCAAAAGCTGCCACCTGCCCACCATTGCAAGCCAACTCCTGTTCTGTCTGTGAAACTACCATAAGTTTTCGCTCTTCAACTAGCTTACTCATTTCTGTTACCAGTGCCACATGCTTTGAAACATTTCCGTGCATCTTTCTGTACTCAGGGTAATTGTCAACAAACTTGGCCATGTCCTCTGCAACAATAAAGAATGCACGCATTTAGTTACCAACACCTATTCCCTGTGCAGATATGCAATAGTTACTAACTACAAGTCAAGAATCTCAGATTTTCATTTTTGCATCCTACGAACCTATCGTCTGAATGTTCTGGTTACTTTTTGAAATTTGCTGAAACTCATCAACCAACTGCTTGATGTTCATCCCAATATCACCAAAGTTCTCATACATGTTCTTTTTGAAAAAAGCATCTTGTTCTGATGACAGCACAACCTCCTATGAGCATCAATACAACAAATGTATTTGTTTAGAAAGAAAAATTACAAACACAGATATGTACAGTACTGAGGAAAAATACAACTCAACCTGTTGATCCTTTGGAAATTTTCCTATGTTTCTTAAGTCGACTTTGTTGTCTTGAATACCAATCAATTCGTGAACCATTGCCTGAAATTAGTTTAATAAATGAGCTCTATTTAAATTTCAGGTGATTTTGTCCCATTGTAATTTCAAAAATAAGCATACATGAGCCATTTTCACATATGTTGTAAATGTTAACCAGGAACAATTACCTGATAGGTCCACTGATTCAGCAATGGGGTCACAGGATCATCCCTCCTATCAATTACCAGCAACAACGGAGAAATTTCTGTTCGTCTGAAATCAAAAAGTCCACTTTCCTGCTGGTACATCAGCTTCTGTTACATGCCCAAAATACAATATCAGTTTCCGTGTGCAAACTTTCATGGCTAGAATCTGCAAGCTGTAATATTCCCTTTATATGACTTGTGACATGCATAAAAAGTTGAGCTTATAGAAAAAGAGAGACAGGAAATTACAAAACCCTGACAAAGTTCACAATCAAAATAGTATCAATACAAGCCCATATACAAAACTACTTGGAACACATGATTAAACTTACTGCTGTTTCCTGCGCAATCCTTTTAGCAATATCAGATGTTCTTTGATAACGAATAACTGGTCTTCGTTTTAATGCCAAAAAAACAGATGAAATTCCATCAACTACTCGATCACAGAAGCGCTGTAAATTTGAATGATCTACAACTGCTGGGAGCATATATATGTGGTTTGATGGCATATTCAAAGTGAAATGGTAAGGATCAGTTGCAACAAAGTCTGCATAGAACTCCTGAAAGACCAAGATAAACCTAGTATGAAGAGTAAGAAAATAAACCCATATATAAGGTGTTATGACGAATCTGTTATTGTTAAGTTCAATATTAGAATGACATAACCACTATGTTAAACAACTTTCTTTTTCTTAAAAGAAAACTTCACTGCAAATTTGATCTGTCTAGTCATGCATTAGAGCAAGGATTCATTATAATTAGTTTTCGGTCAAAGTTATTACCATTAGTTCTTCAAAAGAAACAAGGAATTAACAGAAAAATAAAACCAATTCCAACTCATACAAAAATAATATTTTTGCATCAACTTCCTTACAGAAGCGAGTAAAGGAAAAAGCAAAGCATCCTCATAGTATTATAATAAGCTTGCTTGAGATTTATGTTCATGTTACAAGAGTCCCGTTCACTTGGGCACCTAGTGGCCACGGAATCATGGTCACCAACCCTTGGATTTGATATTATAAGGGTTGAGATTAATACATTAAAAGCACATTCATTTAAGTTGAGATTAAAACATCAAAACCACATTCATTAATTCTCCATCCTTGATATCAAATCAAAGGGTGAGTGACCACTTCCAAGAATATTTCTGCCTTAGTGACCAAGAAAACATTTCTGCCTGTCACAAACTTACTATTTCTCAAATTGCAGGCATCCCAAATAAAGCTGGAGTCCAAATTCAATTAGCAATTTACATTACTACATACATTAATTTCCAGATAACCGGAATGAACAAGCGAGAAAGCATTTGAGTGAATAAAGAGTTACCTGAAGCTGCTGCACAACTTCATGCTCATCTGAATCCGCTAAAATATGAATCTGGGTATCCTTCAATATGTTGGAGAAAACTGTATAATTCCAGAATGCCATGAGAAATGAGCTCCAAATATCATCTGGGTATCCTCCAAACACACTCCACAACCAAATTAACATGAAGAAACATCAACACTTACAGAGATGATACTCTCCGAATCGAGGAGCAACCAAGTGCCGGCGCAAAAACTGTATATTCTCTGAAGTGGGTGCAAGAAAATAGACGGCTTTGAGATGGGACATGGATTCTCTGGACTTGGAAATGGAGTCTACCAATTCCACCAAAAACACTTCTTTCTGAAGAAGCTCGGATTGCGAATACGCCACGCTCACTATACTAACCTACGCCGCATTCAATTAACAAAACAACAACAACCCATTATTTATTCCATCAAAATTGCTTCAGAAATTCGTGAAATTTTGAAATTTTTTGAGAGTTGGAAGGGTTGGTACCGTGTGGGAATCGAGGATGAGAACCTTCATGCCTGAGATGTCCTGCAACATCCGGCCTAGGTAATCCCGTACGGCCGAGACCAGCACCATTTTCAAGCTACGATCTGATGCGGATGATTGTGATGATGATACGTTCAATTGTGTCTAAGAAAAGAGAATTTGCAGATCTACGAAGACGGGAGGGGCGAGGAAGATGAAGTGAAGAACTGGTCTCTAATACGCGCCGTTTTGCTTCATTTATTCTTTTTTCCTCTTTTGCACAGAGCGTAAAAAAAACAGCCTCAATACATCCTAATACATGTACAATTTTTCTCCTCAACTAAGCTACTTAATCTTATTTAATCTTATTCTCAAAAAAAAAAAAACTTATTTAATCTTACGATCTACTGTTATTCCTTGTTTTGTTAGTGGAAGGTCTAAAGTTCAACTATCGTAAATGACGAGTTTGACACCAATTTTCTTTGATTGATCCATTATGTAGCTTTTTATATATATAAATTACTTTTACTTTGCTTTGAGAATAATTAACTAAGTGTTTGGTAAATTTCTTATTATTGTTGTGAATGGAAAAAGCAGTGTCACAATGTTTGATTAATTTGGTATAAAATTGTATTAACTGTGTATAATAACCAAAATGAATATGATGTTCAAAGTTTAATGTACTAAAGAGTTTAGTGGTGGTAGTCGCAATGGTGCTAGATGGTCAATGGAGTAGTGAAAATGGTAGTGGATGGTCAGTGGCAGTTGTAGTGAAGATGGTCAGGGTGCTTATTGATGAGGTGATGGTAGTGGTGGTGGGAATGGTAGGGGGTGTGTTGGTGGGTGTAGAGGTAGCAATGGTGGTAGAGATGGTGGTACTGCGAGTGGAGGTTGCTAGCGATGATGGTGCATGTGGAGGCAGTAGCAGTGGTAGTGGTGGCACTTGTGGTAGTTGTGATGATGTTAGTGGGGGACACTGATGGTAGAGTTAATAGTGGCAATGGGGGTAAGGATGGTTGTTGAGGCGATGGTGGCAATAGTGGTGATTGTGAGCCAAGCTATATCGAAACAAGCTTATAATGTTAACACATTAATATTTTAATTTGAATCAAAGCTACTCTTTATTAGACACGCTTAAGTAGGCCTAAGCCACATAACGGGGCTTGCCTAGTGCATTGTGCTGTGGACGGTTACGAAAGTCCATTGGGCCTACATGGAATTAAAGCTTGTGAAGATTTTGGGCTGCTTGGGAGCACCAAAATTCAAGCCCACAACTTTAATCTCACGCGGGAAGGCTGTGAGAGATAATTCCTTTTTTCCTTACTAACCAACTAAAATACTTCAAAACCAACTAGATTAAAAACCAGTTTGCCTAGATTCATGTGTTGACAGAGCCTGACCTTGAGTCGCGCACCTCATTTTAACGTGTAGGAAGAACCTTACCATTTTAAGCTCGCGCATGAAACTAAGGGAGAAAACAGAGAAGGAGTAGCCAAAGATGGAGCTTTGCTACAAAATTTGGCGTGAGAAAGGAGGAATTCTGGGTAGAGTGTTCAATCTAGACTTCACGAGGCTACCAATTCTTTACAGTACTGCCCCAAAGAGGCATGATGTAGCTGCAACAATGGAAAAGCGAAAGGAAGACTTAACAAAACAAGGAGAGGAGAGAAAACCAAGGGATTCTCCTGCAGGGATTTTGAGAACTTCATGCGCCTATAAATTCAAGCCATCATCACTCTTGGAGGGGGAGGGGGACGCACCAGACAGAGCAAGCAATCTCTAGTGCCAAAAACCTTAATTTTATGAGTTTTAGCCTTTCTTTCATCCTTATCCCTTCCCTAAGCTTTCCTTACCCCTCAAAATTACAATCCCATTAGAAACCATAATTAGCCACTTCAAAATAACAACCACTAACAAGCATCTCTTTCACGCCAAACTCGTGGGCTTTTACCTCCCACGCCTCAAGCTCTCGTGCCAAGCTTTATTATTATGAATTAAGACTCGTGTTTGACCTCAATCTTTTCAACCACTTCAACAACCACTGGAAGAACTTTGACCACCCCTGGAAACACTTCATCAGCGCCGAAAACATTAAACGTAACATCAAATCAAAGACTTAGGAGCTGCCGGAAGAACAACAAAGCATTCCCTAGGACTTGCTTCTCCTTCGGGATGCTTTGGGCCTAATTCTCGCTGACTCAGAAATGGGACCCAAAGGCTTCGTCAACCTATTTACAACACAAGCCCAGTAAAGTCTTCGAACCAAAAAGACCCCAACATAAATGACAATTTCAGTGGGGACTAGGCTATTTCTCTTGTAGCTGCTCCTCTGTCACAAATGTCATGCTGTTGTTATAAAGCAACGGAGAAAAATTATAAGATATGAATAATCTCTCTTCAAATTTCTCTTCTATGTTTACTCTTTTGAACAATATAAAAATTGTTGTTGACAACTGTTATTGGTTTGTTTCTTAGATCTCCATTTTTAAGCGAAACTTGCACCAAATCGAATTTAGAGCTGCTAGAAAAACCATGGTAAAATCAGAAGTGATGGAAGCGCCAAAGCAGTCCACGACTAGCGGTTGCCTTGGCATCACCACCTATATTGTTAGGACTAGAGCATGGTAATCCATTATGCACAAGCCACGACTTGTGAGGCCGAGAGTACAGTCGAACGACGCAACCACATCAAACTTGTTGATGCTCTCTTCAATCTCGACCACCATGGTCTAGCAGAAAACAACCAACTCCGTTGAAATCTAGGGCCTCTGATATGAAAGGATCGGAAAAAATCATTGTCATCTGTCGCGGACAAGGAGTTGACTGCACCACCACCATCCTCGTCGCCTTTGCATCATTGTTCACATGCTACGGGTTTCTTTTCGAGACATCGACACCACTATTGAGACATTGGGGTTGTGATCATCCGAAAAAAATATTGTTGGGTCACGTCACCTGTGGTTGGCGTTTCCTGCTCTATCGCTAGAGTCCATTGAACTAAGGCTATCACTACTGGAGCCTCTGCCTATTCCTTCCCACCATCCAAGTTAGATGCGCAAGATATGATTTTCTCTCATCTCATCTTAGATTGACTAATTGCCTTAGTATGCTATTTTAAACTATTAATTTATATTTTCCTTTATTTTGTTAACTTATTATATATTTATGGAACACCGCACAAGCATATTGGTTATAATTTCTTGACAAGTACTAGTTCTTATATGATGTAGACTTGAAATGACTCCAGCTACTCATAAAAATGGTGCAAATGCATGAAATCAATGATAACATGATTAGATAAGATTGCATTAGGCTAAGCTAATTCTAGTATTCTATTTGTGTCGTTCGATCGATGTGCTCATGCATTTTTCAGTAACACGATATTTGTCATATACATATACTTACGCTCGGGGAGCCTAATTTGAACAGTTGCATGATTTCCATTTGCTCGCCTAGTTTTATGCGATTCTAGGTCGCTTGGCGCTTAAAGTTTATAATGCTCATATTAGCATAACGACCCCTCGTTAGTAAGCACTACAAAGTCATTGAACAACTCAGACACCATATCGAGTATATAATTGGTGAAATCTCACTTCTGGCCACTATTGGCGTATACATGTCATGCCGAAAGAAATCCATGACAAGCTCATAACAATTGTAGAGTGCAACAGACATGGAGCTAATTCTTTTATGCTTTCATGCACTTGATATGTAAGCATCAAGTCAAGCAAATCGTGCCAAATTATAGTCAACCATCGGTAAAGAGCAGTCAAACAGTTGTTGAAACCTTCTTGGTCGTTGCCCAAGCTTTCCAGCAGCTATCGAAGTGCCAAACGGCAACGCCACCATAATCACCAAGGGCTATAATAGTTGAAACCCAAATTTAATGGGTTACGTCATTGCATAAGTCCGCTGCGCAAGCCACCCCTCGTGTAGCCACACCGTTCATATAACTGCTTCTAACAACTCCTTTGAGTTGAGCTCTTACAGACATAAGATAAGCACTCCTCTAAACTCCATTATTTTTTTAGTATATTGCTTTTTTTTATCGTTTAGTTCATGCGTAAATTTTATAAATTCCCAGTATCACACTTATACCATACCAAGTGATAATTTAGATATTTACATACTCATACCAACTGTGGCTTGAGAATATCTTTATTAGTAAGTCATGAGTTGCCGTTACCATTGGCATCCGATCCTCGGTGCTTATAGAAAATGCATGAAATTTGGATAGTTATACGGCTATTATTTTCACTCTCACATAAGTGTGAGAACTAAGTATGTTTTAAATTAAAGATTGAGCATTCGAAATTACTTAGAGCTCGATAAATTAAACTCAACGTCTTGCATTACTTGTATGGTGCTGCATTGTAATATATGCTTACATGCTGAACCATGTGAATAACATGGAATATATTTGACAAGCCACACTATAATTATTTGGCGCCAGCTGGCATGTATTCGTTTTATTTCCACACTATGCTAATCACAAGTGCATATAAATTAATTGGTGAAATGTATGCTTACGTGTCAATACATGACCATCATGGTTTTACATGATCTATTTTTACATACAAATGATTGGTCATAAAAGTTTATTATGAAGCATACAACTCATGCTTAACATTTTAAATTTGATTGTCTCACCATTCTAATATGTGATTTATGCATGCACATGAATTTGTACTTACTTATCAACATTAATTCCATGAATCATGCTGTTGCCCTTTTATTCTTTAACTCTAGTTTCCTTTTAGTATGAGATCATGCATACTACTCCATAATAAAGTCTCATTGTGTTCCATGCTTCTCAATGAGCCAGTGACACCATGAATGGAACCCTGGGATTCCGAAGCGTAGATTGCCGATGTAGGAAATTGCGTGGCTACTAGCTCTGTCAGCACCATCAACCACGTCATAAAAAATAAAAAAAATTTACAAGCTACAACCACGCCGCATTATCAAAGCTACACCATGTCAAGCAAGTCATGTCGCATTAGCTTAACTAAATCAAGCAAACAAATAGATCCTAAAAGAAGAAGAAGACTTCGTACATCTCAACATGCTACTAGCTAACAGAGCGAGGTGGCAAATTGAGACAAGCTCATAGTCATTGCATATTGCACGAAAGGGGGGTAATTCTTTTATACCCTTATGCATAAAGATCTTAAGCAAGAGATAAGTTAAATCACATCACATTCATATGATCAAACAAGCCGCTGCCGAAAAAAAAATTACTTGCTGGAAGTTACTTGAGCGAACTTCTTAATATGAGTCATGCTAAAGAAGAAAAAGACTAGGCATTTAGGCGCAGGAAACAAAAAAGTTGCTGGAAAAGTTCAAGATGCCTCTTGCAAAAAAAAAAAAACAAAACAAAAAGGCAACTAAGCTAATTTTGCAAATTTGTAAACACGCAATTTGCTGCCGAAAAAGAAGAGTTGTGATATGATTTTTACTGTCTATGCAATTAGGCTCAAAATCACATGAAATACTTGCAAGAATACAAAGATATTGTAGTATAGATGCTCATGCAAGGTCGTTCTCCTCAAGGACTATTTGGATAATTTATGTAAAAACAATTCCTAATTAACTACTTAGAATTGAAAATTGAGAAAAGAGATTTTGATTTTTGGTAATATAAAAAATGAATTTTAATTAAAAACAAATATGATAAAAGAAAAGAGTTTTAATGTAATGTCCCGTTCAAAATTTTAACTTATTTTATTCCCGGAGGTGCAAAATGACGATTTTGCCCTTGGTTGACCTTTCGGTTGACTTTTGCGTCGTAACTCGTACGACGCATTCACTTGTATTTTCTTGATGTGCTCGTCGATACGAATTCGTAGACGCGAGCCGGACGTCGTTCGGACCCCGAACGATTATGTTGCGGGCGTTGAATTTTCGACGTTTCCGTATTTTAACTTTATGGGCTGTTTTGAATTTGTGGAGCCCATTTGTCAGCTGGCCCATGTGGCCAATCACAACCAATCCCACAAATTGGGGATTCTTGTCTGGACCTTGTCCATTCAATGAACCCAGACTTGGCTTCTTTTCTTCTCTGCAAAGTAAAATCACACCGAGCCCTCTCTTCTTCCTCACTTCTTCTCTGCACAAACAAACAAAGCTCATTTCCTCTCCCTTCTCCCCGAGCTTCTCCCTTTTCACCAGCCACTTTGTGGCTGATTCACTGGCAGCCATTCCTGTTTCTTTCTAGTGCCCTGCAGACTGACCAAAACAAGAAACCTGGTTACCCAGAAACAACGACGCCTCGCGCTGTATTTTCCCGCGTTGATTGGCCCTCGAGAGGTTCGAAGGTGGTACTGCCGACACCTGTTGTTTGTCCTCTCGTGGTTTTTCCCCAGGTGTCTCGCGATACTCGTTGTCCTCACCTCTCGTGGTACCCCGTGCCATCATCTTCTTCCCTCGAGCCACTATCTTGATTTTTTGGGAGTCTGCAACCTCCATCTCCATTTATCCGAGCCACTGTGCTCGATTCTTTAGCCCAGAAAACCAGAAATTGAAAGCACTGATTTTCTATGGACACCCAAAGCTTCTTCTCGGTCTCCTCCAGTCTCGAACCCAGAAAAGCTGGGGTGTGTCGAGGCAACACAAAATCCAGTCCAAACCTGATGGCTACTCGAGACGGACCAAGAACGAAATCAGCAGGCAGTACCTGCACACCATCCTTCGTACCCATGACCTGGGGGTGTCAGGCAGGGGGGGACACTTCACCATTTGGCTGGGTGGAGGGGGTGAAGTGTTGGATTTTGGGCTGGTGCATGAAGTTTTTGGGCCTCAGGTGTATTTAGCAATTGTGGACAATTATGGTTTTGGGCTGGTTAGTTTGAGTTGGGCCGAATGCTTGTGGCACCAATCCAAAGTGGAATTATTTGTCACCCTTGCTCAACTGTGGTTATTGGATGCTTGATTTACGGAAATCTCCGTTGGGTTGGAATTGCTCCGGAAGCTTTAAGTTTTGGCGACCCATGGCGTCGGAGGACGTACACTTAGGCTTTCCGGCTACCTACAGGTGAGTGAGTGGGTCTTTGTTTGATAAATGTATATATATATACGTATGGTTTTTCAACGCTTTCTTTAACTGTTAGCGTAGTTGCATATCATTACGTTTGTTGGAGGTAGAACATTCGTACTATATTGCCATGCATGTTTTCGTACTGTTGCTCATCAGTAGATGTATACACCCCAGGTATTAGTACTCAGTCTTATGGCCAGGACTAGCCTTGACGTTTGGAGTAGTCACTATCAGTACCGCTACGCAGCTTTGGATCCATTGTAGGTACTAGCCTGTTCTAGGTTGCACTAGGCAACTCGAGCTTGTGTGACTGCACTATGTGCACAGCGCTTAGCGTTAGACTCGCGTCATTGTAGTACTCAGCGTATTACTTTTATACCTAGCCTGTTCCTTGTGGTTTAGCCACTTGGACTTGTGTGTTTACATATGAGTGAGCATGTCAGTAAATCGTTATCGGGGAGTACCCGAATGTTTTAATGGTAGTATTTTGAGGTTCATGCCTACGGGTATGACGTATTTTCTCAATTATACTTTTTTTCAAACGAGGGGTTACTATACTTTTGAAAACAACGGTTTTTATCAAACTTTATTTTTGACCCACTCACCGTTTTATGTTTTGCGCCCCTCCAGGTTAGTTGGCTGGGAGCTTGCGACGTCGAGACGTGGTGGTATGACAATGTAGGGATTTTTCTACGTTTGTAGTAACTTTGTATTCCGTACTCTGATCTTATTCAATTAAATATTCAATATCATTCATTCTTAAAATTTCTATTTGGCTTTCGTCATGCTAACGCGTGTCGGCCATCACCTTCCGACACCTGGCTTGTCCGGGATCGGGACGTGACATTTAAAAACCAGTTTATAAAAGCACTAGGGTTCCACCATCACCTAGCAATCTTATGAATTTCTACCAATTACTTATGATCTACACATGCCACTTTGAAGGTTAGGTTTTCCTACTATATATTCTCCTCGTGATGTTCAAGCAAGAACGTATATCTAACATGCAATCTGTCTGTGATATTCAGATCAAATATAAACATGCAAGACTCACTAAGTTCTATGAAAACCTTTTGAAAAACCATGCAACCCCTAAGAGCGTGATATTCGCCTTAGGTGAAATTACAATTATTAATCACAAGAAGCAAAACTCAATCCTCCGGCGATATTCCTACCGAATTGCATCCAATTACTTTTCTAAACATCCTAATGGTGGCCAGTCATCAAGACAATTAGATAGTTTAAAACAGTGATTAATAATTCAAAGCGTGCATGCAATCAATCATAAGCAATTAAATAAAAACTACATATTCATGCTAAGGCTTAAGGTTTCGCCCTAGCTAATGGAAATTAGTTACGCATATTCATAATTGAAATCATAAAAAATATTATTAAGAAAAGGAATGAAAACACCTTAAGATAGAGAGTCTCCAAGAACCCTAAAGTTGAATAAGAATAAGCCTCCTCCACAATTGTGAACGGCAAAAGCAATATATACTGCTATGTCATCGCACAAACCCTAAATAATAGTCTTTCGTTCCAACTAGGAAACTAAATAATAATAAAATAACTTAGAAAATAGATTCCTAATTAAACTAGAAGAATCTACACAGAAACTGTCCAACCACGTTTTAGCCTCAAATCTCCTCCAAATCCGGCCCAAGATAGCTTGTTTTAAAGATAAGAACGTTCTGAACACAACTCCAGAAGGCCACGAATCCATCTGAGGTCGTCTTGGGCTCCAAAAATGCAATTTAAACCCAAAAACGTGACTTTTCAGCACCGCGCACTGCTCCTTTATTTTATTGCCAGAAAATAACTACTTCGCGGAAAAATCTGATATTTTGATACGATCACGTTCAGCGACTCACGGACGTCCTCCAACTGGAATTACTCCAAAATTCGTCCATTTGATTATGTTTTGCTCCAGAGGAAGTTAAAAATCCTATATTGAAAATACAATTCAAAGTATCAAAATTCTTCCAAAATATTAACCAAAATATACTAAGAATAGGAATAAATATATAATATAAAATCTACTCATCAAGTTGCTATCGGAAAAGAAGAGTCATGCAAACATGATTTAAATCACTCGGACCACACCAAATTACTCCAGATACTCAAGTAAATTAATTAGGCAAACCAATACAATACCGTGCCGAAATATCTTAAGCTCATCAAGCAATAAACTTCAAAAGGTTGATTGGTTCATGCATAGTCAAGCTATATCAAGCATACCTCAAAGCTCTTCTAGTCACCAACAGTAAGGCTGCTAGAGAAATGAATGCAAAAAATGATATTGACCTCATGCAGGCACTGGAAACATGCAGAATATATACCTCACGCTAAAGAAAGAAAATGAAAAAGAACATTAGTGCAGGAAGAAGGAGTATCACATCAGCCAATCTCATACCACTGTTATACCAAGGCAAAACAAGAATAACATACTTTCATGACAAACTAAACCAGTTTTGTGGTACCCTAAATTGCAAATGGATTGGATTTACTATCTAATGCATGACATTTAGCTGCCTAAAAACTTCATTTACCAGCTGCTGTAAGCTTTCCCACAAGTGTATTCCGTAAAAGTCTAATTCCATTCACAGCCATTTAAGCATTCAATGTTATAAAAGAAAATGAAATCTAAGTGAGAGGATCAAATATAGCAAACAAATTATTATGCAAAATCAAGTTTGGTGGCTAGCGACGATTTAAACTATTCGTGATAAAATGCACTTGGGGACTGGATATCTAATGCTTTATGGTCACTGCCAATTTAAAATCTTCATGCAAGCTTTAGAAGCCATTTTTACCAAGCATCTCACTACTACTCCAAGACCAAAATTAACTATCATTGGCCAACTAGCCTACCACTTTTATCCAACACTCTATTCCAAATCCACATTTACCATCATTGCCACATAACATTTCCGTGAGCCACCATGCCAAACCATCAAGCTTGCCCCATTGCCTTGATAATTCCATATAAAGCCATCATTTAACTAAAGCTCCTCATACTTTGCCTTTCAACCCACTGCCCACTGCCCACTTCATATTCATTCGAGTTGCTTGACATCATCACTTTTGAAGGAGTTAATCCAAAAGCTACAACTATCACAGTGACTGCCAAACAATGAATTCAACTGAATTTTAAACCTTTACACCAAGAAACACAAGCATTGCCCACATGCCAAGCAAAATAGCACAATCCAGTTGAAAAACTCGTGCTTATAATCAAGCGTCATCAAGCCCTGAGCATTATTCAAGAGTTAGGATCTTATAAGCTTCCGGAAGAGTTAAAGAAGCTGCCATAAGCTTTTATGAGCTGCCGGAAGCTACCCCTTTAATCCAACTCATGCTTTTAACACTGATACAATAAGCTTCTTGCTAAGCCCCATTGCTTTAGATTTGTATTACCATCATCTATCAAATTCTCATGAGGGAGATTTCATTGCTTTAGATTTCTATCACCATCATCTACCAATTCTTTACACTACTACCCCAAAGAGGCATGATGTAGCTGCAACAATGGAAAAGGGAAAGGAAGACTTAACAAAACAAGGAGAAGGAGAAAACCAAGGGATTCTCCAGGTGGGATTTTGAGAACTTCCTGCACCTATAAATTCAAGCCATCAACGCTCTTGGAGGGGGAGGGGGACGCACCAGGCAGAGCAAGCAATCTCTAGTGCCAGAAACCTTAATTTTCTGAGTTTTAGCCTTTCTTTCATCCTTATCCCTTCCATAAGCTTTCCTTACCCCTCAAAATTACAATCCCATTAGAAACCATAATTAGCCACTTCAAAATAACAACCACCAACAAACATCTCTTTCACGCCAAACTCGTGGGCTTTTAGCTCCCACGCCTCAAGCTCTCGTGCCAAGCTTTATTATTATGAATTAAGACTTGTGTTCTACCTCAATCTCTTTAACCACTTCAACAACCACTGGAAGAACTTTGACCACCGCCGGAAACACTTCATCAACACCAGAAACACTTCATTTGCGCCGGAAGCACAGCCTTGGAAATGCATCAATAGCCACCGTCGGAAACACATCATCAGCTCCGGAAGCATTCAATGTAACATCAAATCAAGCAGTTGGGAGCTGCTGGAAGAACAACAAAGCATTCCCTAGGACTATCTTCTCCTTCGAGATGCTTTGGGCCTAGTTCTTGCTAACTCCGAAATGGGGCACAAAGGCTTCGTCAACCTATTTACAACACAAACCCAGTAAAGACTTCGAACAAAAAAGACCCCAACAGATATTTCTTGACATCTGCTCGACAACTTCTATAGGGGTATATATTAAAGGGTATTTTCGTCACACATGACTACTTGGAAATGAAAATTGGGAGTTGGGCTATTATTAGTTTCTGGCTTTGTAATTGGGATATTCAACCCAATTTTCCTTTTACTTATTAACTTTAAAGTGATGGCCTCCAGCATTCCAAAAATTTATATTCCTCGAGAAAGAGTGGTAGAGAAGAAAGGAAAAATGTTGGGGTTGTTGTGGCCAATATTTCTGAGGGGGTGCGGCAAGCAAAGGGAAGAGAGAAAGTAGAGAAGGCTTGAGGAATTATACTGTATTGTGGTGTATATTCCTCATGCCAGGTGCCTTTATTTATAGTGAAATAAGTACAATTACATTAGGATACTAATCCCATTCAGAACGGAATAGCCTAATCCATATCTACCTAGGATTTACACAATCACATTTAACACATGTTTATTTTATCTACAACACTCCCCCTTGAGTGTGCAAATACTCAAGTAGATATCGCATCAGATCTTCAGGATGAAAGTTGATGAAGTCGTCTCGTAGGCACAATAGAGAAACATGCTAGTCTCAAGCACGGAACTTGCATATAAAAAGAAATAAAAACTCTCACAAAACCTGGCTATGGTAAAACCCAAGATGGGACAAAAACCCATAGTCTAGGAGAAAAGTGAGTTAATGCAATGTCAATACTAAACATCTACGGGATGTCAGTAGGATGTACACAAGGGTATAACCAGCCCAGAATGGGTGCCTCATTAAAACCTAGTCAGGTAACAAAAACCCAATGGGAAAAATGATCCTGATCGTAGGGAAAAAGAGTACATTAAGGTTAAGCGAGTATACTTCAGGATACTCCCCCTGAGTTTGACAAAATTCCGAATGAGAAACTAACAATGTTGCAAATCAGACAATTTACGCATACCAATTCCTTGAACAAGCTTCTGAAAAGTAGACTTCGGCAGTGACTTGGTGAAGAGGTCGGCTAAGTTGTCCTGGGAACGGATTTGCTTGACTTCAATGTTCTGATGCTCTTGTTGCTGATGTGAGAAGAAGAACTTCGGCGCAATATGCTTGGTGTTGTCTCCCTTGATATATCCTTTCTTGATCTGGTCAATACATGCGGCATTATCCTCAAAGATCGTTGTAGGGACATCAACGACTGAAGATAGCCCGCAATTGCTTCGAATATGCTCAACAACAGCTCTCAGCCAAAAACACTCACGAGTAGCTTCGTGAAGGGCGAGAATCTCAGCATGATTCGAAGAGGTAGCAACTAAGGTCTGTTTGGTTGACCTCCAAGATATTGCGGTGTCTCCAACGGTAAAGACATAACCCGTTTGAGAACGTGCCTTGTGCGGGTCAGACAAGTAACCTGCGTCAGCATAACCAACAAGGCAAGCATCATTCCGAAGACCAAGGGGGTGTGATCTATTCTGAGATGCATAGGGATAGAATAAACCCAAATCCGTAGTACCCTTAAGGTAACGAAGGATGTCTTTAACACCATTCCAGTGTCTGCGTGTGGGCGCATTGCTATATCTTGCAAGAAGATTAACAGAGAAGGAGATGTCCGGTCTAGTGCACTGAGCTAAGTACAATAAAGCGCCAATTGCACTCAGATATGGAACTTCAGGCTCCAAAACCTCTTCCTCATCGTCTTTAGGACGGAAGGGGTCTCGTTTTGCATCTAGCGATCGGACGACCATAGGAGTACTCGAAGGTTTCGCTTTATCCTCATTAAAACGACGTAACACCTTTTGGGTGTAGTTCGATTGGTGGACCAGTATCCCAGCCGAACTATGCTCAAGCTCCAGGCCTAGGCAATATCGAGTTTTCCCAAGATCTTTCATCTCAAATTCCGACTTCAGGTGCGACGCAGTTTTCTCAAGCTCTTCGGGAGTCCCAATGAGATTCATGTCATCGACATAAACTGCAATTATCGCAAATCCGGAATGTGACTTCTTAATAAACACGCATGGGCATAATTCATTATTCACATATCCCTGACTAATCAAATACTCACTCAGACGGTTATACCACATCCGTCCGGATTGCTTTAATCCGTAGAGTGAACGCCTCAATCTAATTGAGAGGGTGTTCCGTGGTCTGGAACTATTTGATCCAGTCAATGTAAGTCCTTCAGGAACTTTCATATAGATTTCCGTATCAAGATCCCCATAGAGATACGCGGTTACCACATCCATAAGCTGCATATTCAGTTTTTCGGAAACTACCAAACTGATAAGGTAGCGGAACGTTATGACGTCCATTACGGGAGAATAAGTCTCCTCGTAATCAATCCCAGGGCGTTGAGAGAAACCTTGCGCCACAAGGCGTGCTTTGTATCGCACTATTTCATTCTTCTCATTACGCTTCCTTACGAAAACCCACTTGTAGCCAACGGGCTTCACATGTGGTGGTGTAGGAACTACAGGCCCAAACACCTTACGTTTCGCAAGCGAATCAAGTTCGACCTGGATTGCTTGTTTCCAGTTTGACCAATCGGTTCTACGTCGACATTCATCAACGGAACGTGGTTCAATATCATCGCTCAGCATGATATCAGTAGCTACTGCATATGCAAATGCATCGTCGACTATCATCTCATTCCTATTCCAAAGTGCATCCAAGCTAGCATAATGGACCGAAATCTCACGATTTTCGGGAGGCGGATTGGTCTCTTCAAGGACACTACCATAATCTAGAATAACCTCATGCGTTGGAAAGGATGAGTTGGCGATGGCAGGATTCGAACTAGGTTCACTAGTTAGTGCCGTGGGGTTCCTCTTCCGGGGTTGTGAATCCTTTGAACCAACAGGTCTGCCACGCTTCAGGGTAGGAGCAGATGATTGGCTAGCCGCCAGGGTACTGGGCCGCACAGCAGGTACGGCCAAACGTCCTTCAGGGGCGATGGTTCGACGTACGTTTGGTACATCTATCTTTGCAGGCACATTCGCAGCTGGTATATGTGATCTCGTCACTCTTGCTAGATCAGTAAAAGCATCCGGCATGCTTTGAGCAACGCTCTGTAGATCTAGGATTCTTTGCACCTCAGTTTCAGACTGAGCAGTGCGGGGATCTAAATGAGACATAATGGGGTTAGACCACGATAATTCGCGGCGTTCTTCAGGAACAACTATGTTCTTATCTCCCCCTAACGACGGGAAGACTGTCTCATTAAAGTGACTATCCGCAAATCTAGCGGTAAAGAGATCGCCTGTCAAAGGTTCTAAGTAACGAATGATCGAAGGGGAGTCATAACCGACATAGATTCCCAATCTTCGCTGAGGACCCATTTTAGTACGTAAGGGCGGCGCAATTGGCACATAGACCGCACAACCAAATATGCGCAAATGCGAGATGTCGGGCTCGTATCCAGTTACCAACTGGAGCGCAGAATATGGTTGGGTCAATACGGGTCTCAGGCGGACCAACATTGCTGCGTGCAGTATTGCATGGCCCCATGCAGATATCGGAAGTTTGGTTCGCATTACCAAAGTCCGAGCGATTACTTGAAGGTGCTTGATAAACGCTTCTGCTAGGCCGTTTTGGGTGTGAACATGGGCGACAGGATGTTCAACTTCAATCCCAACTGACATGCAATAGTCATCGAAAGTTTTCGATGTAAATTCTCCAGCATTATCCAGTCGAATCGACTTAATCGGATAATCAGGGTGGTGAGCCCTCAGCTTAATAATCTGAGCTAGAAGCTTGGAGAATGCAGCATTTCGAGTGGACAGGAGGCACACGTGCGACCAACGTGTGGAAGCATCAACCAATACCATAAAGTATCTAAATGGTCCGCAAGATGGTTGAATAGGTCCACAAATGTCCCCCTGAATCCTCTGAAGAAATTTGGGAGGATCCGTTTGGATCTTGTGTGTCGATGGGTGAGTGTTTAGCTTACCCAAAGAGCACGCTTGGCATGAGATAGTGCGAAGAACGAAATCCTTACTTCGGGTAAGGGGATGCCCGTGTGAAGTACTGAGGATACGGCGCATCATAATTCGTCCAGGGTGTCCCAAACGGTCATGCCAAAGCAAATTTTCCAGTGCAAGGCCACTGCTAGGGCCGGCCACATGGTGGCTTTCCAGGGAGCGAATGGTTGTTGTGTACAAGCCATTTGGAAGGCGCTCCATCTTCTCATGAATACGCTTCTGGCCATATTCATAAGAAGTTATGCACATGAATTCAATCCCATTTTCTTCAGAAGTTTCAGCGTGGTAATTATTATCTCGAATATCTTTAAAACTCAACAACGTTCTTCCGGAACGCGGAGAATAAAGTGCCTCTTTAATGGTTAACTTTGTACCATTGGACAACATTAGTTGGGCAGTGCCATGCCCCTCAATCAGGTTGGATGAGCCTGAAAGGGTTGTCAGAGGTGATATTTTAGGTATGAAGTTAGTGAAATAGATGCGTTCACGCAATATGGTGTGCGTAGTTGCACTATCTGCCAGACAACTAACTTCCCCACAAGACATACCTAGAAATAATTTAATTGAATTGGTCACTTGAATAAATAAAAATCATTCATTCAATTAATTCGAGAAATAATTTCCATAAAATAATATCCAAAATTAAAACTAAATACCAAACAATCGTCCAAACAAAAAGGAAAAATTGTTCAAAAACTTAAACCAAAGCTAGGGGGTTCGGCCACATAGTGGTTCTAGGCCACTAGTGGGGAAAATTCGGCCAACATATAGGCCTTATGTCTAAAAATCTAATTTTCCATCGGAGCGTTCGCTTCTTGAAAATCAGAAATCTCCAGGGTAGTATCTTCGAGATTCTCCACATGAGCGAGATTAGTCTCTATGGCTTTACGACTTGAATGGTACTCAGCAACAGCGTTAGCTGAAGCTCGGCAAGTGCTGGACCAATGGTCTTGAGAACCACATCGGTAACACAGGTTCACCGCTTTGCTCTTAGTCTTGAAGTTTGAGGCTTTGGGAGCTATATTAGTGCGCTTCGGGGCGTTATTTCCTCCCTTGGATGGGCCTACGCTCTGTCGACCTTGGGCTTGTGGCTTAGGTTTAGAACCCTTGCCTTTCCCACCACCACGCTTCTGGCGTCGGTTTTGGCCTCGATTCTCGCTAGAGTGTGCTTCAGGCACAGCGGTCGAGCCATTAGGTCTAGCTTGATGATTTTTCATCAACAGCTAGTTTTGCTTTTCAGCAAGTAGTAAGACAGAGATCAAATCCGAAAATTTGGTGAATTTTTGCGCCCTATATTGTTGCTGCAGGACAATATTGGTAGCATGGAAAGTTGAATAGGTCTTCTCCAGGAGATCCTGTTCAGTCAAGTCTTCTTTGCAAAACTTGAGAAGTGATCGGATTCGACAAACTTCAGAGTTGTACTCATTCACAGACTTAAAGTCTTGGAAGCGTAAGTGCTGCCAGTCGTGTCTTGCTTCAAGCAAGAAAATATCTCTTTGATGATCAAAGCGCTCTTCCAGAGCAAGCCATAAAGCTCTTGGATCCTCTTCAGCGAGGTATTCGGTCTGCAGTGCGTCGTGCATATGTCTTCGGATGAAGATCATGGCGGTTGCTTTGTCAGCTTCGCCAACCGGGTTATCCGTCTCTGCTTCAATGGTAGCCCTGAGGCTCTTTGCAGTGAGGTGGAGCTTCACATCTTGTACCCACTTGAGGTAGTTCCTTCCAGAGACCTCCAGAGCGGTAAAGTCGAGTTTGTTCAAGTTCGACATGTCGCTGTAACGAAGGGAACAAGATAGTGGTCAGTACTATGAAAAATTGTTCATAGACTTGGAGTAGAACATTCAGGTTCTATTAGACATTGTTTGGTTTAAATTTTCATGAAAACTACGGGTTTCATGGGTATTTAATTTTTAAGAAAACTTCAGGTTTCATGGACACTTATTCGAAGCTTCAGGTTCGAATTTATGAACTTCAAGTTCATATATACCTGCAATCAAACGCAATATATATAGAACAAAAATAATACAAATAATAAATTTTAACATATATTGTGAATGGGTAGTGAAATATAGGTTTACGAGACCTTTGGGGTGTGAAAATATGACCCAAATAATTTTGGTGGGTCGTGGTTGGAGCTGCAGGCTCAACCAACAGAGGGCTGGACTGCAGGCCAGCAAGAGAGTGGGCTGCAAGCCCTAGTCCAGCAGGGGCTGAATGGTGAAGGAATGGGCTGTAAGCCCTGGGTCCAGCAGCGGGCTGGGGAAGTTGGACCAGTGGGTTGAAGAAACCCGAGCCCAATTTGGGCTGGAGGTGGAGCGGGCCGAGAGGCAGGTCCAATGGCCTGGGTTAGGGTAAGCTCGGCTGGCTCGGCTGGAGCCAGTTGGGTCGGCTCGGCTCGGCTTCAGGCCGGCTCGGCTCCGATTAGGGTTTTTTTTTTTTTCTTTATTTTTCAAAAAAACGAAAAAAAAATTTTCGGTAAAGAATGTCCAGTTTTTTTCAGAAAAACGAAATTTGATGTTTTTTTTGTAGAAAAGCGAAAAAAAATAAGAAAAAACCCTTAAATTTTCCTTCGTTCACACGATTATCAATTCACTTAATATATTTCAGATATATTAAATGTCGATGCTAACACAATATTTGCAGAAGATCAATAATTCTTTAAACGCAGAAAATTGGGTTATGCATCATGGTGAAGGTTCATGCAATCAGGTCTGACAAAATATCGACAATCGAGACCGTGTTTTAGAAGTACCTGGATTGCTGATGATGATGGTTGAACAATTTGTTTGCAGAAAGCTCTTCGGATTCCTTAGCGCAGCGTCAGGAGCGTGCTGATAACGTGTTGTGGCCAATATTTCTGAGGGGGTGCGGCAAGCAAAGGGAAGAGAGAAAGTAGAGAAGGCTTGAGGAATTATACTGTATTGTGGTGTATATTCCTCATGCCAGGTGCCTTTATTTATAGTGAAATAAGTACAATTACATTAGGATACTAATCCCATTCAGAACGGAATAGCCTAATCCATATCTACCTAGGATTTACACAATCACATTTAACACATGTTTATTTTATCTACAACAGGGGTTTCAATTCTTTAAACTTCATTTTGCATCTTGACAAGAAAAAAAAAACTCTTCTTTTATCACATTATCCAAATTTTTTACCACAATCATTT
This sequence comes from Gillenia trifoliata, assembly GCA_018257905.1. Lineage (NCBI taxonomy): Eukaryota > Viridiplantae > Streptophyta > Magnoliopsida > Rosales > Rosaceae > Gillenia > Gillenia trifoliata. Next base: position 3,466,776 of record CM031080.1, on the reverse strand, counting down.
TCACTATTCACTTTCTTTTTTTTTGTTCCTTGACCCACTTTTGTTTTTTGTTTCCGATTCATTTTTAATTTAATTAATTTCTAAACAGAAAACAGAAAAAAGTGCAAAAGAAGAAAATAAAAGTGAAAAAAATCATTTCCTAAAGAAAACAAAAAATTGCATGGCTCTTTTAAGATGCAATTAATCAATTAAATTATTAACACAAGTGAGTGAAAGTGGGTTAGAAGTGGTCCAAGAAAGTCCCCTTAATTTCTTACAAAGAAAAGAAGAAAGAAGAGAAAAAAAAAATGAAAGACATACTATGAATGGCATGACTGATATTTGACCCAAAATAAAAAGAAGAAAATATGGATTAGTTCAATTTTATTTACTTATTTTGTGACTCGCCGTTTTCTTACGGTGCATTGACCAGTCTTTACAGTTTACACTCATTAAGACCCAGAGAGAGAGAGAGAGAGAGAGAGAGTCCTTCAATCACAGATCATAGATTTCCAGGGAATCGCAACAACTTGAAATCATTTACCTGGAATCTGTCTTTTCCAGATATTTTTTTAAATATTTTTTAGAAAAATAGTCCCCAATTTGCGTTTGACCTTTCAGTTTTCACATCAGCAACATCAGAGACTCAGGTAGTGCCTCCCCAATCCCCATGCTTCTACTGGATCAGCAACCATGAGAGCTTCCTCCCCTACTGCCATTGAGCCCAGGCACCGCCTTTCTGCTTCAGCCAGGTCACTACCCCCCCTCTCTCTCTATATATATATATGTGTGTGTATATAACCTATACACACACACATGAATTTTTGTGTTGGCACTCAAAATTTGGGTCATGATTCATGAATTTTGATGAATAGTGGGTCTGGAACCAATTATGATTTTTAGTTTTATTTTATTATTTTTCTGTGAATTTGAACGTGTCATGATTAATTGAGGAGTTTTGCTAATGATTAGGCTACACTTGATTTAGACTGTTTGAAAGGGGTTTGGAAAAATCATTAGCAACATGCTCGAATCGTACGGCTTGTACTTGGTGAATGGTCATCGTGCAAGCGATTTCGCTGTGGGATTCTTGGGTTCTTTTAATGGGGATGTAGAACATTCGTATATGTGCTGTTTTTACTTATCAATGTGCAGTGCATTCCCAATGATCGAGTTGATTGGCGAACAATCGATTGTATTGTTGGGTGGAACTTTGTTTCCAATGGCATTCACTTATTTTACTGGATTGATGATCTCATGTGGTTACGAATCCCTTTTTTTTTGTTATTTCAGTGAAGACTCTAACAAAAGAAGGCCCCAGAGGAACAAAGATTTTAGAGATATTGAAAAGGTCCTCCACGTTCCCGCGCAAGATAGGAACTTGAACTGCAAGCCCACCTTGAAGCTTGTGTTGGCTGTTATTTTATTGGGGACTTTTCTCACACTCTTCTTCTCTCCTGGTGTTTATCATTCAGATCATCAATCTGGTTCCGTATCTCAGTATGTCCTATTACCTGATCACCTTGCTTTTGCTTATTATTTTATGGTATTAGTTTACTCTTTGTTACTTTCTTGCTTAAATGGAACGTTCTTCGTTGGCGTTGAGATTTTCAAATTTTTTTCCCCGCCTGGAAAGTATATTGTCAGCGCACCCCTCTTTGTTTGGAATTGGAAATGTCATATTTCTCAGATATTAGGCAAATGGGAATTGGTCTTTTCTTTTTGTTGGCTTTGCTCTCTCTCTACCATGGAAATCTTTTGTAACAAAAGTTTACTGTCTGCAGCCCAACTTCTGAAGGCAGGTCGACCAAAAAGAGTGTTGCTCAAGATTTACGTTACGTATCATCTATAGAAATTAACTGGGATGAAATTTCTGATGCTATTGAAAATTTGACGGACAAAAAGGATTATCAGGGAATTGGCCTGTTAAACTTTAATGAGAATGAGATTGACCATTGGAAGGAGCTGTTGCCAGATTGTGAGCATGTTGTTCTACGCCTCAACCATGCGTCAAACAACATAACATGGGAAACCCTGTACCCTGAATGGATAGATGAAGAGGAAGACTTTGAAGTTCCTACTTGTCCCTCTCTACCAAAGCTGCAAATTTCTGGAAAACCACGGCTTGATCTGGTTGCTGCCAAGCTTCCCTGCAACAAGTCTGGCAGCTGGTCAAGAGATGTGGCTCGGTTGCACTTGCAGCTTGAAGCAGCAAGGCTGGCTGCAGCTTCCAAAGGGTATCACCCAGTGCATGTGCTTTTGGTGACGGACTGCTTCCCAATCCCAAACTTGTTCACTTGCAAAGAGCTTGTTAGACGGGAAGGGAGTATATGGCTTTATGAACTGAAACTGAATACATTGAGAGATAAGCTACAGCTCCCTGTAGGGTCATGTGAACTTTCAGTTCCTCTCACGGCTAAAGGTCAGATTTAAACTAGTGTCTATCGTTCTCTTTTTAGTCAAAATTTGTTTTTGTGCAATGAAAGCTGCTAGTGTGCCTCTCCTTAATTACTCTTTCTTTCTGTTTTCCTTTTAGTTTTTCAAATTTCACCTGTCTTGGAATCCTATAAAATATAGAGTTCAGTTCATTCAATAAATAATTTTTCACATTTTTGTATGTTATAGCTTGGCATCGTAGAATTCAATTGGTAGTCGTTTCAAAAACCTTGAGTTGTTTCTGTGGAACTTAATTTGAGGTGTAAGTAGTGACCCACACCAAGGAGACAATGTTGCTTATGTAAAGTATGAATTAGATGGGTAGTGGTCATCCCCACATCAAATGAACTTATAATCTTGAAACAAGTTGTGTATTCATTTGGTTCCAGACATAGGCAGATATCGTGATAACAACGGATTAGGTGTTTTTGAGTTTTAGTCAAACTTTTTTTTGGGTCAAGTACAGCTGGTCCATCTAGACGTACATGCATGGTGCAAATTCATGATGTCCTTAAGTGCTGCTGATTGTAGTGGCTGGATCTTCATGTGATCAAAGTGATCAACATCCCTCATGATTCACGACGTCCAAAATTGTCATGCAACTGAAAACCCTATATATGTATGAATGTGTAAACCACAGAACTGATGCACCATGCGTATCATGTACTAAGGAGATCTGCCACGTCAGTGATTGATGTTAGTGCTGATCACCTGACCAGCCGTAACGTTAGTTGTTGAAGAATTTGTGAAGTTCTTTTTTTTTTTTTTACTTTTAATTGTTAAATCTGGAGTCCATCTTGTAATTCATATGTGCTAGGTCAGTGACTTGGGATGCATCCTATAAGAAAGCTAATATAAGTCGTGGATACTTTTGCAACTTTACTGATGAACTAAATACGTGCACGCAGAAAACTTTTACTCGGAAAGAGCTCACCGGGAAGCATATGCAACAATCCTACACTCTGCCCATGTGTATGTTTGTGGAGCCATTGCTGCAGCTCAGAGTATTCGTATGTCTGGTTCAACACGAGATCTTGTAATACTCGTTGACGAAACAATCAGTGAGTACCATCGTGGAGGATTGGCAGCTGCTGGGTGGAAGATCCACACAATCCAAAGAATCAGGAACCCTAAAGCTGAACCAGAAGCATACAATGAATGGAACTACAGCAAATTCCGTCTTTGGCAGTTAACTGACTACGACAAGATCATTTTCATTGATGCTGACATGCTTATACTTAGGAACATTGACTTCCTGTTTGAGATGCCAGAAATATCAGCGACAGGAAATAATGCTACTCTGTTCAACTCAGGTGTGATGGTTATCGAACCATCAAATTGTACATTCCAGCTGCTCATGGATCATATCGATGAAATTGTGTCCTACAATGGTGGAGACCAGGGTTATCTGAATGAGGTATTTACATGGTGGCACAGGATTCCAAAACATATGAACTTCTTGAAACACTTCTGGGAAGGTGATGAGCCGGAGAAAAAGGAGAGGAAAATTCATCTCTTTGCAGCTGAACCTCCAATCCTCTACGTCCTCCATTACCTAGGAAATAAACCATGGCTTTGCTTCCGTGACTATGACTGCAACTGGAATGTGGACTTTCTGCAGGAGTTTGCCAGTAATGTTGCACATAGAAGGTGGTGGAAAGTGCACGATGCTATGCCGGAAAACTTGCAAAAGTTCTGTTTGCTTCGGTCCAAGCAGAAGGCAGCACTAGAGTGGGATCGGAGACAAGCTGAAAAAGCAAATTACAGTGATGGTCACTGGAAAATTGAGATAAAAGACGAGCGTTTGAAAACATGCTTTGAGGATTTCTGCTTCTGGGAGAGCATGTTATGGCACTGGGGTGAAAAGAATTGGACCGATAATGCTACTGCTACTCTATCACCACCTGCGCTTACTACTGCATCGGTCTCTTCTTCGTGACTTGTTTTGCGTCACGTCTTCATACTTCATACCGAGGACACAAATCAAAACATAGCGCATGCTTACAAATGCGCGAAAGAAAAGTATATCTCCTTAAAATTCAGTTAGTCTCTAGCTCAACAACTTCCTTGTAATTCATTTCATAGTCATTATTCCTAATATATCATACACCCATTTTTGTATCCAGGTTGCATAGATTTGTGCATTTTTTAATGTTTTTTTTGAAGCTGCATGCCATGTTGGCCGGTGTGTTTTTCTAAATTTTCAGATGGATTTGGTTGCTTTTACCTGTTCTTACTGTTCCTGGATTTGCGCTATAGTATTTGTGAGGATGTGAAGAATTGTCCCGCATCGGAAGTTTACCAAACCTTGTGGTCATAAGAAGTTGGGTTGCATTTTATATTGCCAATCGGTTGTATGGTGAAACCTCAATGTCTTTTAGTGAATTTAACCTAAGAATTTCTCCATACAAAAACTAGTACACTGCCATTTTCTTGGTCTTTCACGATAAAATATTTTATCGTAGGCTCTCCAAACTTCAAATCGTAGCTCCGCCCCTAAACTCAACCTAAGATTAAGATTTTCTCCATATGATGGGTGTAATGCAACCTACCAAAAAACTTTCTCTGTTTGAAGTGAGTTGTTGATGAATGAAAAGTTTGCCATGATTCATTTTTAAAATCATATGGCATTTGAAACTTCTTTTTGGAACATCATTTTTAAAATCATATGGTGTTTGAAACTTCTTTTTGGAACATTTCTTAATTTTCTTGACCACAATCATTGATCGACCACCACTACACTAATTAGCAATAAAAAGATTAAAGTAATACTAACCCCACTCCCAAAATAAATACATAAATGAATGAAAATAAAAGACAATGCTTGGTCGTTTTGGTTAAGATGTCATTAACTAGTTAACATAAACCATATACCAAACATAGGTCATTAACAAGAATGGGTGAGAGTGTTAGGTTCAAGTAATCTAATCCCACTGCTTATTAACATAAACCGTATACCAAACAAAGCTTATTAACATAATTAAGTGTTAAGTGCCTATCACATCACTATCACCTTTGTTTTTATTTTTGAAAACACTCACTTTAACCACCCATTACTGAGGGCTTAATAATATTAGGCCTTCTAAAATTTGATCAGTCTCGGAACATGGTCAATGCTAGTAAAAATGCAGATTAGCTGTCTATATTATAAGCATGTCAAATATGTATTATAATTCTTTTTTGAATCCAATGATATTCTACCTAATGATATCGTTTCGATCTTGAGTGTATTAGAAAAATACACTATTTTGGCTAACTTAACTGCGACCGTGTGTGCAATACGTGTTATAATTTAAGACCACGTTTGGCATCTAAAATTTGCTTGAATTAGATTTCATTAGATTCAATGTAAATTGAACGAGGAAATGGATGTAACTTCAAAATTTTGTCAAAGTTGAAGACATAAAAAAAAAAAAGCAAAAATGAAACTTACTCGTTTCAATCTTCATAAAACTGATTGAATCGAAAATAAATTTTCTTCGTGAATAACTTATTTTGTACCTTAAACTTGGTTAAAATTTGAAAGTTTCAATGTTATAGCCCGTACCGGAGAATAATATTATTTTATTCCCGGAGGTGCAAAATGACGATTTTGCCCTTGGTTGACCTTTCGGTTGACTTTTGCGTCGTAACTCGTACGACGCTTCCACTTGTATTTTTCTCGACGTGTTCGTCATTACGGACTCGTAGGCGCGATCGGGACAACATTTGGAGTTCGATTGGACGTTTTACGGACGTTAATCTTTTAACGTTCCTTTAATTGGTTTTGTGTTCTGAATTTGGGCCTTGAACCCAGTAAACTTGTGGGCCCAGCCCACTATCTCAGTCTCTGTCACTTTCTCACTCAATCTCTCTGTCTCTCGATCACTCATCCCCTCTGCAACACAAACCTTCCTCCCTCTCCCTCACCGAGCCTACTCAGTGGCTTTGCCACTTCTCCGACCAAATCACCACCACAAATCATCATCAGCCATTGAACTTGACCCTGCAAGCTCAAACCCAGTGACTCTGATCGAACCCAGTTGAGCAAACTCGAGCACTGCACTTTAAACCAGAGAAACCCAGAATTTACTCTAGGCACCCCGTGCCACTGTCACCATCCTTCTCAGCCACACCTCAGCCCGATCTCACATCTGTGAGCTTCATCACCATCCTCGAGCTGACCCAGAACCCCTTGAAACCCAGAAACTCGAGAAACCAGAAACCCAAAATTTTCCCGACGAAACTCCGAACTGTGCTTCGGCCATTCTCGTCGATTCCAACCTCGATGGTCCTCAAATTGTGCACCATTCGACTCCCCGAGGTCCCTGGAACCTCGATCGAGCCCTGCATGGCCGAGTTTGGCCGAGATTTGAAGTTCTGGAAATCGGCTCGATTGGACCCGAGAACATTTCTCGATTTTCCGACCAACTTCGGCCAGATTTGGACCTCCAATTGGGTAAATTCGATCTCCCCTCGACTCAAGCTTCATTTTGATACCAATTTTGTGGAAGTTGGTTGAGATTTGAATGTTTTAGAAAAGTTTGCAGGTTTCCGGCCATTTCTCCAGTTTCCGGCGAAACTCCGCCCGGCAGACGGCGGCCGAAAAATGTAGAGTCACTGGCGAGCTGACGTCAGCCGGCCCGGCCCTGACGTCACCAAACCGGTGATGACGTCATCAACCCGGTCCAAACCCGGTTTGGATCGGAATATTCCAAAGGTATATTCCATCCGTTAAACTTAACGGCGTTAACGGAATATTCTAACGCCGTTAGAATATTCTGTTAACTCTGACGGCACAGTAACGGCGTCAGTCACCGGCATGTGACCGGCGCGTGAGGCGCGTGACCGGCGCGTGGCCGCGCGTGGTGGACTCCACCGGCGAGTGGCGGCGCGTGAGGCCAAACGGCAGCGTGTGGCGGCGCGTGCGACGGCGCACGGCGGCCCACGGCGGCGGTTTTGGGGTTTCCGACCTCGAAACTCTGTTTTCGGATTTCCGAACGCCGTTTTCTTCGTAATTTCGAGTACTTTACTAATTTGTGGGTTTTAAAAATAGGTTTGGCGACTCGTGGACTCCGGAGAACGTATTTTCGGATTACTTCGGCTTCGGTATTTGTGAGTGGGCCCCTTCCTTACTCAAATTAAATGTTTCATGTGTTTTAGACTTGAACTTGGGTTTTGACTATGCTTTTAAGATAATTATTACTATACCTCGTTAGCAAACTTAATTTATGCCTACATTATTATTGTGACTTTAAATTAGTATTTATCTCATATTTTTGGTAGACCTCACACTTAGTGCTAATTACTTGGGTTACTAGACCGTCTCGGTACTTTGTTAGACCATGGAAACTGGTGGGCCTTGGCCCATATTTCCATTTGGGAATTTCACCATTTTATTGGTGATTTCCGTATTATTTTTGTTTGCGTATTACGTTTATCGAACCAACCCTATTTTTGGGGGTTTTAGGGAATTAATTATTTTAATTTCCTACTTATGCGCTTGGGTTTTATATCCGTATGGCGGGCCTTGGGCCGTATTTGGTGAACCTTGGTTATGGTAATTTTCTACCATACTTTGGGTTCACCTAGTTTACCATTAAGTTGGTATTTCTATACCTTGGTACCCATGTGGCGTATTCTTGGTATTTTACGTATTGTAGTTGTACGCTAGGTATTCCGGGTATGGCACCCGAGAATACTTTATATTATGACTGTTTTAAGGTTATCCCAAAAAGGGAAATTACCTCACTGTGTTTTATACAAAATACTCCGTGGCATGTTTTTGCACGCTCAACTAGGAAGGCTCACCCAGTGTTAGTTGTACTCGTCCGAGGCCAGGACTAGCCTTCATGTGATTGTTCACACGCACCGATACGCTCACTATGAATCCATAGTAGGTGCCAGCCTGTTCTAGGTCGCATGGGCGACTCGAACTCGTTGTGACGCGCTTATGCGCCAGCTTCACGTGATCGTAGTACATGAGCGTACCTCTATTTATACACCCAGCCTGTTCATGACAGAATATATCTGTATGAACTCGTGTGATGCCATACCTAAACGAGCGTCTATCTTGTAGTCTTGGATTGTGATTTACCACAGATTTTCACTGATGCCACAGATACTTTTAGTTGATTTACGAGTTTTCCGTATAACCTTATTTTACGAACTTGTAAATAAAGTATTTTATGCCGAACGGTGGCTTTCTGCCAGTTTCGGACGGTAAGTACATTTCCGTACTTACCTTGATTTTCTACCTACTAGTATATTACGTTTTCAAGAACAGTTTTACGAAACTTAGTACTTGATTTACAACGAGGGGTTAGTATTTTCTAAAGGAAAGGTTTTTTACAAAATTAACTATGGCCCACTCACCCTTTTGTTTTGCGCCCCTCCAGGTTTAGTGGCTGGAGCTGCCGATGTCGAGACCCGGTGGTATGAAGATGTCTAGAATTTTCCTTGTAATTGTAAACTTTTAGTATTTCGTACTCGTACGGTATTGGTTATCTATTTGTTATTTGTTTACTTCGTGTAAATTTTGTACATCCCACTCATTAATTCATTCAAATATCCTTTATTTCCTCAATTTGGCTTTCGTCACCCTACGTGGTGTCGGCCAGCACATCCGACTTTTGGGTGTTCACGTGTACATCCGGGTCGGGATGTGTCATTCAACCATTCCTTAACTCAATGCATTGAATTTCCACTTAACCAATTCTAAGTCGATCCTGCCTAACTAAACTTGAGATTACGCTCCACAAATATTTTTGAAACATGCCATTTTTTCATTTTTTTTTCCACATATTTTGGAGATGCTTTTAGCTTTTATTAAAACAGGTGGCTCCACAACAATTTAAAATACAAAAGTAATGTAACCTAGAAATTGATAGCGACAAGACAACATATCCAAACTGACGTGGCTTGGAAAGTAATGTTCAAAATGCTTAAAGCCAGATGAAACAACTACACATGGCTTCTGTTTGGTCAGAGGAATGGTAAAGAAGATTTCTGACTGAAATGAAGGAAAGATCCTGGTGCATAGAAGAACAACTTATATATGACGACTTTGTTCACTGTGACTCTCAGTTTAATAAGTACGTAAATAAAAATTTATACATGAAAACATATTAGTTTAATAAGTATGTAAATACAAATTTATACATGACAATATATTATGGATAAAGACTCCACGTGACGATGAATTTGTCATCCCAATACAAATTGACACTTAAGACGGAAATACAATAAAACTATCCTAATTCAATATCTAAACATAAAAACTTCAATAAATTAGTGAAATTAAAAACTTTCCAACCCAGTCGACCAACCATGGACAATTGAACTTGAGCCCTCACATAAAATTAGAGAAGGAAAGATAATTGGTTCCTCCCTCCTACTTTGCCGAGAATATGATAAATGAGGAAATTTTTGCATATGATTTGTTGGGTCAAACTTCAATAGTACATACTGTTGAATGATTTAAGATTCATTTGGGGCCCACTGCAAATAATCTAGAACCATTTAATGGCCAGACCATTGAATCGTACGTACCACCTAAGATTTTTCTTGATTTGTTTTCAATTTCTCAATGCTTGTCAGTTGCACTTGAGGGCTAGTTTAGATAGACACAAGCTTTGCGTCTGTGCCACATCACCCTTTTGGATCAAAATGCGTTTTGTGTGTGATACGAATAAGAGTAGATCAGCTAATGACGTGACGCGGAAGCTCCTAAGGAGACATTTCTTGAATATTAGAACAATGAGATAAGAATTGTTGTCGACTGTTTGCTTTAAATTTGAGCCTACTCTTCTTCATGATTAATCATTATATTGCGTAAAAGGAGTGTAGAGAGAGAGAGAGAGAGCGAGAGAGAGAGAGAGAGAGAGACCCAAAACAAACGAAAAACTTCGCGTAAAAACTTTGCACTGGTGAGGATTGAATAAGACCCAAAAAGGAGTGTACCAAAAACCAGAATAGGATTACCTAACCCACAAGCCAATGGCAAAGCCAAGTTCCAGGAATTGACCAACCGCCCCGTCTGTCTCTCAGTGACTCAGCTGACTCGGCCAACCAAACTCACTTCATTCCATCAAAGGCAAAGCCAAGTTCCACGAATTGACCAACCTCTCATCATTTCTGCTTTGAATTTCCTTGTTTCTTTTATATATATATATATATATATCGATACACACACAATCATATATATATCAAATGAGGAAATGCTTCAGTTGAATCAGCAGAAAAGATGAGAGGTCCCTCCCCTACCACTACTCCCATTGAACCCAGACACCGCCTTTCTTCACCACCTCAGTCAGTCTCTCTCTCTCTCTCTCTCTCTCATTGATTTACCAAATTCACTAGATGATTTTCTTTTTCGTTACATATATGTGAATGTATAGTACTGTATACAGATCAAGAGACAATCTGCAATGCATTTCCAACGATGCAGTTGATTGAATAACAACATTTGCTTGTCTTTGCTTTTTTTGTTGCTCTTTGTCCTTTGACTCCTTTCTTTTACTTGCCATTAAGAAATGTGCTCATGTTGTTATGAATCCCTTTTGCTTCAGTGACAACACCAACAAAAGAAGGCCGCAGAGAAACAAAGTTCTTAAAGACATTGAAAAGGCCCTCCACGTTCACGCTCAAGAAAGAATCTTAAACTGCAAGCCTACCTTGAAGCTGGTGTTGATCGTTCTTGTATTCGGGACTTTTGTGACGATCTTCCTCTCTTCTGCTGTTTATAATACAGATCACCTCTCCAGCTCTGTATCTCAGTAGGTCCTATGCGCTGATCACCTTGCTTTCACTTCTTATTTCGTGGTATTTGTTTACACTTTCGATTGTTTGCTTTTTTCCTCTTCCGGGGAAAATGTATTGTTCATAGTATAAACAGGCAAAAGAGCATTGCCTTCTGTTCATCTTTTCTTTCTCTCTATCTCTCTCTCTCCGGTGGCAATGGTTGTAACACAAGTTTGTTGGCTGCAGGCTAACTTCTCAACGCAGATGGATGAAAATGAGCGTTCCTGCAGATTTACGTTACGTATCATCTTTACGCATAAACTGGAATGAAATTTTGGATTTTGTTGAAAAACTCACTCACAAAAATGATTATCGGAGAATTGGCCTGTTAAACTTTAATGACAATGAGATTGAAAATTGGAAGGAGACCTTTCCAGATTCTGAGCAGGTTGTTTTGCATCTCAACTACGCGCCAAACAACGTAACATGGGAATGCCTGTATCCTGAATGGATAGACGAAGAACAAGAATCCGAAGTTCCTACTTGTCCCTCTCTACCAAAGCTTCAAATTCCTGAAAGCGCACCGCTCGATCTGGTTGCTGTCAAGCTTCCCTGCAACAAGTCAGGCAGCTGGTCAAGAGACGTGGCTCGTTTACACTTGCAGCTTGAAGCAGCAAGGATGGCTGCCTTGTCCAAAGGATATCACCCAGTGCATGTGCTTTTGGTGACCGACTGCTTCCCCATCCCAAATTTATTCACTTGCAAAGATCTTGTTAGACATGAAGGGAACGCATGGCTTTATGAACCGAAACTGAATACGTTGAGAGATAAGCTACAGCTCCCTGTAGGATCATGTGAGCTTGCAGTTCCTCTCAAGGCTAAAGGTAAGATTTAAACCACTTAAGTTCCGAAACTTACGTGTTTTCGAATCTTGCAAAATGTGGAGTTGAGTACAATCTGAATGAATTACTTAATTAAGTGCATCCCACAAGAAAGCAAATGTAATTCATGGTTACTTCAAAATTTTGCTGAGTTTGTAACTGCATTTTACTTGAAAAGTGATCAAATGCATGTTTGTACACAGAACATTTTGACTCGGAAAGACCCCACCGAGAAGCATATGCAACGATCCTACACTCTGCAGATGTATATGTTTGTGGAGCCATTGCTGCAGCTCAGAGCATCCGTATGGCTGGTTCAACTCGAGATCTTGTGATATTGGTTGACGAAACAATCACCGAGTATCATCGGGGAGGACTGGAGGCAGCTGGGTGGAAGATCCACACTATCCAAAGAATCAGGAACCCTAAAGCCGAAGCAGAAGCTTACAACGAATGGAACTACAGCAAATTCCGTCTTTGGCAGTTGACTGATTACGACAAGATCATTTTCATTGACGCCGACATGCTTATACTTAGGAATATCGATTTCCTGTTTCAAATGCCAGAAATATCAGCCACCGGAAATAATGCTACTTTGTTCAACTCAGGTGTGATGGTTGTCGAACCATCAAATTGTACATTCCAGCTGCTCATGGATCATATCAACGAAATTGTGTCCTACAACGGTGGTGACCAGGGGTATCTGAATGAGGTATTTACATGGTGGCACAGGATTCCGAAACACATGAACTTCTTGAAACATTTCTGGGAAGGTGACGAGCCGGAGATAAAGCAAATGAAAACTCACCTCTTTCAAGCTGACCCTCCAATCCTCTATGTCCTTCATTACCTTGGTAATAAACCGTGGCTTTGCTTCCGCGACTATGACTGCAATTGGAACGTGGATTTTATGCAGGAGTTTGCGAGTGATGTTGCGCATAAAACGTGGTGGAGAGTGCACGATGCTATGCCGGGAAACCTGCAAAAGTTCTGTTTGCTTCGGACAGAGCAAAAGGCAGGACTAGAGTGGGATCGAAGGCAAGCGGAGAACGCAAATTACACTGATGCTCACTGGAAAATTAAGATAAAAGACAAGCGTCTGAAGACATGCGTCGAGGATTTCTGCTCCTGGAAGAGCATGTTACGGCACTGGGGTGAAAAAAATTGGACAGATAACGCTACTGTTACTCCCTCACTACCTGCACTTACTACATCGGTCTCTTCTTCGTGACCTGTTTTCTTCTTTCATACTTTTATACTTGGTTACGATCCTTACTTAGCATAGCTCAACAATTTTCTTGTAAAATTTTGCACTCGTATTTCCCGGTACCTATTTCTTTTTTCATCAAGGTGGCAATGATTCTTCACTTTCGCAGTGCTTTCATAGGCTGCAAGCCATGATATAACGATTTGTAGTCATCTGAAAATTTTGTATTTATATGTTAACTAGTGTCTCTCTTGTTCCAAAATTTCAGATATATTTTGTTGTTTTGAGTAAAAGTGAAGTATTGGCGTAATTCTTACCTTCATATAAAGTGATAACACTAAGAATATACAAAAAATCATGAATTCCTGTTGAATTTCGTACGCCCATGCAGGTCCACCAACAATATCACCGATATTGTCCTCACTTAACCGCCTATCATAGGCCCATGCAGATCTATCACCAACCCGAACCCCCCCATGTCCAACCCGATTTTAAACCTGAATGGGCCGGTTTTTACTTAGTCATAACCCTCCTGAACCCAATCCGACGCCAACCCGACCATTTCTTGGGTTGATTCTTTGCCCGCCAATGCCCAACCAAACCCAACCCAATTGATCAACCCAACCTAGCCTGATCGTAGCCCAAATCAACTCATGCACATATTGTAGTCCAAATTAATTGAAGTACACATCATTTGTCAAGTCATATAGTACACAAATGTGATACAAAAATGTGGTATCTCTAGTATTTTTATCGTTTAAAAACATTGCCCTTAAAATCCCAGGGGGCTTCTTCTGTGCTTCGGGGTAAGCAATACCCTGGATTTAAAAAAAATCAAGTACATTTAAAAAAAATAAAAGACAACCTACAATTGTAGGTAACCGGTTGAAAGTTAAAAAAAAAAACGAGAGTGTATTCATACCCAGAACTCCCGTACTCTTCATCTTTGTCAAAATAGATTTGGGCATGTTAAAGTGCTGCTGCAACCAAGAATTCTGATGAGTCTTCCATCGCACGGTGAACGACAATTGAAGGTTAGTTCAGAAGTTTTATGGTTGAGAATAAATTGATTCTGGGTTTAGGGTTAAGAATGAATGAAATTGGTATTTGTCTGTATTCATTTGTGTTAAGAGTGAATTGATTATGGGTATAATTTAGGGTTCAATTTGATATTCTTAGAGTCTATCTATAATGGATTGATATGGGTATAATTTAGAAATTTTATATAGCTATGTCAATGAAAGCAAAAGTTAAATGTAGAGATAGAGTTTGGATAATTTATGATCTCCCATTTTGCACGAACAAGATGAGGTTGTTTTAAGGTTATGCACTGGTATCTAGTTTGATAAGTATCAGTGAGTTATCGTGCAATTGGATGAGCTGTGATACATCCCGTCCCTGATTATATTGTATTTTATTCTCCGATGTTGTAAATTTCTGAAAATACCCTTGGTGGGTTAAGTGAGTCCTACGTGGACATTCAATGTTCTTGTCATAATTTCATACCTTTCTTGTGTTTTCTGTTTAGTACTCTTCACTACGAACCAGTGAGCGCAAGCGGGATGTCATTTGGACTTGTAACGGACAAGTTGTGAGTGAGGGCATTTTGGTAATTTGCACTCTTCTATGTTATGGTTTCTGTGGATTACTCCCGTGGTTTTCTCACAAACTCAGTATGCAAACTCAGCATTAGACAAGGTTGCATGCAAATATTTTATGGTTTCCTTGATCCTTAAATCGTGGTATTCCCATGTGGGATTCTATCACCACACCTCAACATTTCTTTCAGTCTACCATTTCATTTCTAGCCCCATTTCCCGTGCTCTGCAAACTCAACAAATAAAAGATTCTACAAACACATCTTACACCCCAGCTTGGCCGAGACCACCTCCTTCACCTTTTTCTGAAAATCTTCGAGCAACCATCATCACCATATTTCCTTAGTTCATCATCCTTACACTCGAAATCAAACCAGAATCACAAAATCCAGAACCTAGACTTGGTTCTCAGAATTTCCGACGAGCTTCAAAGTTTTCTGACGAGGTTTCGTCCAATCTAGACCTCGTCGACCTAGATTTCTTCACCAAACCCCTCCTCGTGAGCCCTGGACCACATTCTAGGTCCTGCATGCAAGGTTAGCCACGAGAACGACGACGTTCAAATTTGGCCGAGGCTTTCGAGGCATTTTCCGGCCATCTCCTGCCACCTTTTGGCCTTGATTTAGGTAAAATCAAATTCCTCATGTTCCTAGCTTCATTTTGACATATGGAGCTTGAAAAATGGCTGTGATTGAAGAAATTGTGTTAAATTGAATTTTTCTGGCCAATTTTCCAGTTTCCGGCGAAACTCCGGCCAGAGGCGGCGAGCGGCGGCCGGGAATTGTAGAGGTGACCGGCCAGCTGACGTCAGCAAACCCGGTTCTGAAGTCAGCCAACCTGGTCCAGACGTCATCAAATCCGGTCCAGATCCGGTCGGACCGGAGAATATTTTGAGGTATATTCCGTTCTTAAACTGACGCCGTGATGGAATATTCCTTAACGGTGACGGAATATTCGGTAACGCTGTTAGAATATTCCATCCGATTTAACAGAATATTCTGTTAACTTTAACGGCGCGTGTTGCCGACCTCCAGCCGGCGCGTGATGGCGCGTGGCAGCGTGTGAGGCTTCGTGCAACCTCGTGGCAGCGCGTGAGGCCCCGTGGCGGCGCGTGAACCACTTTTTCGACAGTTTTAAGTCCCAAATTGAGCAAACAAAGGGGATTTCAAGTCTTTTCCTTAGTATAATTTGGATTTGACTTGTATAATGATTAGTATAGTAATTTCTCATATAGGTGAGACCTATCCCGAGGAGTACCGAGGCCAGGCTAGGTACGGCGGCTATGATCCAGCAACTTACCAGTGAGTGGGCCCGTTTCTTTTAAGTATATTATATTATATGTTTTAAAATGTGTTTAATTGGTGTTTATAACTTATTGTATAGCATGCCTTGATTTATTAAAATATATTTGTTTTGATTAAATATCTTTATTTGAGTTGTAGAAACTTATTATTGGCATGACTATACACTTGTGATTATTTACTTATCATGCATACTTGCACGGTGTTAGTACTTTCTGGGCCAGGACTAGCTTCACGTGTATGTTCACACTGCACCGACACGCTCACTTTGTATCCATCGTAGGTGCCAGCCTGTTCTAGTTGCCTTGGCAATTAGAACTCGTTGTGACGCGCTTAGCGCTAGCTTCACGTGTATGTAATACTAGAGCGTAATTATAACACCCAGCCTGTTCATATGGCTACTTTCTACATGAACTTGTGTGCTTGTATTTATCTGATAAGTAAACTGATTTATATTATGTCGTTGACTATTTGATTACCCGTATCCTTTTTGGGGCGTTGTTCCCAACACTTGGTTTGCATATTTTATTATTGTTATTAAAGTTATATTTTGGAAATTACTACAGGTTTTACAGCGAGGGCTTACTATTTTCCAAAACTCAGGAAAAGTTTTATTAAACTTTACTTTTGACCCACTCACCCTTCTCGTGTTTTTCGCCCCTCCAGTACTTAGGGACTAAGCTTGGCTGACGAGATCTTGTGGCACCTGCTAACTCTCATTTCAGTTAATGTACGGAAGAGTATTTCTGTGTTCTCAATATCCATCCTTTGGGATGGGAATATTATTTCCTTACTGCACTTCCTTGCTCTGACACTTAGTTTGTAATAAGGGTTCAATCCCACACTGCGCACTCTTTAAACTCTTTGCTTACTTTGAATTTTCAACTTTTTTTTAAAATTTTTATTTCTTTTCCACGTCATGACTTCGTCACTCCATCGGAGTGATGGTCAGCACGCCTCGATATCCGGTGTCCACCTGGATATTCGGGTCGGAGTGTGTCAAGCTGCATACAAAATGAATGTCACTGTTTGCCAATTGCACAGAGCCTATATATGAATGTATAATTTCTGTAATGTGAATATAATTCTTTATTCTCATATTAATGCATGTAATGTGAATTTGGCTAGGTCAAGACTCCAAAACAAGGGAGGAAGACAAATAGTGATAAAACAGAAAAAGGCAACGATGAAGAAGTAGTGGTTGTTAGGAGAAGTGCCTATTTTAATTACCTGTAAGTTTGAAAGAAAAAAAAAACATTTATTTGTAGTGTAAGTTTGATTACAATAAGTCTTAGTTAATTGCAACATATTATGTAGGAAAGTGAAAGGAGATGAATTGAAGAAAAATAAACAGAGCAAGCTTAAAGTTGAGGTGAGAACTTAAAAATGTGAAAATGTGATATGAAAAAGTTGATTGTTGCAAACCTATTTTGTTTTGTTTTTCTGTCTTAAAAAAAAAAGAAAACATTGCTAGTAAAAGGAAAGAAAATGAGAGATATGAACAAGTTGATGGGTGCAAATTTATTTACACTGTGTTTGGATGCGTTAAAACAACTCGGAAATTACTAAAAAGTTGGAATTTTGCCAGAGAAAACCTGTTTTCTCTTGTTTGGCAACATAGGACGAAGAAAACGGCAATTTCTACGCAGAAAAAATTGTGGAAATTGGGGATGGATATTCCTGATTTAAATTTCCACCAAAAGAGGTGTTATTTTACAATTCCAGCGAAGAGGGAAATCACGATTCCTCTGAGCGGGAATCAGCCCGCCAATTGCACAAGGGATGCTGCTAATTTCATATAAAAGCTGATACAAGTTATGCATATTTCACTAGTTCTTCAAATCTCAAAACTCCAAATTTCTCAATCTGCTTTTCTGGTTTAGATTTCAAGGTCAGCCGCTAAACTCTATTCCTTTTGATTGGTTTTTGTTGTTGGATTATTCTTTGTTGCTTTGGATTTAAACTGTTGTTTCATGTCTTTTTCGTATGAGTTCTGTTTTCTGCATCGCTTTGTTTTGCTATTATTGCTAGATTGTTCGCTTGCTAACTGTATAGATTGTTTATTTAAGAATTTGGAGTGGGTTTCTTTAGATTTTGGTTTGGGTGGCTTGCGAACTGTAGCTGGATTTTAATTTAGAGGGCTGATTGCTGCATTGGTTGGACCATTAAACCTACCCAATTACCACCAAAATTGAAGCACAGGGACACACGTAAAATAAAAATAAAATTGAGAGAAGAGTATAGAGGAACAAGATGAAAATATGGGCTTACGTGACAACAGCGGAAACAATTGCTGGATCATGTTTGACACGATAAGTTTGCACATCTATGATTCTTGCACACGGGGTTCGATTTTCACCACTCGAGTCATGGTCATGGATGCGAATTCGGAACACTGCTACACGCGTACACCACTCAACTGACCAGCCATTGCGGAGATCAGTGCCAGAATAGACTAAGCACATAAGGCCATCATCATTCAGAGGGACGATGAAGCTTGGAGAATAGATTTTCTTCAAAGGAGGATAGAACATCGGATCAAGTGCGTCCAGCTTCCCATAAAATCTGGGGACACCATCGGAGTCCTCCAACCGATAAGCCACAACCCATTGGCACCCCGAAGGCATGGCGACTATAAATTCCTCAAACTGTGCAAAACTAGAGACATCAAAACGGGGGAACTTTGAAAAACCACAAACATCGTAACAGGAGTATAGGTCCATTGCCTCCTCCCATTTATTTATGCGGGTGTCAAAAATGTACTTTGCCTGCACCATGGAGGAGATAACAACGAGTTTGTGGCCCCAAGCATATATAACTACCAGATGAATCCCCCCAACCCGATGCATAGGCAAAGGGGGGATTGGGGAGAACATTCCACAATCGGGTAACAGGATCAAAAACCTCAAAAAGGGCTGGGTTATTACTGTTATCATCGTCCAAGTGCCCATAATGTTTTGTGGAGAGAACATAGATTCTGTCCCCCTCAAGGGTGACCACCATAGGATCGATCTTTGGAGCAGACAACCTAGGAACGGTACTACTCTTACAGAGGCGGATAGATGGTGATGTCGGATGATCACCATCGCAGTCATCATTAGGTTGACAGACAAAAACATCTAGGTTGGCCCATTCTGAAGGCTTAAACTTCATCTCCATATCAATACGACCATCGAAAACCCTTGCAAACTCATCGCTCCACAGACCCCCCTCCCCACCATATGCACTTTGGAATCCACAATCATAAAGCTCATACCCTTAGGCCAGCATGATCTTCTCCTTCCGTCTGGATGTTGGTAATCAATTAGTTCATGTACAACTTCAAACTCGGGCTCAGGAGTCTTTTGAAGATCCAAACAAGAGCTCCTTGCCAATACCTTACGAATATCAAGGCGGTTTATTCCATGAGGCATCTGTATATCCAAAAACAAATCCTCCCCCTCCTCCTCCTCCTCCTCCTCCTCCGCCTTGCGCATCATCCTTGAATTTTTTATCTGCGGATCGGTATGGTAACAAGAATGAAAGTTTGAAAGAGTGATTTTGGTGAGATCCCAGAGATATTGAGATTGAGACACTGATCAATCTCGAGGATGGTATGAATTTATAATAATATACAAGCCTCAAGTGAAAAACCCTAGGAAAGAAGAGATAGAAGGGAAAGGTTAATTGACATACCTATATAGGATGGGAGGACCAACACCGATTCCTTTGAATTCACCAGAAGTCGGCACTCTCAAACTGACAGAAAAAAAAAAATATAATAAGTGGGAATGTTAATTGGCTTGCCCTATTCGCCACCGATTCCTTAACTAAATAAATTTCAACATTAATTATTTTCTTTTTTTGATCGGCAACATTTATTTATTTATTTTTAAGTAAAGAAAAGAACCCAGTTGCCACAAAATCTAACAGATTATATGAAAATAGAGGCCTCATGAAAATATTATTCATCAGCAAGAAAGAATCAACCTTTTTTTGGAGGAAAGAATCAACCTTGAGTTAAAGCTAATCTTACCAGAAAACACAACCCATAAAAACTAACATTAAATAGTGCAGGAAAAATAATGGGTCTGAAACAGAAACATAAAAATAAGGCCAAAACTAGCATGTTGCCACCCGCTAACGCAAGTGGCAATTGGCTCTTTTGTATTTTATTTATTTATTTTTGTTAAATATTTTATTCTTTTTTTATTAAATAAAACTTAATTTCAATTCGTTATTTAGAATGAATTCATAAAAAAGGCCATTATCTTTTTTACGTGGGATGCGGTTGTTATTATTATTATTTTTTTAATTTGATTGTTATTTGTAAAATTGTTATTTATAAAAGTTATACAAAGGAAGGGACAAATTTAGTATCACGAATGTTTTACCAAATTTGTATTCTCTCTTTATATATATAGATATAGAAGAGGGAGAAAATAATAAAAAGTGAATGTTAATTGGCTTAACTACATAAATTTCTACAATTAACTTTATTTTTAAAAGAAAATAATAAAAAAAGGAAGGTTAATTTGCATATCCGTATAGCGAACCGGTCTACATCATTGTTACTGAACCTACAATGTGATAAAGAGGGATAAAAAGACAGAAAGGCCTGGTATTCAGTACTATTTTATCTCTAAGAGTAGAGAAATTTTATTTCAACCCATTTATTTTATCTCTACACCCAACTTAAAACTTATTTATTAAAATTTCAACTTTGCCCTGATAAATAAAAACAAAATTAAAAACAATTAGAATTGGTAGATGGCTCACCATCGAGAAAAACACAAAGGAATGGAGGGTTTCACGCTGCAAACCAAGATACCCTTCCTTTTCTCTAGCTAACACAAATGAAGCTCTGACGAATCAAGTCGATGCTCTCCTTTCTCTCTTTCTTGTTTCTATGCAAACTTGCATCCAATCAATTGGGAAAACATCAAACATCCAATCAATTGGTGTTGAGGGGAGAATAGTGCAAAGCCATGTTTGACCACCAAAATTGAAGCACAGGGACGCGTAAAATAAAAATAAAAATAAAAATTGAGAGAAGAGTAAAGAGGAACAAGATGAAAAGATGGGCTTACGTGACAACAACGGAAACAATTGTTGGACCATGTTTGACGCGATAAGTTTGCACATCTATGATTCTTGCACATAGGGTTCGATTTTCACCACTCGAGTCATGGTCATGGATGCGAACTCCAAACACTGCTACACGCGCACACCACTCAGCTGACCAGCCATTGCTGAGATTTGTGCCAGAATAGACGAAGCACATAAAGCCATCATCATTCAGAGGGACGGTGAAGCTTGGAGAATAGATTTTCTTCAAAGTAGGATAGAACATCGGATCAAGCGCATCCAGCTTCCCATAAAATCTTGGGACACCATCAGAGTCCAACCGATAAGCCACGACCCGCTGACGCCCCGAAGGCATGGCCACTATAAATTCCTCAAACTGTGCAAAACCAGAGACATCAAAACGGGGGAACTTTGAAATCCACAAACATCGTTACAGGTGTATAGGTCCATGGCCTCCTCCCATTTATTTACACGGGTGTCAAAAATGTACTTTGCCTGCACCATGGAGGAGATAACAACGGGTTTGCGGCCCCAAGCAAATTGGCCAGCTACATAATTACCGCATATATAATTACCAGATGAATCCCCCCCAACCCGATGGATAGGCGAAGGGTTCCACGATCGGGGTAACACGATCAAAAACCTCAAAAAGGGCTGGGTTGTTACTGTTATCATCGTCCAAGATTCTAATCATATCATAGAGTATTCTCCCTCAACAATTTGAAAGTTAAAAGATCCATTGTTGTACATACACTTGTCTCTGTGATTAGGTAGCTTAACCCCAACAAT
Source organism: Gillenia trifoliata (assembly GCA_018257905.1). Taxonomy (NCBI): domain Eukaryota; kingdom Viridiplantae; phylum Streptophyta; class Magnoliopsida; order Rosales; family Rosaceae; genus Gillenia; species Gillenia trifoliata. The sequence continues at coordinate 3,444,797 of CM031080.1, read as the reverse complement.
GTCGTGGATACCCTCTCACATTGGAGTGTCGTTAACATAATCTAAGATTAAGGCCTAAACATAAGACAACTATGATATTTCAGGTCAAATGACTAGTTTCATTATCCCAACTAGGGCTGGGCATGGTTTGGATTGGTTCGATTTTGGGATCAAGCCAAGACCCAAACCGCACACTGCGGTTTGTCTAAATTCTAAACCACAACCGAACCATAAAGGCTTAAACCGATATAATCGGTTCACCAATATTGCATATTACCAAATGAAAAATTTTCGAGTTACATCGAAATAATTATAAGAAAAAATTTATAAACCTATCAACCAATAATAAACTCATCATTAAACTACAATCTAATAACTTTAAAATACTTAATCTCATAACTCAAAATCTCAAACTTTCAATTTCATAACTCTAAAGTATCATGGAAAGAGCAACAAAAAAAAACTAGCATAATACAAAAGCAATAGTTCAACATTTTTAAAAGTTGTATTGGCAAAAGATTAACTCCATATCTGTTTTAAGTGGAAAACAAAGATGTATTGGCAAAATTATTAATTCTCAGTTTCATATATTAAACCTTTTACATTAAAAACATAAGGATGCATGATAAACAAGCATATATCATAAAGTCATACACTATAAGCATAAGCAAGCAAAAGAATTCCACAAACATTTAGACTATTCAAATTAAACCAAACTATCAACCCACTAAAAATTATTCATATGGTCTCAAATCTGACATAAAAAATAATCCGGAGATATCACTATTTTACGTGAAGACTTATATATACTTACATTAATATGGTGCTGCGAGAAAAAAACTGGTGGGGGTTCGGTGATGAGATAGAGAGGAGATGGCTTGAGCAGAATGGTTGTCGTCGAACTAGAATAAGTGGGTGAGAGAGTTTGAGAGAGGTAAAGTTTTGTGATGCTAGGGCAAAAGAGTTTTATATGCTAGGATAATTTTGTAGTACACGCAATGTATTAAGTTAAATACTAAAATTATATAATATTATATATATTTTATATAATATTGTACATATTAATTTATATATATATATATATTTTTTATAATCGGATTGGTTCGATTACTGTTACATCCCGTTCCGGAAATAATATTATTTTATTCCCGGAGGTGCGAAATGACGATTTTGCCCTTGGTTGACCTTTCGGTTGACTTTTGCGTCGTAACTCGTACGACGCATTCACTTGTATTTTCTTGACGTGCTCGTCGATACGAACGCGTAGACGCGAGCCGTGCGTCGTTCGGACTCCGAACGAATATTTTACGGACGTTGATTTTTCGACGTTTCCGTATTTTAGCAGTTGGGCAGTTTTGAGTTGATGGGCTGGGGCCCATTGGTCTGCAGGCCCATGTGGGCAATCCCTGGATTCCTGGGATTTGTCTGGACTTTTGTCCTTGCCTCCCCCGTGCCTCCCTCTCCTTCTTCTTGGCAGAAAACAAAAACAAAACACACACCCAATTTCCCTGAGCACACCCGAGCTCTTCCCTGAGCCATCTTCCTCCTTGGCCACCTCTGTGCTTGCAGACTTTCCCCACTGCACAGCGAGCTCACTGTGCTCGACTTTGAACCCAGAAACCTGTTGAACCCAGAGAACACCAAATTTGATCAAGGCACCCGTGCCTTTCCAGTCGAGGTTCCTCAACGATTTCAACCTCGATGGCCCTGATTCGTGCACCAATCGACTCCCCAAGGTCCCAGGGACCTTGCTCGAGCCCTGCCTGGCCGAGTTTGGCCGAGTTTTGGAGCTCTCAAGATCGGCTCATTTGAACCCGTGGATCTTTCTTCAAATTCCAGCCAACCTTGGCTGATTTTGAACCCCAAACTGGTAAAATTCGAATCTCCTTAACTCCAGCTTCAATTTGACACTTGAATTGTTGAATTTGGTTGAGAAATGAGTGAGTTACAAGCGTTTGAAGTTTCCCGGCCAATTTTCCAGTTTCCGGCGACGGCGGCCGGCGGCGGCGGCGGCGACCGGAATCCTGGCAGGGATGACCGGCGCTGACGTCATCGGACCGGGTTGGACCGGCCTTGCTGACGTCAGCAGACCGGTTCAGACCGGACTTGCTGACGTCAGCATTGACCGAACCGGCTTGAGCCGAGCCGCGTTGACGGCTTGAGCCGAGCCGTGTTGACCGGCTTGAGCCGAGCCGAGTTGACCGGCTCACCGGCTCAGTTGACCAGCTCGCGCGTGAGCCGCGCGTGGAGCTGCGCGTGGAGCCATCGGCTCCGATCTTCAAGCCGCGCGTGAGGGTGCGTGGAGGGTCCAAATTGAGTTCTGTTTTCACGGGGCGACTCGTGACGACGTGTACTACCTCGGGGTAGTATGCATGTTAATTTTTGAGGTGTTTTGGACCTCCAAATTGAGAAAACAAGGGATAGGGTTAATTAATTCGTTAATTCGTTACCTTTATGAGTTTAATCATTGTACCGGTGATATCTCATATAGGTGAGACCAAATGGCAGTGTGTGGCGGCGTGTGCTACGGCACACGGCGGCCCACTGCGGCGGTTTTGGGGTTTCTGACCCCGAAACTTCGTTTTCGGGTTTCCGAACGCCGTTTTCTTCGTATTTTCAATTACTTTATTAATCTTGGGTGTTCCAAAATAGGTTTGGCGACCCTTGGCGCTCGGAGGACGTACGTTTGGACTTCCCGGCTTCGGTATTTGTGAGTGGGCCCTTTCCCTATTATTTAAATGTGTTTTATATTTGGGAAATTATATTTGGTTTATGCCTACACTATTTTGTGGTTTTTTTTGGATATTATATCGTACTATTGGTAGACCTTGTACTTAGTGGTAATTACTCGGTTTACTAGTTTCTGCTCGGCATTTCGGTAGGCCATGGAAATTAGTGGGCTTTGGGCCTACATTTCCATTTGGGAATTATACCATTAAATTGGTGATTCCGTATTATTTATACGCGTGTTGCTAGTATCGAACCGGCCCTATTTTAGGGAATTTAGGGAATTAAGTATTTTAACTCCCTACTAGTACCTATTTGCGATTATGGGTTTTATATCTATCTGACGGCCTTGAGCCGTATGTGGGTGAACCTTGGATATGGTAATCTTCTATCGTATTTTGGGTTCACCTAGTTTGCCATTAAGTTGGTATTTCTATACCTTGGTACCCATGTGGCGTATTCTCGGTATTTCACGTATTTTAGTCCTATGCTTGGTATTTCGGGTACGGCCCCGAGAATACCATATATATTGGTTAGTTTGAGGGCATCCCTTATAGGGAAATAACCCCACCTGATTTTATGTAGAGTATTTCCGTAGTATGTTTTCATACGCTCAATTAGGTTGCTTACACGGTGTTTAGTGTACCGTCCGGGGCCAGGACCAGCTTCACGTGATTGTTCACACGCACCTATACGCTCGCTATGGACCCATAGCAGGTGCCAGTCTGTTCTAGGTCGCCTGGGCGACTCGAACTCGTTGTGATGCGCATACGCGCCAGCTTCACGTGATTGTGTACACGAGCGTACTGTTACTTATACACCCAGCCTGTTCATGACAGAATATATCTGTATGAACTTGTGTGTTTGCTATACCTAAACGAGCGTCTATCTTGTGGTCTTGGATTGTGGGGCCAGGTCCACTTTCACGTGATTGTTCACACGCACCGACACGCTCACTATGAATCCATAGTAGGTGCCAGCCTGTTCTAGGTCGTATGGGCGACTCGAACTCGTTGTGATGCGCATATGCGCCAGCTTCACGTGATTGTGTATACGAGCGTTTATCTTATAGTTTTTATGGTGGTGTTGTCACCGATTTTCACTGATGCCACGGGGGCATTTATTTGGTTTACGGGTTTTTCCGTAGATCCTTATTTTACGAACCTTCGGGTAAAGTATTTTCTGTCGAACGGTGGCTTTCTGCCCGTTTCGGACGGTAAGTATATTTTCGTACTTACCCCGTTTTTCTACCTACTATTATAGTACGTTTTCTGAAACGGTTTTCCAACCAACTACTTGATTTTAACGGCGAGGGGTTACTATTTTCAGAAAACAAAGGTTTTTACAAAATGACTATTATTGGCCCACTCACCCTTTTGTTTTGCGCCCCTCCAGGTTTAGTGGTTGGAGCTGTCTACGTTCGAGGCGGTGGTATGACGAAGATTTAAATTCCTTGGTATTGTATATACTCTGTATCCCGTACTTTGCACGTTTGCTATTGTATAAATTCTTCCGCCTGTACATTTGTGTACACTTGAATCTTAATTTATTCAAATATTCTTATTTCTTTCATTTTGGTTTTCGTCACCCTACGTGGTGTCGGCCAGCACACTCGACTTTTGGGTGTCCACGTGTACATCCGGGTCGGGATGTGTCAATTACTCCTCGGTTTATAAAAATCAAAACCGTATACTAAACCGTTTATTACGGTTTGGTTCGGTTTCATAAACCAATTGGACAAAAAGAACCAAACCAACCCAACCCAAACGGTTTGGTTTGGTTTGCGGTTTTTTGGTTTGTTTGCCCACCCCTAACCCCAACTAGTGAGTTCTTGTAAGACATGAGTATGAGAACTTTTGGTTTATTGTGTTCAATGTACTCACTCTCTATTTAACATGTTTAACAAAGATATCAACTATGTGACCCTTATGTCAACTTAATTCACAATTAACATGACAATAGGAGCCCAAAATTCCCACTTCATAATTTGGCCGAAAATCCCCAATTCAATATTTCCAAAATTCTAGCTCCAAAACTCATGCCTTTTTCAACAACATATATAAAACACTTGAGATACATACTTTTCAAATCAAATTAGAAATAAAAGAGGCAAACAACATTAAAACACTTTAAACATTTTTAAGCAAATCAAACCCATGAACATCCAAAACCCAAAAGGATTCACCAACTACTAGACCTAGGCTCTGATACCACTTGAAGGAAACCATTTGAAATACTAGTTCATTTGAGCAACACATATAGGCATGCAATTAAAAATTAAACGCTCTAGCATGCTTCTAGGTACTTAAAAACATAACTTTGACCATGACTTTCAAAGCCTAGCAGTTGTGAATCAAGACTCAACTCAATTCACAAAGAGAGTTGTGATTTTATATACCTTTGTAGATTGCTTTTTGCATAAGCAAAGGATAAACACCCAAAAGATGGTCTCCAAGATCACTCCTTGGATCTACACCTTTGCTTGAGTCATTTGGTTGTACTTAACCATCCAATGAGTAGGTTGCGTACGTACTTCGACTCCTTCAAAGATCAAACCATTCGTAGTTCATCTTCATGAAGAATTTGAGTAACCATAAATGACGAAAATTGAAATTATCCATTCATGGGGTTTCGCCCAAGAGGAGAGGAAGATAGAGCAATTTTCAACTTTTCTCAAAATGTGACCTTGTGGGAATAGTAACCTTAATTTTCACTTTATAACCATTCACACTTGAGTGGCAAAGTTGTAATTAAGTGCACAACATCACCATGGCTGGCCATCCCTAGTTTGTTTGGGCTTTTGGGCTTCTTGAGTTTTATTTGTCATTGGGCTTGAACTATTCAAAGCCTATTGGGCCTTGAGGCCCAAAACTAACCCGAAGTCTAAAACAAACTTTTTCATATTGATTAATTAACATTTAATTAATCCAAGCTATATTCAATTAAACCATTTAATTGACATTACTCAACTCTATGGTATTCTTCAAGTATTATCTTATAAGGTGTACGATCATTTAGGTTCTAGTTAACGAGGTTGTGGGCGATTAGAACTCTTACTAATCGATTGTGAATTGAAACTCCTTTTCAATTCTCCCTATAGTGAAGATTAGTGATCTTTAATCTTTAGGGCTTCACAAACCATGAGTGACACTAAATAGTATGCCATGGCTATCCAACCTAAGCATGAGGAGTATAGAACCTATTCAGTTTGGGATTACAATGCAATACGGTCCTTCTCTATATTAATACTCTTGATCACATTGTTTGAATGATAGTTTATTCATGTCTACTATCCGATGTGATTCACTAGTTTATATGATTACCTTGAATATATATGATTCGAAACGTATTTCCTAAATCGTATTCATGTGCAATGGTTATAGACTTTTAATCATATCATAGAGTATTCTCCCTCAACGGTTTGAAGGTTAGAGATCTCTTGTTGTACATTCACTTGTATCTATGACTAGGTAGCTTAACCCCAACTATGTCGTGGACACCCTCTCACATTGGAATGCATTTAACACATTCAAAGATTAAGAACCTAACCACAAGACAACTATGATGTCTCAGGTCAAAGGACTACTTTGCATTATCTCAACTAGTGAGTTCTCATATGACATGGGTATGAGAATTCTTGGTTGATCGTGTTCAGTGGGCTCACTCTTTATTGAGCACCTACATACTTGTCTTGGTGTCGTTCACACCAATAACTTGAGACCAATCACTCCTTGGAGAGAAGAAATAGTATGTACTGATTTATTCGGGTTGTCAACGTCCTATTGGAAATCATATGATCAAGAACTTTTATGAAATACATGAATCACCCTTATGCGAATGCACAAAGGATTCCATTCACGCATTATTTTTCATTGGGAGTTTTAAGGCTTATACCCTTTAGAAGAACAACTTCCTAGTCACACTAGAATTGACCTTCCATTATGAAGTTTATCATTTAAGAAACTTCCTAGCATTTATTGTTATTAATAGGGATTGAGATAATCCAATTAATGTAAGTTGTACGTCATAAATCATAATATACTCTTATGCACCCCATCATGTGTAGGCTGGCGCATTAAGCACACCATACCCAAGTCCTTACGGTGAGGGACCTCTCCCAAAACCAATAATACATGCAAGGACAAGCTGGCACTAAGCTATTTACCAGTGCATACCCCTGGAGTAAGTGTGTGTGACACAAACACGTGAAGCTAGTCTTATGGCCGTTGGGACGGTACTAAGACGTAGTGAAAGCATAGCATGTGTAAGTGAAATCAACAATGTAAAATGCATGATCATGCCCATGTAGGAAGTAAGTATCTCAAAGATCACAATATCGTAAATATTCAAATATCGCAATAAAAAGTAATCATGAGAAGCAAGTATCAGATGTAAAACATGTGTAGGTATGATCATATAAACGCATTCAAAACCATTTATATTTATATATGTACTAGGTTGTCAAACCATTTTATAAACCTATGTCCACTCACAGATACTCGAGAGTGTATTCTTCTTGTGGGTCCTGATCCTGCAAACACTTTGATGTACGGTCACCTAAAGATAATTTAATGAATCGACTTAATAACATTCCCTAAGTAAATAACCCTTCTTGGTACAACTAATTAAATACTATGAGAAATAAAGAGAAACGAGGCTCGAATTAGAATTTTTGATATTCGAATTTTTTTTTTCATTGGACGGAATATTTTGTTAAATATAACAAAATATTCTATTAGGATTCCAGACAGAATATTCCAGGAATATTCCAACCCGAATTTGGAAATGGGTCGAGTAAACGGGTCAATACCCAGTCTGAGCTGCGAGTTTGCCAATTTCTGCAGATTTTGGCCGGAAAATGTTGAGGGTCTGTTTAGCTTTACTACTCAACCAAATTTCATAATCTTTAAATCACAACAAAGAAGCTTACGAAGAGAGGAATACGATTATACCTAATGGGAGTCCAAAAACAAGTTGGAGATGGCCTGAAACAGGTCGGAAACACACAAAACTCGCCAAAAGCTGGGGAACTTTCTTCCTTCGATTCTTGCTACAATTTCACACCAAACAACACGTATTTTATATGGATTTCTATCTACTCAATGAGACAAATCTAATGGTAGTAATGTCAAGCCTTACCTTCGTCAAAATTGACAGGAATTAGCCGGAAAAAAGTCCACCCAAAACGGAGTTCAAAGCGCTTGTGAATCAACTTCATTCTCGAAGAATTTGGGACCTCTGTGAAACTTGTGGTGATACGAGAATGGTGGTTGTGGTTTGGGTTCGACGAGATTCAATGAATTTCGGTTTGTGGGCCTGTGTGTCGCCGAGAAAAAGAACGAGGGTCGGGGAGGGAGAGTCGGGCAAAATTGAGAGAGAGAGAGAGAGAGAGTTACGGTGTGAGAGAGAATGAGTGGGGTCAAAACCCTACTGTTACAGCCCGTACCGGAGAATAATATTATTTTATTCCCGGAGGTGAAAATGACGCATTTTGCCCTATTGACCTTCGAAAGCTGGGATTCTTGCGCCGTAACTCGTACGACGTTTCCACTTGTGTTTTATCGACGTACTCATGGATACGAACGCGTTGACGCGAGCCAACGCCATTCGGAGTTCGAACGAGCGTTTACTGACGTTAATCTTTAACGCTCCGTTAATTGGTTTGGTGTTCTCAATTTGGGCCTTGGGCCCACAATTTCTCGTGGCCCAAACTCCCACCGACCTTGCCCTGCTTCCCCGCCCTCACCTGCCACCTCTCGCCCTCACCTCACTTACCCGCTCTTTCTTCCCCGAGTCACTCACACAAACACCAAGCAGCATGCAACTGCCGCAGAATCCAAGAAATCATTCAAGGCATGTACCCTTCAAACCAACCACAATGAGCATTCGCAACCAAATTTCATGCCGCGAGGCCACCGCTCGGGAACCTGCAAAACCAAAATGCGTAAACTCAAAACACCCAAATTACTTTAGGGCACTCAAATACCGAGCGCCTTCACCTACCTCGCCTCCCCGAGCAAATTCCCGAGCTCGTGTCAATCTTCTTCTACTCCCATCAACCTGCATAACACCCGAAATGTGAACCACCTTAACCTCGAGCCGCCGAAACCTGCACTTGCGTAACCCGCGAGTCTCCGATCGACCAATCTCTGGCCATCCCAGCCTTCGATTCAACTCCGCAATCGACATATTTCGACTCCCGGTATTCCCGGACCAACCCGTGCTCGCATGCGAGCTCAAGCTGTACTTCCTCACCGGGTTCAAAATGGGCCGAGACCCGAGGCCAATTCCGCCGACTCCGACCGAGTTAGGGTCCAACTGTGTAAAAATCGAACTCTCCTCACTCCAGCTTTTTGGCTTTTGAAACGTGCAAATTGGTTGTGTTTTAAAGAAATTAGGACAAATTGTAAAATTCCCAGAAACTCAGCTTCCTACGGTTCACTTAGATTACGACGCATGGCGCGCCGGCTGACCGGAAAAGGTCAGGTGACCCCATACGACGCGCCAATGGCCGTAATTTGCCTTCACGATGTCAAGAACCGTTCAACCCTATTTGATCGAATATTCCAAGGAATATTCGTCTGTTAACCATATAATGGCAGCACCATATCACTACAGAGAATGAGTCTCAACTTTAACGAACAAAGAAGCGCTACGCTATCCGCGCGTGACCTATGCGTGGCCGGCCGTGGCGCGTGGCCGCGCGTGGTGGACTTCCACCTAGCGCGTGGCAGCGCGTGGGTGAGGGAGGCTGGTGGGACTCTCACACCGCGCGTGGCGGCGCGCGAGGCCAAATGGCAAGGCAGGCGGCGTGCGACATGCACCGCGGCCCACGGCGACGGCTTTGGGGTTTCCGACCCCTAACTCCGCTGCATCCGAACGCCGCTTGTAATTCTCATGATACTTTACTAATTTCCAAGGGTTTCTAAAATAGGTTTCGCGACTCCGTGGCGTTCTAAGACGTGCATTTTGGACTCCCCAGCTTCTGCATTGTGAGTGGGCCCTTCCTCACTTAAATTAAATGTTTTATATGTTTTAGTATATAAATGGTTTTGCCTATGCCTAAATTGACTATTATTACACTTGTTGGCAAACTTAATTTATGTCTACACTTTTATGACTTTAGTTTGGTACTTATTCCGTATTTTCAGAAACCTTTGTACTTCGTAGTATTTGCATTTCTGGTTTATCGGATAGACTTGATGTTCGTAGACCGACTCAAGAATGTATTAGGGCCATGGAGCTCAGTGGGCCTCACCCATATTTCCATTTAGATTTATGCCATTAAATTGGTGATTTATGTATTATCTTATATGACATAATTATCGTACCAACCCTACTGAGGATTTGTGTGGAATTAATTATTTTAATTCCCTATTTATGCGTTTGGAATCTTATATTTGTTTGATCATGCCTTGGGCCATATTTGGGTGAACTTTGGAAACGATAATTTCTATCATATTTTGGGTTCATCTAGTTTACCATTAGGTTGGTATTTCTATATCTTGGTACCCCATGGTGTATTCTTGGTATTTGCGATCGTGGTTAGTTACTTGGTATTTCTGTACCTGCACCCGAGAGTACCTTATTTAGTGGTTGATTGAAGGTTATCCCAAAAAGAGAAATTACCTCACTTTATTTTAATTAAAAATACTCCGTGGCATGTTTTTGTACGCCAACTTGGGAGGCTTACACTTAAGCTTATTGTACTCCGTCTCGGCCAGACCGGGGGCCTTTCACGTGATTGTTCACACGCACCATACGCTCACTATGGATCCATAGTGTGCCAGCCGTTCGAGGACGACGGGCGCCCGAACTCGTTGTGATGCGACACACAAATTTCACGTGATCGTAGTACACAGCTGCAACTTTTATTATACACTCCAAAATTGCTCATGACAGAACATATTCGTATGAACTCGTGTGTCCAGCTTTGCCTAACCGAGCATTTATTTTTGTAATTGGATTGTGAATTATCTCTCTCGATTTTCACCGATGCCACTGATACATTTATTTGAATTAAGGCTTCCCGTATAACTTTATTTTCGAACTTTTGATAAACTATGCCTGAACTACAAGGGCTTTCTCGTCAAGTTTCACTGGGTATATTACTCCGTACTTACCTTGATTTTCACTCATTAGTATATTATGTTTTCAAGGAAGGTTTTACAAAACTTAATACCGTTTTACTACGTAGGGGTTAGTATTTTCAAAAGGAAAGGTTTTCAGCTGCAATAATTAACTATGGCCCACTAAATTCTTTTTGTTTTGCGCTCCGTGTAGCGTTGAAGTTATCGACACGAGATCCTAAGTGGTATGAAGTTGTTCTAAATTCTCTCGTATTTGTAAATTTCGTATTTTGTACTTCTTTGTAAGACTCGTTATTATATTCAATTGTTCAATTCATTCCTTTATTTTATTCAAATTGGCTTTCGTCACCCTACGTGGTGCTTCCGCCACACATCCGACTTTCGGGTGTCCACGTGTACATCCGGGTCAGATGTGTCGTATTGGCACGTGTTACCCGCTACTACTAACCTATGCCTTCCTTCCGCACTCCGCACCGTCTCTGCTGGGTGACAGGGACTTCAATTCCCTTGAATCTTGGCCATCTCTTCGTATTCTTACTACCTGCTGAAGTTCATTCTCGAACTCGTGTTCTCGAATTCTTTTCTTGGAATTGAGAAATCCTCCGAATCCCTCTACACCTTCTGTATTGTTTCTCCTTGGTTTAATTCTAAGTTCTTTCTTGTGTCATACCACCTCGACGTCACTAATGCACAGCTTTTGGTAGTTTCTACCTTGACGATTTTGTCGCGTTTTTCGGTACGCGCAGTTTTTAGTGCTTGCACCTCGGACGTTTCTTTACCAACTCGTTGAAATCGCACCGAATCGGGGAAACCACCCGCGATCGTGACCCGTATTTTCAGTGTGTGTGTGCCGCTTGACACATTGGATGATTTTTTCATCAAATACCTTTCCCTTAGGGACGACGCTAGCGTAAATTTTGACGAACTTGCTTCGTGTCCGGGACTAGTCCTAGTGGACTTAATTGCAGACTTGGTCACAAATTTTTCACCGATGGTATTTTACACTTTAAATCGACGACTTCTACCTTCTCTGGGTGACAGCTGAACAACCGACGTTGCTTGACCGGACGCCTTCTAAATTTTTGTGGCTGTAGGCGGCGATCGCCGAGTACGCGCCGTGTACTAAATTGTTAGCAGATGAAGACTTGGAGACGTTCCTCCCAATTATTCCAATCACTTCATCTTCATCCGAATGGAAAATTATCACCGAAATTCCTTTGTACGATACTTTCCGCACGTGACGATCGCAATGACTCTTCGATGATCGTAACCGAACCCGCTCTGGCCGACTTTTCGAATTCGTGACCACTACTTTTCTAATAGTTGGGACAATTTCCATCTTTGTGATGTTGATCAATTGTGTGGAGTCTTTATGACGCGTGTTGTTTTGTCGTGACTCACTTCTCGAACGTCGAAGAACTTCTTTCGCACTCGGCTTCCACACTTCTTTCCACTCATGACCCTTGTCATTCAAATCGATCATCTTCCCTTCAGGCATGTGCGGTAATCTGACCATTCGCCCGCGACTGTGATGGATTGCATATCCACTCAGTGACTTTCGTGATTGAAAATAACTTCTGCTTTCTTGACCCTAATTGGCGCAGACGACCTGCTCCCTCGCCGAGTACAGCTTTGACTTCTTTATCGAATCTTCGTATTCGAACGCCGACGAAGAAACAAACCACCCGCATGTAACCCGAAAACCGATATTAGCCCCGCTTGAATTTTAGACTCCGACCAAGCCCTCGAGCTTCCGTCGAGTTCTAAGGTCCCATGACCTGGAACGCTCGACACCGCTTAAAATGGCCTCGGGATCACCGTTCGAATCGAATTCTTCGCACCAGTCTGGGTATCTGACGATCATTCTTTCTGCCTCCGAAAGAATCGGTTTTCAACGTGAAATTTCAAAACAAACTTTCTATCAACAATCTACTTTCTATGGAGACGTACATTGCCAAGGCAATGTCATTCCATACTCCTAACTTCAAATTTTGATTATTTTCTGCCCAGATCCCGGTGGTGCCGATCGCTCCAAACAGGGAGCGCGGTTGGCCATGGACGCAGCTCCGTACTTTGACCACAAATACTCGAATCCTGCCCGATCTTGCTCCTAAACGTTAATCATTCTTGGGCTTTTTAACGAGATCCAAACGGATCCAAGTATTACCTACTCGCTAATTCCAACTGCTCATCCAAACTACTCGACCATGCTGTACTCCTACCGCAATTTGGGATCGCTATGCCTTGTGGCAAAGTCTGATTCTTGGGATTGCCATGATACTGCTATCATCGTTAATCAAGTTTTGCTCGTCGATCTCATTCTCCTCTCGGGATGTCGTGGCTTTCGACGTAACTTGCAAAGAATGGACCGTTACCTCACTCGCGTGCCGCAGGGATTGGCTCAGTGAAGGCTGATCACCTTCTTGCCACATGGCGTATCGACTGTGACGTCACCCCCAAGGAAAGGCCTGAGAAATCAACTCAGGTCGACTTTCACTGTGCAAATAAACCGCTGAGTTAGGCCAGACAGCAGTACCACATTTCTGGACGCAAGGAAAGAAATTCTTTTGTGTCACGATCTACCGGTTGACAACAAATCTTTCCGAGATCTTTCCCCACGATCTACCTCGACTATCGCCCGATCGAGAAGTGAAATTCACCATCGATCTTTCCAAGTATTGATTGTACCTCTTTTCCTTACCTCTTATCTTTTGGCTCCACTCCGAGCTGTGAGTCAAAAGAAATTTGGGCTTTTGAATCTTTCGTCGTAATTCTTCAATCTCGCACTTCACTTTGTGGAGCTCGACATCTTATTCCATTCGAACAAAGTAACGCGTATTCTCCTAAGGCTCGCACGATTTAGGCACCGATCCGAGTGACGATGAAAAACCGTTATCTCGTGCCTAGAATCGATGACTTTTCGACTCCACTTCCGCAAAGGCGCAACTTTTCTTTTCAAGATCGATCTCAAGCTTGGATTGTTTTCTGCACTCAAGATCAAAAACGTTGTTGTTTACTGCACCACCTTCTAGACTCGTTGCGAGCCTTACGAGTTTTCCTTGTCATACCTTTGGGATGACAATCGCCCCATTAAATCTCATGAACTTGATGGTTCGAAAGACACGCCCGTATCACGACAAGTTCGTGATAATCTTCCGGTTGACTTTTCTCGGCATATTCCACTTCAAATGATCATGCAAAAGTTCTTGCGCATGATTTTGACGGAGTTTAAGGAATCTTTCGCTTATGCCAATTCTACCCTAATCATGTGTCTGGGACATGTGATTTTTGCCGATTGCTTTCTTGCCGATCCCGCTGGTTGCCGTGGCGGGATCCGTTTGTGACCGCAGAGTGTTACAAGATTCGTAACTTTCTCTTGTTTTAGTCGATTCTCATCGACATTTCGTGAGTGATTCTTCTTCGTTATTTGCCTCTCAACAAACTTCTGCAATTGTTAATTTTCAGGTGAAACGACGACCACGAGCAAAGTTTCACCGCTTCAAGTTTGGTCTTACTCTGTTCTTGTATTACCGCTTCTGCACACGGTTCTACGATGAGTCACCGAGCCGGTCGGGTTTACGTACTAATACTGCATGGATGGATAATCACTCATGCTTTCGCATAGCCGAAACCGCGTGAGATGAATTATCATACCCACGACCAGTTGGTTGCTGTGAGCTTTATTTTGAAGTTTTGCGACATTTTCTTTTGGTGAGACGTGTAGACCGTACACCGACCACCAAAGTTCGAGGCAGACCACTGGGAGACCCTCACCCTACCATGGAGATGGTTTGAGCCGTTGAGTGACTACGATTACACTTCGACCACTTCGGTCGTGCAAATGTAGTGTAACCGGTACTCTATCATGCTCCTAGGACGACCGATTCTCGTTCAAATTAGGAGGTATTATTCCTCTTCGACGATTTTCTATGTCCTATCTGGTCACATTGAGTTGTTGTGATCATGAGGTTCTTAGCCGATCTCTACCGAGACAACTCGTTATTTCTCTACTTGCGTTTCTTTCAGAGATTCTGGGAGACGTATTATTGTAGACCGTTTTACTCGCTTCTACCTCGTTGTACCTCTTATGGAAATTTCTAGACAAAATTTTTATAAGTGGGGGTAGATTGTGCCATGTACTGCATCGGAGAATAATATTATTTTATTCTGAGGTGCAAAGACGATTTTGCCCTCAGTTGACCTTTCGGTTGACTTTGCGTCGTAACTCGTACGACGTTTCCACTTGTGTTTTATCGACGACTGTTGAAATAACGCGCTGACAAGGAAATAACGCATTCTGAGTTCGAACGAGCACATGGACAAGCACCTTAACGCCCGCTAATTGGTTTGGTGTTTCAATTTGGGCCTTGGGCCCACAATTTCAGGGCCTACCACCGACCTTGTCTCTCGTTTCCCCGCCTCACTCAATCTCTCGCCCTCACACCTCACTCTCTTACCGCCTCTTTCTTCCCCGAGTCACTCACACAAACACCAAGGCATGCAACCTGTCGCAGTAAACAAATCCAAGAAATCATTCAAGGCATCCACCTTCAAACCAACCACGAGCATCTCTCGCAACCAAACTAAGGCCGGTGAGGCCACCGCTCGAACCCGTGCAAAACCAAAATGCGTAAAACTCAAACACCCAAATTACTTAGCACCCAACACCGAGCCTTCACCTACCTCGGCCTCCCCTTGAGCAAATCTCGAGCTCGTGCCTCAATCTTCACCCCACCGAACCTTAACACCCGAAACCTGTGAACTCGCCCCAACTCCGACGCCGAAACCCGACTTGCAACTCCTACGAGTCTCCGATCGACCAATCTCTTGTCATCCCGGCCTTCGATTCAACCTCGCACCGACATTTCGACTCCGAGAGCCCCGGGATTCAACCCAGGCTCGTACAGCCTTTTGGTTAAATTTCACCGAAGTTCAAAAATGGGCCGAGACTCTCGAGGCCAATTCCGCCGACTCCGACCGAGTTAGGGTCCAACTCGTAAAAAATCGAACTCTCCCTCACTTCCACTTTGTTTTGGCTTTTTGAAACGGCAAATTGGTTATTGTGTTTAAAGAAATTAGACAAATTGTAAAATTCCCAAGAAAATCCCAGCTTCCTGCCGAAGCTCCGCCAAGCACACGTGGCGGCGTGGCGCTGCGACCCAAAGGTCGTGGGTGACCTAAGGCCGACAAGCCAATAACGGGCCGTGACTGTCTTGTCGATGTCAAAGAACCGCTCAACCCGCCGACCGGAATATTCCAAGAATATTCGGCCCGTTAACCTTAACTGGGCCAAGTATCCAATATTCTAACGCCGTTAGAATATTCCGTTAACTTTAACTGTAACGCGGGCGCGCGCTACCGCGCGTGACCGGCGCGTGGCCGGCGCGTGCGCGTGGCCGCGCGTGGTGGACTCCACCGGCGCGTGGCAGCGCTCGTGAGGGCGCGTGGGACCGCGCCCGCGCGTGGCGGCGCGCGAGGCCACAAATGGCAAGGTGTGGCGGCGCGTGCGACTGGCGCACGGCGGCCCACGCGACTGCTGTCCCACCTCGAACTCCGCTGCATCCGAACGCCGTTTCTTGTAATTTCGTGATACTTTACTAATTTTGTGGGTTTCTAAAATAGGTTTTTATGACCCGGCCGGGAGAGACGTGTACATTTTGATCCTTTACTCAAGATTTGGTAGGAGCGAGCCTTCCTTTGCCAGATTTGGGAATTAAATTGTTTATATAAATGTTATATAAAATGTTTTTGTACCATATGCTCTAAAATGCCTTCTGACTAGTTATTATACTTATTGCAGTAGACTTCTAATTTATGTCTACACTTTTATGACTTTAGTTTGGTACTTATTCCGTATTTTCAGAAACCTTGTACTTCGTAGTATTTACTTGGTTTATCTGGAGGACTTGATAAATTCGTAGACCGACTCAAGAATGTAGACAGGGCCATGGAAATTAGTGGCCTCACCCATATTTCCATTTAGATTTATGCCATTAAATTGGTGATTTATGTATTATCTTATATGCGTGATATACTATCGTACCAACCCTACTGAGGGCTTGTGGACTAATTATTTTAATTCCCTATTTATGCGTTTGGATCTTATATTTGTTTGACGGGCCTTAGCCATATTTGGTGGGAACTTGGAAACGATAATTTCCTATCATATTTTGGGTTCATCTAGTTTACCATTAGGTTGGTATTTCTATATCTTGGTACCGTGATGGTGTATTCTGGTATTTTGCGTATCGGTGGAAGTTGTTACTTGGTATTTCCTGCACGGCACCCGAGAGTACCTTATTTAGTGGTTGATTGAAGGTTATCTCAAAAAGAGAAATTACCTCACTTATTTTTAATTGTGGTTACCCGTGGCATGTGCTGTACGCTCACCTCTGGGAGAGGCTTACACGGCAGCGTTGTAACACTGCCAGACTCAGCTCACGTGATTAGTTCACACGCACCGAGCACGCCACTATGGATCCACAGGCGTGCCACTCTATTCTCGAGGACGCATGGGCGCCGGGTCTGCCAGATAAGACATGCGCCTTCACGTGATCGCAGTACATGAGCTGCACCAAGAGTACACCTGCACTGCTCTGCTTACGTAATATATCCGTGTATGAAATCCTCGTGTCCGCTGCCCAACGAGCATTTATTTTTGTAATTGGATTGTGAATTATCTCGATTTCACCGATGCCACGTGATACATTATTTGAATTGCGCTTCCCGTATAACTTTATTTTCCGAACTTTTGATAAACTATGTTTAATTCATATTTTCTGCTGATTTGCAGTACATTTCCGTACTTACCTTGATTTTCTACCTATTAGTATATTATGTTTTCAAGGAAGGTTTTACAAAATCATTTGTGCTGATACGAGGTTAGTATTAAAGGAAAGGTTTTCACAGAAATAATTAACTATGGCCCACTCACCCTTTTGTTTGCGCCCTCCGTGTGGGCGCTGAAGTTATCGACATCGAGTCCGGTGGTATGAAGTTGTTCTAAATTCTCTGTATTTGTAAATTTCCCGTATTTTGTACTTTGTAAGACTGTTATTATATTCAATTGTTCAATTCATTCCTTATTTTATTCAAATTGGCTTTCGTCACCCTACGTGGTGTCGGCCAGCACATCCGACTTTTGGGTGTCCACGTGTACATCCGGGTCGGGATGTGTCACCTACTCTGAAATATAAAATAATAAAGTGGACGTCTAGAATACGGTGAAATTACTAAAATGCCCTTAAACTTTAAAGTCCTGTAGAATATTCATTTTAATTTCGAAATACGCTTCATTTGTGCCCACGCGTTCGTATCAACGAGTATTACAAAGATAATCTAAGAGAATAATTTATACGTATTGTGAGAACAAAGGTCAACAAAAAGTCAACATTTACCCTTTAAGGGCATTTTGGTAATTTCACATGAAAAATTTGGGATGGGTTGTAACATTTAGATTTCATTCCCTAGTGTATAGAACATGTCTCCTGACACACCCCAACCTGGATGTACAGGTGGGCACCCAAAAGTCGAGTGTGCTGGCCGACACCTCGTGAGGTGACGAAAGCCGTTTGGAAGAATTGAAGAATAAATAAGCAAACCGAAGTAAATTAAGCTCAGAGTGCACGAAAGTGTGCGGGCTGAGAACAATAAATAAAATAATAATTGTGGAGTAGAGTAGGAGAATGCAGAATGATTACAAATACAATAGAGATTCATACATTGTCATACCACCGCGTCTCGACGTCAACAGCTCCAAGCCACTAATACTGGAGGGGCGCAAAACAGAAGGGTGAGTGGGCCATAAGTAATTATTTTGTAAAACCTTTCCTTTCTGAAAATAATAACCCCTCGCCGTCAAATCAAGTAATAGTTGTGGAAAACCTTTTTGGAAAACATACTACGATAGTAGGTAAGAAAAGATGTATAAGTACGGAAATGTACTTGTTTTCCAAAAACAGGCAGAAAGCCACAACTTAGTATAAAAATACTTTACCAGAAATCCGTATAATAACATAATACGAGAAACTCGTAAATCAAAAGGAGCCTCCGTGGCATCAGTGAAATCCGATAAAATCACAATATAAATCAGTAAAGGGATCACGCTCGATAGGTATGGCAGACACACGAGTTCATGCAAAGATATTCTGCCATGAACAGGCTGGGTGTACGAATAATGTTACGCTCATGTACTACATACACGTGAAGCTGGCGCTAAACACATCACAACGAGTTCTAGTCGCCAAGGCAACCTAGAACAGGCTGGCACCTACGATGGATCCAAAGTGAGCGTGTCGGTGCGTGTGAACATACACGTGAAGCTGGTTCTGGCCCCGGACAGTACTAATGACACCGTGTAAGCATTCCTAGTTGAGCGTGCATAAAACATACCACGAAATATTTCTAAATATAATAAGGTGGGGTAATTTCCTTTCTAAAATAACTTCGTAATAAACTTATAAATAAGTATTCACGGATGCTGTATCCGAAATACCAAGAATATACCAAGTTACTTAAAATACCATAGCCAAATAGCATACTAGTGAACCAAGTATAAATATAATAAATAACACTAGGGTTCACTAACATAACATGATAAATATCATTTAAAAGCGTAGGCGTAGCCTAATAATAATTTCCCAAGCACATAAAATATTTAATTTAATAACGAAGGGGCCCACTCACATAAACCTTTGCCGAAATAGCACAATCGTACGCTCTCCGTACTCCACGGGTTGCCAAACCTAAGTTAAAGTACCCACAATTAATAAAGACATTGAAAAGTACGAAGAAAACGGAGTTCGGAACACCATAATCGGAGTTCCGAGGTCGGAAAACCCAATACCGCCGCCATGGGCCGCCGCATGCGCCGCTGTGAGGTCCCACGCGCCCTCACGCGCCGGTGGAAGTCCACCACGCGCGGCCACGCGCCGGTCACTGACGCCATTAAGGCGCCGTTAAAGTTAACGGACGGAATATACCTTTGGAATATTTCGGTCCAACCGGGTTTGGATCGGGTTGATGACGTCATCACCGGTTGGCTGACGTCAGGGTCGGGTCGACTGACGTCAGATTGCCGGTGACCGCTGCAATTGCCGGCCACCACGTCGCCGCCGTCTGCCGACCGGAGCTTCGTCGGAATCTGGGATTTTGGCCGGAAACCTACAATTCGTTGTATCTCACTAATTTCAAAGCCAAATTGCACGATTCAAGTGCCAAAATGAAGCTGGGAACAAGGGGAACAAGAATATACCAATTTGGAGGCCAAACACTAGCCGGAGGTGGCCGGAAATTCAAAGAAAAGCCAAGGGTCCAAAAGGCCGGTTTCCAGAACTGTCGATCTCCGTCCAATTACAGCCATGCAAGGCTCGATTCCAGTTTCAGGGAGTGAAAGTAAGTGATTGGTGGTGGTTTCGAGGAGGGTTGAGCTTGGGTTCGTCGGCAAAGTCGACGGGAAAGGATTTCGAGCTCACCGGAGCTCCCTGGATTCCAGGTCCTGGGATTAAATCGAGCAGCAGGGTTTGGTGTGGTGATCTGAGAGTGACTCAGATGAAGGTTTGGTTGGAATTTGAAGGTTTTCCATAGAAATGGCTCGGTGAAGGAAAAGGGACCACGGGAGAGAAAGAGGTAGAGTGAGTTTGCATAGAGTGAGGGAGAGACAGAGATACAGAGCGGTTTGGTCAAACAGACAGGGGGACAAAGAGTGATGGGCCAACAGGAAACTGGGCCCACATCTCAACTACCAACACAGTCCAAACCGAAATACGGAAACGTCGATAATCCAACGTCCGTAGAATAATCATTCGGACTCCGAAAGGCGTCCCGCTCGCGTCCACGCGTTCATATCGACGAGTACAGTACAAAAGTACCAAGGAATGGGTCGTACGTGCCACGACACGAAAGTCAACCAAAAGGTCAACCAAGGGCATTTTCGTCATTTCCCACTTATGGGAATAAAATATTGATATTTTTCAGGACGGGCTGTAACATCTCCCAAGCACATCCTATCATTATAAATTATTTTAAAGTCATCACTTTATTGAAGAAGAATTCTTTTCATTTCCAAAATTACTATATCATATATATACAAATTTAGGAATATGACTAACTCTCACTACCCTTTTCTAAACCAAGTAAACAAAATATTCATTTCCATCTTTATGAGAAATTAAACAATTTGATTTTCTTATGAGACGTTTAGCTCTCACTAGCTTTCTTAGATTCATGGTAGATATAGCAAGCAATCTCCGAAAGAATTGAAACCAAGACTACGTCAAAGAAGGTTCTCAAAAGACAACCCTTTCACTTTGATTGTAGTCATTTTTGCTAACAATTAGCTTCGTAGGTTAATATATTTCGGGATAAATGACAATATGCTATATTCTTGAGTCGATGTCATATGTAGGCTCATTATAATCATGAGGATCTTTTTTTAATTCATTTGAATTGAGGTGTAATTCTATGAGCAATTCATAAAGTTCAAACCATTCTCCTTTGACGGTTTATAGATCCTTTCGATCTACTTAGAGATTTTAGGAACTAGGTTGTCAAGCACAGTTTATAGATCCTTTGACTGTGCATCATCACCACCGCATCTATTTGAAGACCAAATGCCCTAACATGATGTACCCTGTTGGGGCAAAGCACAGTTGTGCTGTAGCTTGGTGGAATTTATTTTGTGTATTTGAACTTCAATCATGTGGTTTGTGACTGATGTAGTGCTTTCATACCAAGGAGGTTTTGCAACAATAAGTTGCATCTACTCATTCAGTTCTGATATCCTTACTTTGAATTGAATATAATGATTAAGTGTAGTCGTTTTCATCGTGTGTTCGTGATTTCGTTTCTTCTTATTCTTATCTAACATATAGAAAGTAACTGCGTTTTCATTGTGAGTTTGTGATACGACATGTTTTTTTTCCTGAATACTTTTACTGTTGAAAATAAATGAATATGAACATAAAAAAAAAATTAAAGAAAATATATGCAAACATACACAACCATATGATGAAAACTGTTTCTGAAAAATCATCGATTTGATACTTGAAATGAATCTTCATCTCCATCGTCTCCAACTTTGCATTCTTCTTCGCTAAGCAAGATTTGTCACATGCTTGTATGTCAATAAATGAAGAAGATATACTACAGTTATAGATATAAAATGGGAGATTGTGTTATATATGTGTATATAAATCTATATATGTATATTGTAGATTATATTGACATGTAATAAATGTGATGGTGTAAATCCTAGGTAGATATGGATTGGGATATTCTCATCATCCTAAAATCCTTGTTCTATTATGATTGTACTTGTTTCACTATAAATAAAGGCACCAGTATGAGGGAAATAACACACCATAATTTCCATCATCCTTATTCTCTCTGTTCTCTGTGTGCCGCCGACCATCTCTTTTCCTGTTCTTAACCCTTCAATAAAATAGGCCACAACACGTTATTAGCACGCTTCTGACGTTGCGCTACGGAATCTGAAGAGCGTTCCTTTGCAAACAAATTATTCCACCATCATCATCAGTAATCCAAGTACTTCTAACACACGGTCTCAATGTCGATATTTTTTCAGCCTTGATTGAATGAACTTTCACCATGATGCACGAACGCAATTTTCTGTTTTTTAACAAATTATAATCTTCTGCAAATATTGTGTTCGCATTAAATTAAATTTATATGCTATATATTAAGTGAATTGATGATTGTGTGAACGAAGGAAAAATTAGGGTTTTTTCTGAAATTTTTTTCTTCGTATTTTTGAAAAAAAAATCTCTGAAGCTGAGCTGAGTCGCACCAGGCTCCAGCTGAGCCACCTCATCCGTGGCCTTTGGGCCTCCAGCTTGTCTCGGCCCACTTGCTGCCCATGCATGGGCTGCAGCCTCTCGGTCCGTTTCCCAAACCAGCCTTGCTTGGGCTTGGTTTCTCCCTTCCTTTTTTTTTTTCAGCTAGTGTGGGCCTTGCCCACTGCCACTCCAACCCCTGTTGGGCTCGGGCCTGCAACCCACACCTTCTAGCTGCCCTGCAGCCCAGATATTTATTGTTTGAGCATGTAGCTCCAAACCTGGTCCACCCAAATTATTTGGACCGTGATTTTCACACCCCGTAGGCCCCGTAGACCTACATTCATCTACCTGTTTATGCTATATATGTTTATTTTTTTATCTTGTTTGTTCTATATATTGCATTTGCTTGCAGGTATCCATGAACTTGAGGTTCATAAATTCGAATCCGAAGTTTCGAATAAGTGTCATGGAACCTGAAGTTTCCTTAAAATTAAATACCCATGAAACCCGTAATTTTCATGAAAGTTTAAATCTAATAGAACCTGAATGTTCTACTCTATGTCTATGAACCGTTTTTCATAGTACTGAGCACAATCTTATTCCCTTCGTTACAGCGACATGTCGAATTTGAACAAACTCGACTTTACCGCTCTGGAAGTCTTTGGAAGGAACTACCTCAAGTGGGTACAAGATGTGAAGCTCCACCTCACTGCAAAGAGTCTTAGGGCTACCATTGAAGCTGAGACGGATAACCCGGTTGACAAAGCTAACAAAGCAACCGCCATAATCTTCATCCGAAGACATATGCACGACGCATTGCAGACCGAGTACCTCTCTAAAGAGGATCCAAGAGCTTTATGGCTTGCTCTGGAAGAGCGCTTTGATCATCAAAGATATATTTTCTTGCCTGAAGCAAGAAACAACTGGCAGCATTTACGCTTCCAAGACTTTAAGTCTGTGAATGAGTACAACTCTGAAGTTTGTCGAATCCGATCACTTCTCAAGTTTTGCAAAGAAAACCTGACTGAACAGGATCTCCTGGACAAGACCTATTATTTTCCTGTTCTTAACCGTTCAATAAAATAGCCCACAACAATATATATTTTTTCCCCATTTTTATAATTGAGTTCCTTGTTGAATTTCTATAAGTTGGCAAGTTGGTCAGAAGAAGAACATTTATAAAATTTGTATAATAGTTGGCCTAAAAGATAAACTGGAACACGTAAATCCAAACTTGTAGAATAAAAATAATAAAAGAAACAGAAATTAATTCACATTTGTCATAAACCCTAGACCTTTTAGACGCATATCAACACATGCGAAAAAATTGAATATGCACCAATAATAGACACAATTAAAGATACGAACTTGTGCTTGGGATTTTCCCGGAAAAGTTTGAGAGTGCTACAATTTTTCAGAAAATAGAAGAGAAATTTATTATTTGTTTCTTTCCCATTTCGATTTCACTCATGAGTTGCTACAAAACTCTAATTTTATTCCATCAATGCAAGATGCCAGAATGGCTACATCAAGACACAAACAGACTAGTAAATCGGACGAACCCGAAAAAAAAAATTAAAAACTCAAAAGAATCGATGGACTTAGTAACCTAACACTTAAATGACACCCTAAATGCAATGACACACATGAAAGTTATTGAATGAAAAGCCCTAATTCTTCTTTCTCCAATTCTTCTAGCCCTTCTTGCCTTTTCGACCCTTCTTGCCATTGCCCCAATTCTTTTGGTCCATCTTGTGCTGATTCCCAATCTTGTTATGCGACATGTTGTTATTGTTATCCTTCCTTACAATGTCGTTTCCTCC
This sequence comes from Gillenia trifoliata, assembly GCA_018257905.1. NCBI lineage: Eukaryota > Viridiplantae > Streptophyta > Magnoliopsida > Rosales > Rosaceae > Gillenia > Gillenia trifoliata. The sequence continues at coordinate 3,420,383 of CM031080.1, read as the reverse complement.
CTTCGGCTTCATCTTCATCTTGTTTATTGCGTTGCGTTCTTCTTCTTGAGTGCAATCTTCAGTTCGGATTGCTTAGCAAGCCGTTCCGTTGAGGATTTTTCTCAGTAGTCTTATCAATGTTTGTTTTGCATATTGGTTTTAGTAGTCTCCACGGCCTTCAACGACCCACCGACTGATTGCAAATCAAAGTGTGAATCAGATTTTTTGACTCTTTTTTCGACAGCCATTGCTGTGTTGGGGTTTAAAAAGACTTCACTACTTTGGAGATGTTTACCTCACAAAGAAGAATGTAATGCAGCGGAATTGATAGGCAAGAGAAAGGAAGAACACTCAAGTTAATACACAAAAACTTTTTATTCACTCACAAACTAGTACAAGAGGAAACACTCAAACACTATTAGAAGCTTTGTTGCTTCTTCTCACTTCTCACTTCTTGCTCTCTTGGATGCAACATCACATAGCTTAGCACCTCACCTATTTATAGGCAAGGTTTGCCAACTTTGACATTGCTAGAACTTTCTAGCTAATGCTTAACAACCACACAATTTTACAAGATTCTAGATCTTTGTACAAAAAGCCTTAGATATTTATGCATGCATTCCACCAACTTGAATTTGCTAGAACTCTCTAGCATGTGCATGGATCTTTCTTTGTGTATGGGTCGGATCAATTGTCTTGGGCCAAGACAAGATTACAATTCAACATACCCCCTTAATCTTGTCTTGTGACGCCGATTGAGTTTCTTAATCTGACAAAGTCTTCTTGTTTGAGTGGCTTGGTGAGTATGTCGGTGACTTGGTCTTGAGACTTCATGTATTCCACTTGCACATCCTTTCTTGCAATGCACTCTCTTATGTAGTGGTAACGGGTATCTATGTGCTTGCTCTTGTCATGGAACACCGGATTCTTTGCTAGAGCTATTGCAGACTTGTTATCGATGTAGATCTCTGTTGACTCTTCTTGTAGCATGCTTAATTCTTTTAGCAAGTTTCTCAACCAGATTGCATGACAGAAACATGAGGTAGCAGCTACGTATTCAGCTTCACAGGTAGACAGTGTGACAATCGGTTGCTTCTTTGACATCCATGTGAATGCAGTGTCTCCCACGTCAAAGTCAAACATGCTTGGATTACTTCCAGTGAAAATTAGATCATCTACATATAAGCGCACAATAAAAATATCTCCATCTTTGACTTTGACGTAGAGAGCATGTTCATGAGGACACTTGGTGAAGTTGTTTTCTTGGAAGTACTTGTCGATGCGGCTATTCCAAGCTCTTGGCGCTTGTTTTAACCCATAGAGGGCTTTCTTTAGCTTCAGAACCTTGTCTTCATGCCCTTTGATTTCATAGCCTAACGATTGCTGAATGTAGACTTCTTCTTCAAGGACTCCATTTAGGAAGGCAGACTTCACATCCATTTGTTGAATCTTCCATTTGTTTTGAGCTGCCAAAGAAATTAGTAATCGTATAGTTTCCAACAAGCTACAGGTGCAAATACCTCATCATAGTCGATTCCAGCTCTTTGACTATAGCTCTTCGCCACTAGTCTCGCCTTGTATCTTTCGACCTCTCCGTTGGCATTTTTCTTTGTCTTATACACCCACTTGAATACGATGGCTTTATGTCCTTCTGGAAGAATAGTGAGTTCCCATGTATCATTTTTCTAAATTGCTTCGATTTCTTCATCCATTGCTTTCTTCCACGTAGTGTCTTGCACTGCTTCTTGGAAGTCGACTGGTTCACAATCAGCAAAGAGATAGAAAAGTGTAAGATTATCAAGTCTTTCAGCTACCTCATAGAGATATCGTAGACTTCTTGTGCATGGTACTTCTCTTTCATTTGGACTCCTACTTGATGATGATGCTGGTGAATTGCCATTATTGGTTGATGTTGGCGAAGTAGGTCGAGTAGTGGATTGTTGTTGATCATCTCTTGCTTGCTCCATTATTGTTTGTTCATTATCTTCATCAAATTGAAGGAATAGTGAAGATCACCTGCATGCGGGCCAAAATTCCATTCTCCTTCTTCATCGAACGTCACGTCTCGACTGGTCACCGTCTTCCCATTTTTCGGATTATACAGCTTATAGCCTTTTGAATTTGTGTCATAGCCGATGAAGATGAACTTCTCACTTTTGTCGTCGAGTTTCGTTATCCTTTCGTCTGGTACATGTACATGGGCTATGCTTCCAAAAACTCTTAAATGGGAGATATCTGGCTTTCTTCCACTCCATGCTTCTTGAGGAGTCTTTCCCCACACACTTCTTGTTGGAGACCAATTGGATAGGTAGACAGCACATGCTACAGCTTCTGCCCACAACTCCTTTGGCAATTTCTTACTTTTGAGCATGCTTCGAGCCATGTCGAGGATAGTTTGATTTTTTCTTTCCGCCACACCATTTTGTTGAGAGGATCTTGGAACTGTCAAAGGTCGACGAATTCCATTTGCTTCACAGAATTCTTGAAATTCCTTCAAAGTGAATTCTCCTCCTCGATCAGATCTCATGGCTTTGATTTTGCAACCACTCTCCTTTTCTACAACGGCTTTGAACTTCTTGAATGCTCCAAAGACTTCTGATTTCTGCTTCAAGAAATATACCCAGGTTTTTCTTGAAAAATCATCAATGAAGAGAAGGAAATAATTATTTTTACCTAAAGAACTTGGTTTTATCGGATGTTACATCCCGTTCCGGGAATAATATTATTTTATTCCCGAAAGTGCAAAATGACGATTTTGCCCTTGGTTGACCTTTCGGTTGACTTTTTGCGTCGTAACTCGTACGACGCATTCACTTGTATTTTCTTGACGTGCTCGTCGATACGAACGCGTAGACGCGAGCCGTACGTCGTTCGGACTCCGAACGAATATTTTACGGGCGTTGGTTTTCGACGTTTCCCCGTAATTCAAATGTGGGCTGTTTTGAATTGTTTGGGCTGGGGCCCATTAGTCTGCAGGCCCATGTGGGCAATCCCTGGATTCCTGGGATTTGTCTGGGCTTTTGGCTTTGCCTTCCCCGTGCTCTCCCTCTCTTGGTCTCTGCACAGACCAAAAACAAAAATCTGCAAAGTACCTTGCACACCCATGGCTTCTCGGCCTCCTCCCCGAGCTGGCCTGGTGGCTTAGCCACCCTTCTCACATCTGTTCCACCTCCTTCACCTCAGATCAAAACCAACCGAGCCTGTTGAGCTCGAGGTTGAACCCAGCAACCACAGACAGAAGCCCAGCCCAGAAATTCCAGAAATTTCTCTAGACACCCGAGGTATTTCCGACGAGCCTCCTCGTCGTTTTGGACCACGATGGCCCTTATTCGTTCACCAAACCACACCCCGAGGTCCCTGCAAACATGCTCGAGCCATGGATGGCCGAGATCGATCGAGGATCGAAGTTCTGGAACTCGGTTCACTTGAACCCGTGGACCTTTCTTCAAATTCCAACCATCTCAGGCCAGTTTTTGGCCTCCCCGTGGGTAAATTTCAAATCCCCTTGACTCCAGCTTCATTTTGACATAAATTTCATGCATTTTGGTTGAGAAATGAGTGTTCTAGGACGAATTGAAGTTTTCCGGCCAATTTCCCAGTTTCCGGCGACGGCGACGGCGGCTGGCGCCGGCGCCGGCGACCGAAATCCTGGCAGGGATGACCGGTTCTGACGTCATCGGACCGGGTTGGACCGGCCTTGCTGACGTTAGCAGACCGGTTCAGACCGGACTTGCTGACGTCAGCATTGACCGAACCGGCTTGAGCCGAGCCGCGTTGACGGCTTGAGCCGAGCCGTGTTGACCGGCTCGAGCCGAGCCGAGTTGACCGGCTCACCGGCTCAGCTGACCAGCTCGCGCGTGAGCCGCGCGTGGAGCTGCGCGTGGAGCCGTCGGCTCCGACCTTCAAGCCGCGCGTGAGGGCGCGTGGAAGGTCCAAATCGTGTTCTGTTTTCACGGGTCAACTCGTGACGACGTGTACTACCTCGGGGTAGTACGCATGATAATTTTTGAGGTGTTTTGGACCTCCAAATTGAGAAAACAAGGGATAGGTTTATTTAATTCGTTAATTCGTTACCTTTATGAGTTTAATCATTTTACCGGTGATATCTCATATAGGTGAGACCAAATGGCAGCGTGTGGCGGCGTGTGCGACGGCACATGGCGGCCCACGGCGGCGGTTTTGGGGTTTCCGACCCCGAAACTGCGTTTTCGGGTTTCCGAACGCCGTTTTCTTCGTATTTTCAATTACTTTATTAATCTTGGGTGTTCCAAAATAGGTTTGGCGACCCTTGGCGCTCGGAGGACGTACGTTTGGACTTCCCGGCTTCGGTATTTGTGAGTGGGCCCTTTCCCTACTATTAAATGTGTTTTATTTGGGGAAATTATATTTTGGTTTATTGCCTACATTATATTGTGGTTTTAAATGGATACTTATATCGTATTTTTGGTAGACCTTGTTATATTATGTTATTACTCTGTTTACTAGTTTCTGCTCGGTATTTCGGTAGGCCATGGAAATTAGTGGGCTTTGGGCCTACATTTCCATTTGGGAATTATACCATTAAATTGGTGATTCCGTATTATTTATACGCGTGTTGCTAGTATCGAACCGGCCCTATTTTAGGGAATTTAGGGAATTAAGTATTTTAATTCCCTACTAGTACCTATTTGTGATTATGGGTTTTATACCTATCTGACGGCCTTGAGCCGTATTTGGGTGAACCTTGGATATGGTAAATTCCTACCGTATTTTGGGTTCACCTAGTTTACCATTAAGTTGGTATTACTATACCTTGGTACCCATGTGGCGTATTCTGGGTATTTCACGTATTATAGCTATATGTTTGGTATTTCGGGTACGGCCCCGAGAATACCAAATATATATTGATTAGCTTGAGGGCATCCCGTATAGGGAAATTACCCCACCTGTTTTTCTGTAGAGTATTCAGTAGTATGTTTTCTTATGCTCAACTAGGTTGCTTACACGGTGTTTAGTGTACCGTCCGGGGCCAACCGACTTCACGTGATTGTTCACACGCACCTGCTCCGCTCGCTATGGACCCGTAGCGGTGCCCGACTGTTCTATTAAGGCCTAGGGCGACTCAGACTCGTTGTGATGCGCATACGCGCGCCCAGCTTCACGTGATTACACGAGCGTACTGTTACTTATACACCCAGCCTGTTCATGACAGAATTTATCTGTATGAACTTGTGTGTTTGCAATACCTAAACGAGCGTCTATCTTAGTCTTGGATTGTGGGGCCAGGACCACTTTCACGTGATTGTTCACACGCACCGATACGCTCACTATGAATCCATAGTAGGTGCCAGCCTGTTCTAGGTCGTATGGGCGACTCGAACTCGTTGTGATGCGCATATGCGCCAGCTTCACGTGATTGTGTATATGAGCGTTTATCTTATAGTCTATACTGTGGTGTTATCACCCAATTTTCACTGATGCCACGGGGGCATTTATTTGATTTACGGGTTTTCCGTAGATCCTTATTTTACGAACCTTCGGGTAAAGCTTTTTATGCCGAACGGTGGCTTTCTGCCCGTTTCGGACGGTAAGTATATTTCCGTACTTACCCCGTTTTTCTATATACTATTATAGTACGTTTTCTGAAACGGTTTTCCAACCAACTACTTGATTTTGACGGCGAGGGGTTACTATTTTCAGAAAACAAAGGTTTTTACAAAAATGACTATTATTGGCCCACTCACCCTTTTGTTTTGCGCCCCTCCAGGTTTAGTGGCTGGAGCTGTCTACGTTCGAGGCGGTGGTATGACGAAGGCTTAAATTCCTTGGTATTGTAAATACTCTGTACGTCGAACTTTGTACGACGTGTATTGTAATAAATTCTTCCGCCCGTACATTTGTGTACACATTTATCTTAATTTATTCAAATATTCCTTAATTATTTCAAATTGGCTTTCGTCACCCTACGTGGTGTCGGCCAGCACATCCGACTTTTGGGTGTCCACGTGTACATCCGGGTCGGGATGTGTCATCGGACCACACACATCAGTGTGAATGAGCTCGAGTGGCTTCTGGGCTCTTGTGGTCGACTCCTTTGGAAAGCTTTTCCTGAATTGTTTCCCAAGTAAACATCCTTCGCAAACTTGATCAGGGTGACTGATGCACGGTAAGACTCTTACCATCTCCTTCTTGGATAATAACTCTAGTCCTCCAAAGTTAAGATGCCCAAAACGAAGATGCCAAAGCCAGGATGTGTCTTTGTAACATGTTTTGAGGCACTTTGCAACATCATTTTGAATATTTAAAGGAAACATCCTATTTCTTGACATTTTCACCTTGGCAATTAATCTTCCTTTGTCATCTCTAAGAAAAACGCTATAATTTTTCATGTGAATATCATAACCTTTTTCTAAGAGTTGACCCAAACTCAAATGTTGGTTTTCATATTAGGCACGTAGTAGACATTTGAAATTAATTGGTGACTGCCATTTTTCAGGGGAATATGGATGTTACCTTTTCCTTTACGAGTATTTTGGATTCGTCTCCAAAAGAAACGTTGCCACTCACTGATTCATTGAGCTCTACGAACATGCTTCTTCTTTTGCACATGTGGTTGCTGGCGCCGGTGTCAAGGTACCTGTTGACGAAAAATTGTCATTCAACATAATTTCACCACCATTGTTGTGTCAATAGGGTTTTATTAATTTCGAGTTCGACCCATTCAAAAACAAATATGCCTCTTAATTATACTCCTTTGCTTCAACGAGAAACCTTTTGATTCTAACTGAAAAGGGATGGTGGGTTAATTTGATTTTGCAGTTGCACTCGAGAAAAAACCCCGAATTGCCTACTTATCCAAATGGAATCAAGCCACTCGTAGTTCTTGAAAAATTTGGGTTGGCGTGTTTGAGTGAATTTGGTTTGGAATAAACTAAGGATTCGATTTGGTGTTTGGGCTTTGCGGTTGCATCTAGAATTTTGTACTAGATTGCCTACGTACCCTTTATAGGATCAAACCAGACGTAGTTCGTAAATGAATTTATTTGGGGGGGCGCGGTTGCATCTAGAATTTCATACTAGACTGCCTACATACTCTCTTTGTAAGAGATCAAACCACATGTAGTTCATAAAAATAATTAATAGGTGAATGACCTACTAATTAGAATTTGTGTTTGATAATTTTGGAAGCGTTTAGAGCCCTTGGATTGAACTGAATATGAACTTGACTCATGAGAATTATAAAGTCTGATTGAATGGGTGAATGACCCATTGTAATGGTTTTGTACCATTTTATTGTCAAATAAAATTAGCGTGCATTTTTATGATAAACCCACTAATTTATTACTGACACTTGAATTTGGTTTTGTGCCTTTGAGCTTGACTTGTGGCATTTCTTCTTTGAGGGCATTGCCGATTTGTTTTGCCATCGGTGAAATACCCATTCATTTAAAACGTGAGAGAGAGAGATCCTGATCTTTCTTTTTTATTTGGATTTGAACACTTCTTCAATTTGGTACCAGTTCCCAACTTTAACTCAACAATTTGTCATTAAATAGAACATGGCTCCTTCTTTTCTTCTTGAATTCCCTTGTATAAAAAAAAAAAATCTCTAGACACCAGCCTTCTGTCAACTGTAACAAGAACCAGTGCAAGGATCCTTTCGATCAAATTGTCACACTGTTTCAGGTATTCTTTTGGTAGGACGTTATCACCAAGATTGCATATACTTCTTCTCTTTTCATTAAATCATAGCCAATGGATTCACATATGAAACTTTGAACACTTCTTTAGTTTAATTTCAAGTCTCTTTGCCGTTAGAATTTCATTCACAACAATTCTTTTCCTTCTTCGACTCTGAGACGAAAAAAAAAACAGCAACACGGTTGCCTATGGCTTCCTTTGCTAGAAGTACCCATCTTTTTGGTTGGTGCGACTTCTTTCTTCGACTTTGTTCATCCAAATCCACTGCTGGCTATGACTCTCTTGTCCAGTGACCTTGGTCACATGATGCATGGCTGTTGGAGTGGAGAGGGGCTGCTTGCATCTTTGAGAACTTTGTGAGGCCAAAAAGTACATCATCCACGGGAACGCTTCTTGTCGTTCTTCTGTGTTAGTTCATTCATTTAGGTCGAATCTTGCTGTGATTTTGTTTCTACTCAAGGGCTTCAGAGAATGGTTGAGACCGGAAAAGACTTTGGGATCAAAGATTGTGAGCAAGTTTGGCAACACAGAGGCTTGATTGCAAAGCTTTGTCATGGATATCTCTTGTATCTTTGACAATTTGCAAATATTTGGAGAGTATGCATTTAAACAAAGAATACGAAAAGGTTTTATACCTTGCAAGATAAAGCTTCTCTTCTTCTTGAATTTATGTATCTTGTGTCCTTCCTCTTTCCTGTCCTCTGTATCTTCCACACCCTCTAAATTTCTGCAGTGTTTTCTTCTATCTCTCTCTCTCAATATTTCTGCCGTTCTCTTCTTCTTCCTCTTGTTGGAAATGTGCCCTAAAACCAATCATATGATGATACTTTACGGACATTTCAACTGTTAAACTAATTTAGTTTAATATAAAGGGCAAAGATTATTGTTTAAAATAGTCTCATATAAATGTTATATGCTTAAACAATAAGTCCAAGGAATATGTGCTTAGTAGAATGTAATCTAAACAAGTTAGGTTCATGAGACCATTCTCATTCATGAGACATATCCTAAACGTTCCTGATCATAGGATTGCCAATTGGGCATTGACAGTCCGTTAAGATCAGTACGTGTTATATCTTCTCTCAGGGAGAGTGACTAGTCTCGAGTCATTGGTGTAACTGACACCAAGATAAGCATGTAGGTGCTCAATATAGAATGAGTCCACTGAACACGATCAACGAGGAGTTCTCATACTCATGTCACATGAGAACTCATGGTTGGGATAATGCAAAGTAGTCCTTTGACCTGAGGCATCATAGTTGTCTTGTGGTTAGGTCCTTGATCTTTGACTATATCAAAGTCACCCAATCAGAGGGTGTCCACGACATAGTTGGGGTTAAGCCAATTAGCCATGGAGGCAAGTGAATGCGCAACAAGGGATCTCTAACCTTCAAATCGTTTGAGGGAGAATACTCTATGATATGATTAAGAATCTCTGGCCAGAGTATGAATGAGATTTAGGAAGTCGTTCCAAATCATATTCAATGTAATCATATAAGTAATGGAAGCACATTGGATAGTAGACATGAATAAACTATCAAACCAAACAATGTGGTCGAGAGTATTGTATTAGAGAAAGACCGTATTGCATTGCAATCCTAAACTGAATAGGTTCTCCACCTCTTCTGATTAGCTTAGGTAGCCATGACATACTGCTAGGTGTCACTCATGGTTTGTGGAAGCCCTAAAGGTGTATAATCACTAAAGGGAGAATTGAAAGTATGTTTCAATTCACAATTGATTTGAAAGAGTTCTAATTCTCCACTGCCTCGCTAAAAAGAACCTAATGGATCGTACACCGTGTAAGGTAGAGATTGATGAAATAATGGAGATGAGTAAGGATAATTAAATGGTTTAATTATTTATGGCAATGATTAATTAATATGTTAATTAATCAAACGAATAAGTTCGTTATAGACCTCGGGTTAGTTTTGGGCCTCAAGGCCCAATGGGCTTCGAACGTCAAGCCCATTGACTTAAGTTGTATGAAAACTTAATGACTAATGAAACATAAGGGCCCAAACAGCCCAATGAACCCATATGGCCGGCCATTTAGAGAATGTGTAGTGAACTTGCTTTAATTGCAAGTTTGCCACTACAATGTGAGGTGCTATAAAGGCAACTTTATAGCATTTCAACATAAAAGGTTTTCTTTTGGGAAAAGATGAGAACACAAGCTCTCTCTTCTCTCTAAAGAGGCCGGCTACCCTAGAGGAAAATAGCTAGCAATCTCACTTCCTCTAGGGCACTCATCTCCTCATCAAGGCTCTCCTTGGTGTGGAAAAATTAGAGGTTCTCAATTTGGGGAACTTGGAGAATCCTCTTCAAGCAAGGAATGAAGACCCTCTCCTTGGGTGATTAGCCTTTGCTTATGCAAAGAAGAATCAACAAAGGTATATGATTTCTCAACTCAATTGAGTCATGGTTCACCATATCTACTAGGCTTTGAATTTCTTGGGTAAAGTTCTGTTTTTGAGTGCATACAAGCATGATTCCGCCTTTAATTGTTAATTACATGCTATAGATGTTGCTCAAATGAACTTGGTTTTCCGAAAATTTCCCTTCACCTCTGCCCTTCTTTTTTTTCTTTTATTTGGTCATCTATTTATAAGCATAAAACCCCAGCCTTTGTGGATTGCAAGGGGGAGATATTTGAATTTTGAAACTTGTTGATCCTTTCATTTGGATTGAGCCTTGCTGACTGATTCAAAATATTAAGTAAATCACATTGACATAAAGTTTGCGGAAATTAACGCCAATATGCACAAGGTTCAGAGCGTACTAATTTGAATCAGCGGAAACAAAATAATAAATCAAGTTCCTAGAATCTCTATCCATAACAGGGATGGATATTATTAAAGAAACTGAACAAGAATAATAAATCCCTACATGGTCGGGGATAGAATAGAGTTGCCACTCGTATGCTTCGACTGCACTAGATGCTCTATCACAAGGTCCTGAAGGGGGAGCAAAAACAAAAGGTGTGAGTGGACGAAAAATAAAAGTTTTCGAAATACCTTTCTCTTTTCAACATAGTAACCCCCTATTTGAAATCCAGTATATTTCTAAATTCATACTATCGTAGTATGTGTCAAATCGTACTATAATATATGTATAGCTGAAAGTAAATCTCTACGTGAAATCTGTATATAATAATTCATATTTTTCATAAGTCATTTCATCATATAATATCCATAGTATAAATACGAAAACCAACACAGGGCATCTGTGCAATCACCCATGTACGTGTTGAGGAACAGCCTCTCAATCCCCGTACAAGCACTTTACGTTATCAATCAATTTGTACTCCTAGTACCACACACATGTAAGCACTTGCGCATTAGCGCGTCACACCCGAATCCTTACGTAGTGGGGCCTTTGATTGGAATTATGAGATTTTATGTGGGATTTCTAATCACTAGCATGCATATACAATTCGAAATTTATACACATGAGCAACGGAAGCAATTTATCAAAGCAATAGTCATGCAAATCCCCTTCAAGAAGCATAGGTTGATATTTGATGCATCTAAGATAAATCAAGAACAAAGTGAAGGTATGAGAGTTATACCTCTTGATCTACTCTTTAGACCAAGGATGGACCACCTCCAAGCTCTTTGTTCTTGGAACTCCTTGAGCCTAGCCTCCCTCCTTGCTTCCTCCACCTTGGCCGAATGGAACTCTTCTAGGTTCTCCTCTAGTCCCCAAAGTAGAAGACCTCTAAAGATCCACACCCACCAAGTAGTGGAATGGATGATGGATCTCCAAAAGAAAGAGAGAAGTGTAGCAATCTCTTTCTTGGGTTTGGCCGGCTGTGTAGAGTGAAAAGAGGGGGAGATTTTTTCTTCTTTGGTTGACTAACTCAATCCAAAAGACCACCCAAGTTAAGGTGTGTGGTATGGTGTTAACTTGTTGTGTTGAAAGTTTCATTAAACTTTCAATATATAAAAGAAGTGAGTCAACACTTGACTCCACTCTCTCTCTCTCATTCATAGCCGGCCAAAGGAGTGTTGTTTGGGCTTTTGGACTTTTACAATTTCAAGTCATCTTATGCTTGAATAAAAGCCCAAAGAGGTTAGGGCCCAATGGGCCCAAATGAACCTGAACTTATTTCATTAAGCCCAAAGCGATATTTCATCGCTTCTATGATTTCCTTAGACTTTCTAATTAATCATAACACTCAATTAATCCAATGGATTATTTCCATCATTCATATGTTGTTCCACCACTATAGTGTATTCGGTGTACAATCGTTTTAGGTTCTAATTAGCAAGGCAGTGAGGTGATTGGTATCAATCCAATTGATTAGTTTTATCCAATCATCTAGTGAATTAAAACTTATTTTAATTCTTTATCTTCTTTGATGATTACTATTTAATCATCCATAAGATCCCACAAGCCATGAGTGACACCATACACATATATCATGGCTACCCAAGCTAATGTAGAAGTTTGTTCGGAGAACCTATTCAATTGGAATTACAATGTAATTCGATCCTTCTCTAACACAATACTCTCAATCACATTACTAGGGTATGGATACATAATGTCAAACCCCTAATGTGATTATACCATGTTATATGATTCTATTGAGTCGTAAAGGAACACTTTCCATCACTACGCTCACTACTTCGGCCGAGCATATTCTTCCTCTCGTAACGAGGATTAGAGATCCCTTGTTGACCATTCACTTGCCTCCATGGCTAAGTAGCTTAACCCCAACTATGCCGTGGACACCCTCAGGATTGGGGTGACTTTGACATAGTCAAAGATCAAGGACCTAACCACAAGACAACTATGATGTCTTGGGTCAAAGGATTACTTACATATTCCAATCAATGGAGTTACTTGCTTGACATGTGAGTAGACCACCATGCAAGTACTCCCTTCGATTGTATTCAGTGAACTCATTCCCTTAATGAGCACCTACATACTTGTCATAGTGTCACTACACGAATGGCTGAGACTTTCCATCCTTCCAATTTAAAGCTGACACAGTACGTACTGGTCTATGGATTGTCAGTATCCCTCTGACAATCCCATGACCAGGAACATTTTGAACATCATGGTTATGAGAAGAAGGTCTCTGCAGTCTAACATCATTAGATTACTTCTTCCATCAATCCATTGTCCATGGATTCACTATTTGGACATATATCAACTATTGAGATTGTCCTAATAAGTGACTTTGCCCTTTTGCTGTATTTAGGGTTATCCATACATACAGTCAATGTCCTGAAAAGTTTCATCCAAAGATTGACTTTCAGGGCATATTTCCAACAGCCTTTTCCCCAAAATAAACATAAACGTAAGACAAGCTTGCACTAAGGTATTTACTGGACAATACCCTTCGAGTACTGTGCGTGTGACCCAAACATGTGAGACTTGTCCTACGGTCGTGAGACGGTACTACAACGTAGTGAAAGCATACCAAGTGTGTTTGAAAACATACATACATATATCATGTGTAAAAGTGAAGAATATCATATACTTCATTAAGCAACATCATTAAGCATGCATTTAACAATTAAAGGCGGAAACATGCTTCTATGCACTTAAAACGAAACTTTACCCAAGAAAATTCAAAGCCTAATAGATATGGTGAACCAAGACTCAAATCAAAACAAATTTTGAGTTGAGAAATCAAATACCTTTGTAGATTCCTCTTTGCCTAAGCAAAGGCTAATCACCCATGGAGAGGGCCTTCATTCCTTGCTTGGATGATGATGGATGAATCGGATTCTCCAAGTTCCCAAAGTAGGGAACCTCTAAGTCTCCACACCAAGGAGAGCCTTGATGAGAAGATGAGTGCCCTAGAGGAAGAGAGATTGCTAGCTATTTTCCTCTAGGGAGCCGGCCTCTTTGAGAGAAGAGAGAGCTTTCACTCTCATCCATTCTCCCAAAAGAAAACCTCTTTTTTATGAAATGTTATAAAGTTTCCTTTATAACCTTTTCACAATGTAGTGGCAAACTTGCAATTAAAGCAAGTTTGCTACACATTCTCAAATGGCCGGCCATGTGGGTTCATTGGGCTCTTTGGGCCCTAATGTATTATTAGTCATTAAGTTGTCATACAACTTAAGTCAATGGGCTTGACGTTCGAAGCCCATTGGGCCTTGAAGCCCAAAACTAACCCGAGGTCTATAACGAACTTATTCGTTTGATTAATTAACATATTAATTAATCCTTGCCATAAATAATTAAACCATTTAATTATTCTTACTCATCTCCATTGTTTCAACAAACTCTACCTTACTCGGTGTACGATCCATTAGGTTCCTTTTAGCGAGGCAGTGGAGGATTAGAACTCTTTCAAATCAATTCTGAATTGAAACATACTTTCAATTCTCCCTTAAGTGATTATACACTTATAGGGCATCCACAAACCATGAGTGACACCTAGCAGCATGTCATGGCTACCCAAGCTAATCAGAAAAGGTGGAGAACCTATTCAGTTAGGATTGCAATGCAATACGGTCATTCTCTAATACAATACTCTTAACCACATTGTTTGGTTTGATAGTTTATTCATGTCTACTATCCAATGTGATTCATTTACTTATATGATTACCTTGAATATGATTTGGAACGACTTCCTAAATCTTATTCATACTCTGGCCAGAGATTCTTAATCATATCATAGAGTATTCTCCCTCAAACGGTTTGAAGGTTAGAGATCCTCGGACACCCTCGGATGGGGTGACTTTGACATAATCAAAGATCAAGGACCTCACCACAAGATAACTGTGATGCCTCAGGTCAAAGGACTAATTTGCATTATCCCAACTATGAGTTCTCATGTGACATGATCATGAAAACTCATCGTTGATCGTGTTCAGTGGACTCATTCTATATTGAGCACCTACATGCTTGTCTTGGTGTCAGTTACACCAATGACTCGAGACTAGTCACTCTCCCTGAGAGAAGACATAACATGTACTGATCTTAACGGACTGTCAATGCCCAATTGGCAATCCTATGATCAGGAACGTTTAGGATATGTCTATGATCGAGAATGGTCTCATGAACCTAACTTGTTTAGATTACATTCTACTAAGCACATATTCCTTGGACTTATTGTTTAAGCATATAACATTTATATGAGACTACTTTAAACAATAATCATTGCCCTTTATATTAAACTAAATTAGTTTAACATTTGAAATGTCCGTAAAGTATCATCATATGATTGGTTTTAGGGCACATTTCCAACAATCACAGTGTCGTCCAGAATGACGAGACGAACGCAATGGTTATGATCTTGTGCGACGGTTTGATGGTTTTATGATTCGTCCAAAATTTAGGGTTTTGGTGGTTTGGGTGGTTTTTGGCCGAGAGAGAGAGAAGTGGGAGAGATCGTGCAAAGTGAGAGGGAATGAGGGGGTTGGTTGCACAGCAGCCAGCCAAAAACCCTAATTTACTTACGGGTGTGAAAATTACTAAAATGCCCATACACTTTAAAATTTCGTAAAACGTTCGTTTTAACTCCGAATTGAGTTCCGCTTGCGTCCATGTGTTCGTATCGACGAGTACTATTTGAATATGTAAAGAAATAATTTTTCACATGTCGTCACGAAAAGTCAACAAAAGTCAACATTGGTCACAAGGGGTATTTTGGTAATTTCACATAAAATTTGGGACAGGTTGTAACAATCTACTCGCCTTAAGAAAAATTTCGTCCGCGAAATTACAAAACAGAACTACTAGAATAATTGAATATAGCACCCGTACTCCTCAACTCACCCAACATCGGAATATATGTCGCCCGAATAGATGCCAAATGCCCATGGGACAATTGTAGCGTCGGCCACGACATTCGCTTTACCAGGATGATAATCGATGGTACAATTGTAGTCACTGATCAGCTCCATCCATCTTCTGTGTCTCAAGTTCAACTCATTCTGCGTAAAAATGTGTCACAACCCGTCCCAAATTTTTATGTGAAATTACCAAAATACCCATAGTGACCAATGTTGACTTTCGTTGAATTTTTTAGACGACATGTGAAAATTATTTTCTTTACATATTCAAATAGTGCTCGTCGATACGAACACATGGATGCAACCGGAACTCAATTCGGAGTTAATACGAACGTTTTGCGAAACTTTAAAGTGTAGGGGCATTTTAGTAATTTTCACAAAACCGTCAAACCGTCGCTCAAGATCATTACCATTACGATCGTCTCGTCATTTTGGACGAGACTGTGATTTCAGAATCTCCAAACTCGAACCCAATCGACCAAACCGACGTCGGAACGATATTGGCAAACTACCATTCAATTTTCTGTACAATCCCGACCAAGGTAAGCCTCGAAACCATTACCATTGGTTCTATTACGTTGAGTAGGTTCAAATCGATATAAAGAACGTAGAATTTGGTGCAGTTTTGAAGGAGAACGGAACTAGAGTTTCCCGAAGCTTTCCGGCCATCTCTGGCCATTTTTCTGGCCCCAAATTCCTATGAAAATATTCTACTCGTCAATACCTTCATTTTGATATATGGCACGTTGAATTTGGCCAAGGAATGAAGGAGTTATGAATTGTTGAAATTTTGGGATTAAATCGGTATTTTTCCACAAATTTCGACGAACCAGGCGGTAGAGGGCGGCGTCGCCGGCGGCGGCTTCGGCGACTGGCGAGAGGAAGAAGAAGAAGGAATATTCCGTCAACGGTAACGAAATATTCCTGACGGCGTCAGAATATTCTGTCCGAAAAAGTATATTCCGTTAACTTTAACTGACGCCGTTAATTCTAACGGTGCTGACGTCAGCAGGTGCGTGGCTGACGTCAGCTGTGCGTGGGGGTGACGTCATCAAGCGCGTGCTAGCGCGTGGGGACACGTGCGAGCGCGTGCCAGCGCGTGCCGGTGCGTGCCAGCGCGTGCCGGTGCGTGCCAGCGCGTGGCTGGAGCGTGCCAGCGCGTGGCCGGCGCGTGAATGCTTCTCCTAGCGCGTGCGGCAGCGCCGACGGCGGTGGACGGCGGCGGCAAGGTTTTCGAGCTCCGGAAATCGTTTTTCGAGCCCGTTTTCGTTAAAATAGTATTATTTTTGGGTTATTTTTCTATATGGGCTTTGTTAATTTATATTAGAGATGTTCTTAACACTTTCCCCTAATATTAAATAGGTAATCCTTCGACCCAACACTTCGAGGACACATCCCGACTCGGATGTACACGTGGACACCCAAAGGACGGATGTGCTGGCCGACACCACGTAGGGTGACGAAAGCCAAGTTGAAGAAATAAAGGATATTTGAATGAGTTAATGAGTAGTATATACAAAATTTGCACAGAGTAAAGAATTAATAAAGAAACAACAGTTATCGTTCGAATACGAAGTACTGAAAATTTACAAATAAAGGGAGATTCTAAACATCTTCATACCACCGGGTCTCGACGTCGACAGCTCCAGCCACTAAACCTGGAGGGGCGCAAAACAGAAGGGTGAGTGGGCCATAGATAGTTTTGTAAAAACCTTTCCTTTAAAAATACTAACTTCTCGCCGTAAAACAAGTACGGAGTTTCGGAAAACTATTCTTGAAAACGTACTATAATAGTAGGTAAAAAGTCAAGGTAAGTACGGAAATATACTTACCGTCCGAAACGGGCACAAAGCCACCGTTCGGCATGAAAAATACTTTATCAAAAAGTTCGTAAAATAAGTTATACTGAAAACCCGTAAATCAAATAGTAGTATCCGTGGCATCAGTGAAAATCAGAGATAAGTCACAATCCAACTATAAGATAAACGCTCGTTTAGGCAGGGCAGGCACACGAGTTCATACAGATATATTATGTCATGAACAGGCTGGGTGTATAAATAATGGTACGCTCATGTACTACGATCACGTGAAGCTGGCGCATAAGCGCATCACACGAGTTCGAGTCACCCATGCGACCTAGAACATGCTGGCACCTACTATGGATCCATAGTGAGCGTATCGGTGCATGTGAACAATCACGTGAAGGCTGGTCCTGGCCCGGGACACTACAATCAACACCGTGTAAGCCTCCCAGGTTGAGCGTGCAAAAACATGCCACGGAGTATCTTTAAATAAAACAAAGTGAGGTAATTTCCCTTTTTGGGATAACCTTTAAATAATCAATATATAAAGTATTCTCAAGTGCCGTACCCGGAATACCAAGCATAAAACTACAATACGTGAAATACCAAGAATACGCCGCATGGGTACCAAGGTATAGAAATACCAACTTAATGGTAACTAGGTGAACCCAAAATATGGTAGAAAATTACCATTTTCAAGGTTCACCCAAATACGGCCCAAGGCCGTCGGATAGGTATAAAACCCATAATCACAAATAGGCACAATATCAATTAATTCCCTAAAACCCCCCCCCCCTAAAATAGGGCTGGTTCAATACAAGCAATACGCGTACAGAAATAATACGGAATCACCAATTTAATGGTGTAATTCCCAAATGGAAATGTAGGCCAAAGCCCACTAATTTCCATGGTCTAACGAAATACCGATACGATCTAGTAAACCAAGTAATTGCCATGAATCACAAGGTCTACCAACATACAAGGTGAATACTAACCTTAAGTCATAACAATAGTGTAGGCATGAATTAAGGTTTACTAACAAAGTAACAATAATCAACTTAAAAGCATAGTTAAAACCCAAGTTCAAGTCTAAAACACATAAAACATTTAATTTGAGTAAGGAAGGGGCCCACTCACAATTACCGAAGTCGGGAAGTCCAAACGTACGTCCTCCGAACGCCACGGGTTGCCAAAACCTAATTTTAAAACCCACAAATTAGTAAAGTACACGAAATTACGAACAAAACAGCGTTCGAATACCCGAAAACGGAGTTTCGGGGTCGGAAACCCCAAAACCGCCGCCGTGGGCTGCCGTGCGCCGTCGCACGCGCCGCCACACGCTGCCATTTGGCCTCACGCGAGGCTGCGAGGTCACACGCGCCTCCACGCGCCGCCACGCGCCTTCACGCACCGTTACACGCGCCGTTAACTGTTCCGTTAAAGTTAACGGAATATTCTAACGGCGTTAGAATATTCCGTTAACGCCGTGAGGGTTAACGGACGAAATATTCCTTGGAATATTCCGGTCCGACCGGGTTGAACCGGTTTGCTTACATCAGCAGGACCAGTCTGACCCGGCTTGCTGACGTCGGCGCCGGTCGTCTTCAACAATTTTCCGGTCGCCGACGCCGCCGTCGCTGTCGCCGGAAACTGGAAAAGTTGCAGAACTTCAAATCTTCACCATTTTTCATGCAATTTACAACAAAATGAAGCTTGAGTTGAAAGGGATTCGAAATTACCAATTTGGGACCCAAACTCGGCCGGAGTTGGCCGGAATTTGGAGAAATTCCCTCGACTGGAAAATGGCCAATCTCCAGACCTTCGATTCTCAGCCATGCAGGTCTCGATCAAGGTTCCAGGGACCTCGAGGGGATGAATGGTGACCAAAACAGGGGCTGTCGAGGTCGATATCGACGAGAAAGCTCGTCGTGAAATATTTGGGACACCCACCGGAGTTCTGGGTTTGAATTTCTCAGTTTCCTGGGATTTCCAGAGATTACAGGGGTCCTGATCTAGACATTAGGGTTCGACAGGGATGCTGAAGATGGCAGTGGACACCCAAAGGTCGGATGTGCTGGCCGACACCACGTAGGGTGACGAAAGCCAAATTGAGGAAATAAAGGATATTTGAATGAGTTAATGAGTAGGATATACAAAATTTGCACAGAGTAAAGAATTAATAAATAAATAACAGTTATCGTACGAATACGGAATACTGAAAATTTACAAATAAAGGGAAATTTAAACATCTTCATACCACCGGGTCTCAACGTCGACAGCTCCAGCCACTAAACCTGGAGGGGCGCAAAACAGAAGGGTGAGTGGGCCATAGTTAGTTTTTGTAAAAACCTTTCCTTTAGAAAATACTAACCCCTCGCCGTAAAACAGGTACTAAGTTTCGTAAAACTGTTCTTGAAAACGTAATATACTAGTAGGTAGAAAATCAAGGTAAGTACGGAAATATACTTACCGTCCGAAACGGCAGGAAGCTACCATTCGGCATGAAAATACTTTACCAAAAAGTTCGTAAAATAAAGCTATACGGAAAACCCGTAAATCAAATAGTAGTATCTGTGGCATCAGTGAAAATCAGAGATAGATCACAATCCAACTATAAGATAAACGCTCGTTTAGGCAGGGCAGACACACGAGTTCATACAGATATATTCTGTCATGAACAGGCTGCTGTATAAATAATGGTACGCTCATGTACTACGATCACGTGAAGCTGGCGCATAAGCGCATCACAACGAGTTCGAGTCGCCCATGCGACCTAGAACAGGCTGGCACCTACTATGGATCCATAGTGAGCGTATCGGTGCGTGTGAACAATCACGTGAAGGCTGGTCCTGGCCCGGGACAGTACAATCAACACCGTGTAAGCCTCCCTGGTTGAGCGTGCAAAAACATGCCACGGAGTATCTTTAAATAAAACAAAGTGAGGTAATTTCCCTTTTTGGGATAACCTTTAAACAATCAATATATAAAGTATTCTCGAGTGCCGTACCCGGAATACCAAGCGTACAACTACAATACGTGAAATACCAAGAATACGCCACATGGGTACCAAGGTATAGAAATACCAACTTAATGGTAAACTAGGTGAACCCAAAGTACGGTAGAAAATTACCATTTTCAAGGTTCACCCGAATACGGCCCAAGGCCCGCCAAACGGATATAAAAACTCAAGCGCATAAGTAGGGAATTAAAATAATTAATTCCCTAAAACCCCTACACTAGGGCCGGTTCGATTCTATCGATACGCATACAAAAATAATACGGAAATCACCAATTTAATGGTGAAATTCCCAAATGGAAATATGGGCCAAGGCCCACTAATTTCCATGGTCTAACAAATACCGAGTCTAACATGTAAGCCGAGTAAATATCATGTAGTACGAGGCCTACCGGAAATACGGGTCAAAAACCAAACTAAAAATCATAATAATAATGTGGGCGTAAAAAATAAGGTTTGCAACAAAGCATAATAATCAATTTAAAAGCATAGGTAAAACCCAATTTAATACTTAAAACATGTAAAACAATTGATTTAAGGAAGGGGCCCACTCACAAATACCGAAACCGGGAAGTCCAAACGTATGCCCTCGAACGCCACGAGTCGCCAAAACCTATTTTTAAAACCCACAAATTAGTAAAGTACTCGAAATTACGAAGAAAACGGCATTCGGAAACCCGAAAACGGAGTTTCGGGGTCGGAAACCCCAAAACCGCCGCCGTGGGCCGCCGTGCGCCGTCGCACGCGCCGCCACACGCTGCCGTTCGGCCTCACGCGCCGCCACGCGCGGCTGTGAGGTCACACGCGCCTCCACGCGCGGCTGGAAGGCTCCCACGCGCCCCCACGCGCTGGCCACTCGCCATGACACGTGTCGGTTACTGTACAGTTAAAGTTAACGGAATATTCTAACGGCGTTAGAATATTCCGTTAACGCCGTTAAGTTTAACGGATGGCATATTCCTCAGAATATTCTGGTCCGACCGGGTTGAACCGGTTTGCTAACATCACCAGGACCGGTCTGACCCGGTTTGCTGACGTCAGCGCTGGTCGTCTTCAACAATTTTCCGGTCGCCGGCGCCGCAGCCGGCAGCCGTCGCCGGAAAATGGAAAACTGCAGAACTTCAAATCTTCACCATTTTTCATGCAATTTACATGAAATTGAAGCTGGAGTGAAGGAGAGTTCGAATTTACCAGAAGTTGGCCCAAAGTCGGCTGGAGTTGGCCGGAATTTGGAGAAATTCCCTCGGCTGGAAAATGGCCGACTCCCAGAGCTTCGATTCTCGGCCATGCAAGGCCTGGGTTTGAATCCCAAGGCCTCCAAGAGTCCAGTGACGTGATTTTTGGGTTGAATCGTGGCCTGAGTGGCCGTGGCTGGCAAATCGTGGTTCACCGGAAAAATTGCAGGTTCTGGGTTCGATGTTTTTCTCGGGTTTTCTGGGCTCATGAGGCTCGGGTTTTGTTCGAGGATGGTGATGAAGCTCACAGATGTGAGATCGGGTTGAGGTGTGGCTGAGAAGGATGGGATTTGGGCTCGGGGTGTCCAAAGCAATTTCTGGGGTTTTACTTCACTGGTTTTCTGGGTTCAACGTCGAGCTCAGTGAGCTCGGTGTGCAGTGGTGATGCACAGGGGTGATGATCGAACTGGAACGAGGTCAAAGAGGGTGGCTTGAGTAAATTTTTTGGTGAGGTTGCCTTCTGCAAACTTGCACGATTTCTGTGTGCAGTCACAGAGAAAAGACAGAGAGATTGAGTGAGGGTACAGAAAGATGTCGAGAGTGACAGAGAGAGACAAAGAGGTAGCTAGGCTTATTGGGTCCACTGGGCCCAAGCCCAAATTCAAACACAAGTCCATCTAAAAGAATTACAAACGTCGATAAATTAACGTCCGTAGAACGCTCATTCGAATTCCGAATGACGTTCCGCTCGTGCCTACGAGTCTGTATCGACGAGCACGTCGAGAAAATACAAGTGGAAGCGTCGTACGAGTTACGACGCAAAAGTCAACCGAAAGGTCAACCAAGGGCAAAATAGTCATTTTGCACCTCCGGGAATAAAATAGTATTATTTCCTGGTACGGGGTGTAACAGGGATTTCACTCCCGATCACCTGTGAGTGGACTTTTGTTTTCGTACTTGGTTTATATGCTTGAAAATATTTATGAAATGGTTTTCTTACATGAGTTTAAATGTTTTTGAGGCATGCTTATATATATATATATATATGGATATATATATATTATGAAATGATTTTGAGATTTGAATATATATGGATATATATTATTAAATGGTTTTAGCCTATGATTTCGGGTATGCATAAATATTGGTATTTGATATATGACTCCGATGAGAATGTTATTTATGCAACGTTTAAACATTTGGGAAATTATGAAGTATATGATATTCTTCACTTCTACACATGATATATGTATGTATGTTTTCAAACACACTTGGTATGCTTTCACTACGTTGTAGTACCGTCTCACGGCCGTAGGACAAGTCTCACATGTTTGGGTCACACGCACAGTACTCGAGGGGTATTGTCCAGTAAATACCTTAGTGCAAGCTTGTCTTACGTTTATGTTTATTTTTGGGGAAAAGGCCCCACAACGTAAGGACTCGGGTGTGACGCACTATTGCGCAAGTGCTTACATGTGTGTGGTACTAGGAGTACAAATTGATTGATAACGTAAAGTGCTTGTACGGGGATTGAGAGGCTGTTCCTCAACACGTACATGGGTGATTGCGCATATACCCTGTGTTGGTTTTCTTATCTATACTATTGATATATACTTGATGAAATGACTTAAGAAAAATATGAATTATTATATACATATTTCACGTTGAGATTTACTTTCAACTATACATATATTATAGTACGATTTGACACATACTATGATAGTATGATTTTACAAATATACTGGATTTCAAATAGGGGGTTACTATGTTGAAAAGAGAAAGGTATTTCGAAAACTTTTATTTTTCGTCCACTCACACCTTTGTTTTTGCGCCCCCTTCAGGACCTAGTGATAGAGCATCTGGTGCAGTGGCATACGAGTGGCAGCTCTGATTCTATCCCCGACCATGTAGGGATTTATTATTCTTGTTCAGTTTCTTTAATAATATCCATCCCTGTATGGATAGAGATTCTAGGAACTTGATTTATTATTTTGTTTCCGCTGTATTCAAATTAGTACGCTCTGAACCTTGTGCATATTGGCATTAATGTCCACAAACTTTATGTCAACTTAATTTGCTTAAGCTAAGTATTGTTATGCATATAATGGCTTCGTCACTTACGAGTGTCGGCCAGCATGCCCAAACTCGGTATCCACGTGGGTATCGAGGGTGAGGTGCGTCAAAATGTATTTGAGATTTTTGTGGTCGATGAAGATACGACAAGTCTCCCCGTAAAGATAGTGTCGCCAAATCTTCAAGGCAAAGACCACAGCAGCTAACTCCAAGTCATGAGTAGGATAATTAATTTCGTGTCGTTTGAGTTATCTGGAAGCATAGGCAATTACTCTTCCATGTTGCATCAACACACAACCCAAACCATGCAACGAAGCATCAGTGTAGATGTCAAACTCACCGCTCTCATCAAGAAGCACTAAAACTGGTGCGTGAGTAAGATGGTGCTTCAGTTCCTGGAAACTGCGTTCACAGTTGTCATCCCAAATGAACTTAACTTCCTTCCTAGTGAGCTTAGTAAGAGGTCCTACTATAGAAGAGAAATTTTGCACGGAACGACGATAATAGCCTGCTAAGCCCAAGAAACTTCTCACTTCAGTCACATTAGTCGGCTGCTCCCAATTCACTACTGCCTCCACCTTCTGTGGATCAACGAAAATACCTTCAGCAGAAATCACATGACCCAAGAAACTAATACGATTGAGCCAAAACTGACATTTGCTGAACTTAGCATACAATTGTGTTGTCCTCAGACTCTCCAAAACCATCCTCAGATGTTCCACATGCTCGGTCTCACTTTTGGAATAAATTAGAATGTCATCAATGAACACTATCACGAACTGATCCAGATATGGTCGGAAGACCCTGTTCATCAAATCCATAAACGCGGCTGGAGCATTAGTTAGTCCAAAAGGCATCACCAAGAACTCATAATGTCCATATCGAGTTCGGAAAGCAGTCTTGGGCACATCATCCTTGCGGATATGCAACTGATAATATCCAGACCGAAGGTCAATCTTGGAGAAAACTCGTGCACCCTTAAGCTGGTCAAACAGGTCATCAATACGAGGCAACGGATAACAGTTCTTCACAGTCACCCGGTTGAATTGCCTGTAATCTATGCATAAACACATACTCCCATCCTTCTTCTTGACAAACAACACCGGAGCACCCCAAGGTGAAGTACTGGTTGAATAAACCCCTTGTCAACTAACTCCTGGAGTTGAGTTTTTAACTCCCTCAATTCAGCCGGAGCCATACAATACGGAGCTCGGTAAATAGGATCAGTACCTGGTATCAGATCAATCGTGAACTCAATTTCTCTGTCAGGAGCTAAACCAGGTAAGTCATTAGGAAAAACGTCGGGATATTCATTGACCACGCGAACATCCTCGACACAAACTGGATAATCTTCTTTCATCACTACATGAACCAAGTACCCTTGACAACCCTTCTGCAACAACTTCTTCGCCCTCAGTGATGAAATCAAACTGTTCTGTAACACTCTTCTCTCGCCTTGGAAGACAACTTCTGGTCTACCAGGTGTTTGGAATGTGACCACTTTGGTACGACAATCCACAATGGCATGATACTTGGATACCCAGAATAAGATCAAAATCAACGATATTTAAAGGAATGAAATTCGCCTCCATGAGTTCGTCACCGAAAAAAACTGGGCAATCTCTAAACTCCCATTGAACGGTGCTTCTCTACCCTCATAGGCTGAGATATAACTAACTCACACTCCAGAGGTGATGGTTGGGGATTTACTTTCTTAGCGAACATAAGAGATATAATTGAATGAGTAGCACCCGGATCAATTAGGACTCTAGCATGAAAACCGAAAACATTTAACGTACCCAAAATGACTCCTAAACCACAAGTAATCTCAGGGAAAGTACAACCTCTATTGCCCTGAGCTGCATTGGCGATGACTTGGCCCAACTGGGCATACTCAGGTAAATTTGGCTAACATCAAGGTGGCATAGCTCTGAACGAAGAAACACTGAGATACTCAGTACAAGAATGACGTACACCAAGTGTTTGTCATGAGAATTCTCTGAACCTACGCTCTGATACCAAACTGACACACCCCACCCTCGATACCCACGTGGATACCGAGTTTGGGCGTGTTGGCTGACACTAGTAAGTGACGAAGCCATTAAATGCATGACAACACTTAGTTTAAGTAAATCACATTGACATAAAGTTTGCGGAAATTAACGCCAATATGCACAAGGTTCAGAGCGTACTAATTTGAATCAGCGGAAACAAAATAATAAATCAAGTTCCTAGAATCTCTATCCATAACAGGGATGGATATTATTAAAGAAACTGAGCAAGAATAATAAATCCCTACATGGTCGGGGATAGAATCAGAGCTGCCACTCGTATGCCTCGACTGCACCAGATGCTCTATCACTAGGTCCTGAAGGGGGCGCAAAAACAAAAGGTGTGAGTGGACGAAAAAGTTTTCGAAATACCTTTCTCTTTTCAACATAGTAACCCCCTATTTGAAATCCAGTATATTTGTAAAATCATATTATCGTAGTATGTGTCAAATTGTACTATAATATATGTATAGCTGAAAGTAAATCTCTACGTGAAATCTGTATATAATAATTCATATTTTTCATAAGTCATTTCATCATATAATATCAATAGTATAAATAGGAAAACCAACACAGGGTATCTGTGCAATCACCCATGTACGTGTTGAGGAACATCCTCTCAATCCCCGTACAAGCACTTTAAGTTATCAATCAATTTGTACTCCTAGTACCACACACATGTAAGCACTTGCGCATTAGCGGGTCACACTCGAGTCCTTACATAGTGGGGCCTTTTCCCCAAAATAAAAATAAACGTAAGACAAGCTTGCACTAAGGTATTTACCGAACAATACCCTTGGAGTACAGTGCGTGTGACCCAAACATGTGAAACTTGTCCTACGGCCGTGAGACGGTACTACAATGTAGTGAAAGCATACCAAGTGTGTTTGAAAACATACATACATATATCATGTGTAGAAGTGAAGAATATCATATACTTCATAATTTCCCAAATATTTAAACGTTGCATAAATAGCATTCTCATCAAAGTCATATATCAAATACCAATATTTATGCATACCCGAAATCATAGGCTAAAACCATTTAATAATATATATCCATATATATTCAAATCTCAAAATCATTTCATAATATATATATATATAAGCATGCCTCAAAAACATTTAAACTCATAATTATGTCAAAGCAATAATTATTTTCAAGCATATAAACCATTTAAGAAAACAAAAGTCCACTCACAGGTGATCGGGAGTGAAATCCCCCTCGGTGTTGCCCTCCTCGAAGTGTTGGGTCGAAGGATTACCTATTTAATATTAGGGGAAAGTGTTAAGAATATCCCTAATATAAATTAATAAAGCCCTTATAGAAAAATAACCCAAAAATAATACTATTTTAGTGAAAACGGGCTCGAAAAATGATTTACGGGGCCCGAAAACCTTGCCGCCGCCGTCCACCGCCGTTGGCGCCGCCATGCGCTGGGAAACGGCCGGACGCGCCGGGGGAAGCCTTCACACGCTGGCACGCTCCAGCACGCGCCGGCACGTGTCGCTACGCACTGGCACGCGCCTGGTGACGTCATCCCACGCGCAGCTGACGTCAGCACCGTTAGATTTAACGATGTCAGTTAGATTTAACGGAATATACCTTTTCTGAAGTCGTCAGAAATATTCCGTTACCGTTGAAGGAATATTCCTTCTTCTTCTTCCTCTTGCCGGTCGCCAACGCCGCCGTCCTCCGCCGCTGATTCGCCGGAATTTCTGGAAAATTTTCTAAAAAATGTCCATAACTTCAAAAATTCATAACTTGTTCATTCCTTGGCCAAATTCAACGTGCCATATATCAAATTGAAGGTATTGAAGAGTAGAATATTTTCATAGCAATTTGGGGCCGGTAAAATGGCCAGATATGGCCTGAAATTGGTCGGAAATCTTCAGGAAACCCTAATTCCGTTCTCCTTCAAAATTGCACCAAATTCCACGTTCTTTATGTCAATTTGAACCTACTCAATGTAATAAAACCAATGGTAATGGTTTCGAGGCTTACCTATGTCGGGATTGTACAGAAAATTGAATGGCAGTTTGCCAATTTGGTTCCGAGGTCGGTTTGGCCGATTGGGTTCGAGTTTGGAGATTCTGAAATCAGAGTCTTGTCCAAAATGACGAGACAATCACAATGGTTATGATCTTGTGCGACGGTTCGATGGTTTTGTGATTCGTCCAAAATTCTTGGTTTTGGTGGTTTGGGTGGTTTTTGGCCGAGAGAGAGAGAAGTGGGAGAGATCGTGCAAAGTGAGAGGGTATGAGGGGGTTGGCTGCACAGCAGCCAGCCAAAAACCCTAATTTACTTACGGGTGTGAAAATTACTAAAATGCCCCTACACTTTAAAATTTCGTAAAACGTTCGTTTTAACTCCGAATTGAGTTCCACTTGCGTCCATGTGTTCGTATCGACAAGTACTATTTGAATATGTAAAGAAATAATTTTTCACATGTCGTCACGAAAAGTCAACAAAAGTCAACATTGGTCACTAGGGGTATTTTGGTAATTTCACATAAAATTTGGGACGGGTTGTAACAATTGAAGCTTTCTTCTTTCTTATTTGGCTGGACTTGTGTCTTGAGGAGCTGCTCATCATTCCCTTGCCTCTTCTTATGTTTCTCTTCATATGCTTGCAGTGAACCCATTAATTGCTCTATGCTAATTTCTTCCAAGTTTTTGGTTTCTTCAATCGTTACGACAATGTGCTCGAATTTGGGATCTAACGAGCGTAGTATCTTCTCCAAAATTCTAACATCTTCCAACTTTTCACCGTTTCTTTTTAATTGATTGGAAACAGCTAAGACTCTTGAGAAATAATCGGAGATTGATTTAGACCCTTTCATTTGTAGAGATTCGAACTCACCTCTTAATACTTGAAGACGAACCTTTTTCACTTTTTTGGCTCCTTTGTAAGAGGTTTGAAGCTTCTCCCATGCTTGCTTGGCAGAGGTTGCACTCGAGACCTTCTCAAAGCCATTGTCATCTAATGCTTGGTAGATGAGGTAGAGAGTCTTCTTGTCTCTCTTTCTTGAATCTTTCAAACTCTCCTTCTGAGGTTGAGACAGAGTAGCTTCATCTTCTGGCTCAATGTAGCCTTTCTCCACGACTTCCAAGACATCGTGTGCTCCCAAAAGGGCCTTCATTTTGATACTCCAATTATCGAAGTTGTTGTTGTCGAGTACTGGAACTTGGAAGGCTACTATAGCGTTGCCAGCCATAGCTTTGATACCACTTTGTTGGGGCTTAAAAAGACTTCACTACTTTGGAGATCTTTACCTCACAAAGAAGAATGTAATGCAACGGAATTGATAGGCAAGAGAAAGGAAGAACACTCAAGTTAATACACAAAAACTTTTTATTCACTCACAAACTAGTACAAGAGGAAACACTCAAACACTCTTAGAAGCTTTGTTGCTTCTTCTCACTTCTCACTTCTTGCTCTCTTGGATGCTACATCACATAGCTTAGCACCTCACCTATTTATAGGCAAGGTTTGCCAACTTTGACATTGCTAGAACTTTCTAGCTAATGCTTAACAACCACACAATTTTACAAGATTCTAGATCTTTGTACAAAAAGCCTTAGATATTTATGCATGCATTCCACCAACTTGAATTTGCTAGAACTCTCTAGCATGTGCATGGATCTTTCTTTGTGTATGGGCTGGATCAATTGTCTTAGGCCAAGACAAGATTACAATTCAACATGCTGATATGAAGAGAGAAAGCGACTTAAATTTCTTGAATTGTGGTTTGTCGAACACCCCAGAAATGGAAAGAGAGATAGAAAAATCGAACTTGTTGCGTCCTGGTACAGTGGCCATCGCAGAGAGATAAAGTGGAGATTCAAGTTGTTAATGCTCTAGCAAATCATGGCATCTCTTATACTAAAAAGTTGGATTGCAGACCAAAAGAATTGAATACGATCTGCTATTGAACAATAATTAAAATGAGACTAAAAATCAAAGAATAATTTGTATCGCATAAGGAAAAGAAGAATTGAATACGATCGAAACATAAAACATTTTTACATTTTGGATCACCAAAAAATAAAGGAATGATTACAATGCATTTTGCTCCAATGATGCTACTGACTTGTTCAGATATGGGGAATAACATTTCAATGTTGTTAGATATGAACCGAGGTTAAGCTCAAAGAATTTGCTTGTAGCATGGATGCATCTGTTAGGCAGATGAGCATACAGGTGGATGTACCAATATCTGTCTAAAGAGCGGTGGTGCATGCAGAAGCTTCTGATGCTAGAATTGGCAGTGGTTACACATAAGGTTTTACTAATCGGTCTTGATTCAAGCCTATTAGGGTTTGAAAGTATCATGTTACTTAGGGAAGGCCCTTCACTGTCTTGCGCATGAGTTGTATTCTCAGGATTCACACTTTATTCTTAAGCTGGTAAGGTTGCTCCCTTTGTTTTTCTTTTATTGTGCTTAGTGCAGTCATCTACTTAAGGTCTGTTGTTTTCCCCCTATATTTTCTATTTGTTGTCCCTTTCTTCATTATCGTATATATGCTTCTCACTCCCAGGCATTCATGCACATATGGCTATGTAACCCCTACTCCATACACATAAAACAACAAACAGTTGCCCATGTGTTCCCTATCATAACTCTTTTGACTTTTGACCTACAATGAAATAACCTTTAAATTTATGATTGGCCTGCAATTGGCACTAGTGGCATATGCTTGGACCTATGAGGGTTCGACATATGGACTTTATTTAGATTCCCTATTGTGGTTCTATATGAGATACCTTATTTACTTTCTTATTTTTCTTTTCATTGATGTGTTGTTTTCATATAGTGAATTGAAAAATAAAAATAGTGAGGTTTCTTTTGTTGAACGATAGAGTATCCTTAGTTGATATATATTGTCGTAATGTAGGATAGTTCTCAACACACGCTCTCATATGTGTGGTATGACTATGCCAAACGCTTGGATGAACACTTTTGGCTGACTTGGCTCACATGGGTTCTTTTGGCTCAACACATGAGTTGCACACGCTCTTTTTCAAGAAGAGACAAATTATTTTGCAAAACACAATAAAGTTACATAGGGAGTGGACAAGAAGGCTGCCATAGTGGAGAGGAAAACAAGCAAAAACAAGAAAGATAAGTAATAGCTCCTTTAAGCAAGAACATAACCTACAACAAACATCCTTAAGCAGTACAAATTGCTACTTTCCAGTCCAGCCAAATGTCTGAAAAGGATAAAGTCTGAAAGTCAGAACAAACCAAGCCCCATTTTGTTACACTGTGATACAATTAATACAGCCCAAAAGTTTAAGCTATTAGGTAATGATTCAACAATGTATATCAAGCTAACACCTTCTCCCATACAGGCTCTCTTTACTGCTCATGATGAGGCAAACAAATGCAGATAGAGAGAACTATATAGGTGTAGCCCCACTATACACCATACAAACTAACAAATAAGTGGGGAATGAGGATTAGAGGTTTTGAACTATGCACCTTGTGCAAACTAAGGCTCTCTTTGTTAGAGTATCCAATCCAAAACCAATTGGAAATTAGTGAAGAGGCCAAATATAATGTATATTGTTTATGCAAGGATTGGATTAATGTGGGATATACGCTCAACACTTTGATTTATGGTATTTATTCTATCAACACATTGTCATACTATTTCAATTTGGGTTTTTGTATGATCATTATATGTTTGATACTATAATTGACTGAAGTTGATTAAAAAAAAAACCTTTCATAAGTTTGTGATATTTTTTAATTCAAAATTTTAATAAAATCTTTGTGTTTATTTATTCTTCTTCATTGTTTTTGGTTCAAAATGTTGATGCTAATACCTAACCTACAAATGTAGAACCAATTCTATCATTCATTCTTCAAGTGTCAAGTATAATTGTTTAACAAGCGCGGCTTCTCTTCCCAAAACATTAGAGCACTTTGTGATGTTGGAAGTTCAACCAAGAAAGGATCTAATTCCGGATAGATAGGTCAGAAGGGCATTGGTTTCAAATCAGTATTTTGGGTAACAGTGCAGTTTTCACTCTTTGTATTTTTCTCTCTATCTTTTCGTTTGTCCACCATGTTAAATGGTACTGTTGGAAGTCAACTTGTGTCAATTGTTGTCTATAGTCTACTAGATATTGTTGTAATCTAACAGTTCTCTAGGTGGTCAATAGTTAGACTTTTATTTCTTGTGTTTTGGAATTCTGGAATAGCACTCCTTGCACCATTGTCAGTCCATAAATCAAAGAGATGTGGTTAGCCTTCTAAGCCATTTGTTATGGCGTAAATTAAGGAAACTGCACAGGTTGTTGTGCCCTCTTTCTCCTCTCTTTATATAGTCTTGTAATCTTATACAGTTTCTTATGAATGAAAATACACAAACAAACATTGAAAAGCAACATGTACTTATTCTTTTTTTATTTGTTGCTGCATTAAGTGAACTCATACAGTTGTAGTATCATTCCAATTTCTAAGCATGCCTTATTATGGAAGTCTTCTGTTTATATGTTTTATTGCTGCTATTATCCACTTTTTCATCTTCATTAGACTGCTCAAGGATATATTCTCTGTTTAGAAAAGCCTTGCTCCACTAATACCTGGTGCCACAAAAATGCATTGATAATATGGTTTCATTAATGCATATACAGGTTCCGAAGGCCTTCAAGAGGACGATGTGCAATCTAGGATGGAAATGAAGCTTATGGAAAAAAGGAAGGCGGCTCAACAAAGGGAGATAGCGAATGAAGTGGACAAGTACTTTAATGATCCATATGAAAGCCTTAAATATGTTGACTTCAATCTCTTGGATTGGTGGAAAGGGAATTGTAGTACCTATCCAACTCTTGCTAAGATGGCAAAGATGTTTTTTCTCTTCCTAGTAGCATCGTTGCTAGTGAAAATGTTTTTAGTCTTGGTGGGAGGGTTGTCGATCCTTTTCAAGCTTCCTTAACGCCAAAAACAATTGAAGCTTTGGTGTGTACAAGTGACTGGCTAAAAGATGAAGAATTTTCTTTCTACAAGGAGCCTACAGTTGACGAACTTTCATTCTATAAGGAACTTTAATTGTTTTTTTTTTTCCTTATTATTCAATACAATTTTTTCTCTTTAAAGTAACATGCCTTATTTAATTATTTGTTATTTTTTCTTATATGTAGATGTTTCAAATATGCAAAATGGAATTCAACTCAAAGTGAAATGCCACCTTCTCCACCACCTCCACCTCCACCACATTCATCTTCAAGTGGAAGAAATCAAGCTCCAACAACAAGCACTTCTACAAGGGGTAGAGGAAGATGTTCTACAAGGGGTCAAGCATCTACAAGGGGAATGGATCAAAGGGGTCGAAGGACTTCATCTCTTCCTTCTTCAACAACAACAATGCTTTGAATTTGAAACTAATTCGTATTAATTTAAATTTGTTTCCTTTGGTTGTGGGATGTAAACTTATTATTTTGTTTGGGATGTAAACCTATTAAGTTTAAGTTGGTTTGTTTTGGATTGATGTTTTTGAAGTAACACTGCTGCTTCAAATTTGAAACATGTTTGATTTTCTTTATACAAAATGCTTTGAAATTTTGGAAATATGTATACATGTACAAAATTCAAATTGACCAAAATACAAATTTTGGTCCAAATCTGGGTATAAACAGCTTCCTAAACCCTAACTTCAAATCTGGGCCTTCAAAATTGGCCCAAAAATTCAACCAAAAAAATGGGTCCGGCTTCCATGGTCTGGAATGAAAGGCCGAGATTCAATGGTCCAGACACCCTTTAAATCTCTTTTTCTTAGCAGCCAAACATTCTGTACCTCTTCGATTCTTTGCAAGTTTCATCAAATCTCTTTGAGAATTCTTCAATTCTTTTCTCTCTCCACATCAATTGCTCAGGTATCTCTCTTTTTCTCGACTCTCTCTCTTTTTCTCTCTCATGTTTCAGAATAATGGTTGCAACGTCACATCTCTCTCCCTCTCGGTTCACATGACGTCCAACTCTGAGAAACTCGAGTTGTTATTTAGATTGGTGTTTCTCATTTTAATCGTTACGTGCTCAATATTTCTTTTTACATGAGTGGCATATAGAACATTCATAATTGTGTTGTTTATGCATGTCAATGTACAAACTGCAATGCATTTTCTACGATTGAGTTGATTGCAGAATTTTTTTTTTGTCTTTCTGAGTAGAAATCTAAGCGGTACTCGTTTCCAGTGGCATTCAATTGTTTACTGCTATATTTAGTTTTTTTTTCCATTCCATTTGTTGCTCTTTGTACTTTGTTTCACTTGCCATTAGAATGTGCTCATGTTGTTATGAATCCCTTTTGTGTTTCAGTAAAGACATCAACAAAAAAAGGCCCCAGAGAAAAAAACTTATTAAAGATATTGAAAAGGCCCCTCCACGTTCACGCTTAAGGAAGAATCTTAAACTGCAAGCCTACCTTGAAAACTTGTGTTGATCGTTCTTGTATTCGGGACTTTTGTGACGCTCTTCCTCTCTTCTGCTGTTTATAATACAGTTCACCTCCCCGCCTTTGTATCTCAGTACGTCCTATGCGCTGATCACCTTGCTTTCACTTCTTATTTTGTGGTATTTGTTTACTCTTAATTAGGTATTTACCATTTTCTTGCTTCAACATTTGTCTCTTTTCTTATGTTGAGGCTTTTGAAAGTCTATTTTTTCCTCTTCCGCGAAAAATGTATTGTTCATAGTTAACAGGCAAAAGAGCATTGCATTTTGTTCCTTCTTGCTCTCTCTCTCTCTCTCCAGTGGCAATAGTTGTAAGACAAGTTTATTGGTTGCAGGCTAACTTCTCAACGCAAATGGATGAAAATGAGTGTTCAACTTATTGTTATTTCTTATCTTTTCTTTTCCAAGTACCGGTCATTGGGGATTTGGAGGCATGTTTCTTTTTTTTGTTTTATCTCATAACTGTAGGAGAAAATTTTCTTTCGGTCTTGCCTCGACCACCACCATCAAGCCTTAATATGCAAATTTTTGGGCAGTACAAGCTTTTATCGCAGTTGTTCTGCGCTCTAGAGACTAGTAATTAGAATAAAGAGGTCCAACCACAAACTTGTACCGCTCCAATTTCAGTAATACAAGACACTCTACAATAGCTACAGAAAAGGAAGCAAATCATGTAGAGCTTCCTTGAACACTAAGAATATTTGTTACTGTTTACCTAATTAGAAGGATCAATCTTTTCAAATGCATAACTTTAGAAAGAAACATTTCTCTTACATGTCATGCATATCTACTGCAAAGGAAGAACTAACATTTCAGTATTATTTCCTTAAAACATCATTGACTATATAGTAAACACATTTTCAATCATGTTCTAGAACCGAAATTGAGAATCAGTCACTAGCTATGAGAAATAACTAATGGTTTCCACCATAATGCAAAAAGGGGGATACGGCTAGCATCGGAACAAGAACGATAGCTAGCTTCACTTCCATAGTTTGCAGTATTAGAAACCAGCAGGAACCCCACCTTTTCTTGGATCGCTCACTGCCACAATCTCAGGAGTACCTTTATCTTCCTTCAAATTCTTTATATGTTGAACTATAAACTGACAAATAGCTCCAGAAGGAAAGGGCTCTAGGACATGGCCTTTCTTTTGTAGGGCTTTCCTGATTTGAGCAGGAACTTCAAAATGATCGCCAATCACGGACGTCCAGTTCTCATAATGAACCACATTAGGTAATAGCTTCTTATTAAAAAATACTTCATATTAGTAGGTTTAATTGATAACTTAAATGAAATTATGATTACTTGAAGGATAAAAGAGCAAACCTCTCTTTTAGTCAAACAAACGACAGAAAGCTCAATGCAAGCTTAGAGAAAAGTTATGATGATAGACCCTTGGAGCCATGACAGAAGTGAGTGGATCCATTCCCCTTGCAAAATGGTTTAAGAGAACCTCTGCAGTCGTAGGAATGATCAAAGCTCCCCCACTTGCGCCCACGACAGCTTTTAGTTGGCCATCCTGTCACGCGTATAAACAAGACATGTGAACATATTGCAAATGAATACACTGCATACAAAACATAAAATTTAGGTGGCAGGCTAGGCATGAAAAGGATTAAAGATGTTGAACGTAAGTTTGAAATAATGCAGCAACTGTTGTACGATAATTTATGTCAGTTCTCTACAACTCATTTCTTGATGGACCTTAACTAGAAGAAAGTCTAGGTGTAATTGATAAATCTAATCTAGTATTGCGAAACGCTTTATTCCAACTTAACAAGAGAGTTATCATAGAAGCATTCTCAACCATTGATTCGCTATTCGCTAGCACATGATCAATCTAATTGTATGCCTAAAAATAATATTTTTCATTGATATTTTCATTGTTGTGTTTATTGGCTCGTTGATATGCCTATGTTGATTAGGATTTATGTTAAAATCAGATTAGGTATCCTAATTGCGTACGTGTGGATAACTGGTCTTTGAACTTCTCAGAGTCGCGAGCTACACAAGTAGTGCGAATGAGAGTTTCAGATAAAGATAAAGATCTTTTATCTGTGAAAGAGCTTGAGGGGTTTCCTCAGAGGTTTCTTCCTGTTGGTTTGAACGTGTGAGTTCTGTTTTTGTTTGGTTTGAGTGTCTCTATTTCTGGATCTTCCCCTTGTTTATATAGGCCAGCGAGAGGTCCACGTCATTGCTGGTGCTGCCCTCTGCTCCTAAAGACTTTAGTGAAGGAGAACATCCTCTGGTCTGATCAGCCTACTCCCAAGAAAAGAGTTCTTTATTAGGTAGTACATTTCCCTCCAATTTACCGGTGGTTTTGCATTAAATACGGGTTGAGACTCAACTACATTTTAGTTTGACTAGTTTGGGTTGGGCCTTTGGTCGAGGCCCAACCCAATACTCGGTTATAAGTCATGGCTCAAAGATATATGGGCCAGTGGATGCCTTACGTGAAAACTCTGGCCTTCGCTTCAATTAGCCCATCATCATCACGAGATTTAGTCATCCCCTGCAGATACCTTTTCCCATGCGCCAATATCTTTGCATTGAATGTTCTTTATCAAAGGTAAGGGCATAGGTATGGCACTCCTAACGAAACGAGATATTTCCTTCCTTCCTCATTTCTTGGATTTGAAAGTGGGCCTTTCACTTTAGGCTATTGATGGTAGTATGTCCCACATTAAGCAGTAAATCAAAGAGGTATTTTCGATTAAGAAGCAAGTTGTAAGACAAGTTTATTGGTTAGGGCTAACTTCTCAGCGCAAATGGATGAAAATATGGAAGTGTTCAACTTATTGTTATTTCTTATCTTTTCTTTTCAAGTCTTTGGGTCATTGGGGATTTAGAGGCATGTTTCTTTTTTTTTGTTTTTATCTCATAGCGTAGGAGAAAATTTTCTTTCGGTCTTACCCTCGACCACCACCATCAAACATAATATGCAGAATTTTGGCGGTACAAAAACTTTGTCCTTGGAACATTCTGCGCTCTAGAACATAGTAATTAGAATAAAGAGGTCCAACCACAAACTTGTACGGCTCGATTTCGGTCATCTGAAGACCTTTCTGCACAATAGCTACGAGGAAAAGGAAGCAAATCATGTAGAGCTTCCTTGAACACTAAGAATATTTGTTCTTTGTTTACCTAATTAGAAGGATCAATTTTTCAAATGCATAACTTTAAAGAAAGAAACATTTCTCTTACACATGTCATGCTATCTGCAAGGAAGAACTAACATTTCGGTATTGTTTCCTTAAAACATCATTGACTATATAGTAACTTTTCAATCATGTTCTCGGCATTGAGAATCGATCACTAAATTTATGAGAAATAATTAATAGTTTCCACCATAATGCAAAAGGATACGGCACATCGGAACAAGACGATGGCTAGCTTCCACTTCCATAGTTGCGTATTAGAAACCGGCGGGAACCCCCACCTTTTCTTGGATCGCTCAGCTGCCACCCAATCTCGGAGTACCTTTATCTTGCTTCAAATTCTTTATATGTTGAACTATAAAATGACAAATAGCTCCGGAAAGGGAAAGGGCTCTAGGACATGGCCTTTCTTTGTAGGGCTTTCTGATTTGTGAGAACTAAAATGATCGCCAATCACGGACGTCAGTTCTCATAATGAACCACACATTAGGTAATAGCTTCTTATTAAAAAAATACTTCATATTAGTAGGTTTAATTGATAATAAATGAAATTATGATTACTTGAAGGATAAAACAAACCTCTCTTTTAGTCAAACAAAAGGCAAGAAGCTCAATGCAGCTTAGAGAAAAGTTATGATGATAGACCCTTAGACCATGATGAAGAGTGGATCCATTCCCCTTATACAAAATGGTTTAAGAGAACCTCTGCGATCGCGGGAATGATCAAAGCTCCCCACTTGCGCCCACGACGGCTTTAGGTTGGCCATCACAATCACGCGTATAAACAAGACATGTGAACATGTGCAAATGAATACACTTTGCATACAAAACATAAAATTTAGGTGGCAGGCTAGGCATGAAAAGGATTAAAGATGTTGAACGTAAGTTTGAAATAATGCAACAACTTCGTTGTACGATAATTTATGTCGGTTCTCACCACAACTCATTTCTTGATGGACATAACTGAAGAAAATCTAGAGTGTAATTGATAAATCTAATCTAGTATTGCGGCAGCTTTATTCAACTTAACAAGAGAGTTATCATAGAAAGCATTCTCAACCATTGATTCGCTATTCGCTAGCACATGATCAATCTAATTGTATGCCTAAAAATAATATTTTTCATTGATATTTTCATTGCCTTCATATATAGTTCTTGTATCTTCCCCTGTCTTTCTCTTCCATCTACTATTTCTCTCTCTACTAATTTCTCCACATTGTACGATATTTACCTTTAGGACTATAGCGGGGGTCATGGACGATAATGGCCTTTCCTGGCCTGATAAAATTCATTGGTGCTGGTGGTAGACCTGTAGAATCATTTCCAGGTATAGAGAGAAGTCATCCATTTCATTGTTTAAGACAATTCCTGCTTGACGACAGTACATTCGCACCAAAGTAGCCCATTTACAGTACTAGTCATGGAGACGGCATTTCCCTGAGGATCTATGACAGACAAATGACTGGTTCCGTGATCATCGATCTGTAAGCCACCTGTTAGCAAACAACAAGTTGTTATAATGAAAAAGTATTGATTGAGGAGTATATGGTACTGCAGGGCATCGACAAGAACAACCAAAGATGTGGGATAAGAGCAAGTTATACAGAGTGTTTAACTACTTTTGTTAGGCGGATAATTAATAATTTTATACGATTATAAACTGAAATCCTATAAATTTCGAATGTAAACTTCCTGTAGGCATTATCTATTGTTTTAACCTCCATTAAATGGATAAATTAGGATGAAAATTTAGTGATCTTTTATAAAATTGCGGTAATTTGTAGTGTTCTTGTGTTGAGCTTTAGCAATCACTTTACTATTGCTCTAGATTTAATGCATCCGCTTATACTCAGGCTTGCGTACGTGTGGATGGCATTGCCTTCATCTGAAACTGATATAAGCTTCATTTCACTACAATTAAAGGCTTGTAATAAGAAGCAGTGACAAACTAAAAGACACAAAACAACTACTATTCCATGCATTTGCATTTAACAAGACACAAGAGAGAATTTATATCAACAAATCTTGGACGGGAAATAGAAATTCACTAACGTCAACTTAATTGGCAGCTAATAAAATAGCAAAAGTAGTTATCTAGATGTATAATATAACAGAAAATTAACTTCTTGCCAATCCGAATAACGCACACTGCCTGCATAATGGCTGGTCCAAAAGTCATGTTATCATATATAGTTTTCTTTAACTCCTCAACGAAACTTAGGAAAGCATATCAGCTAGAACTTTAGTCACATTTACAAACTTAGGATCACCAAGATTCATCCTCACGGCGAAAACATGTTTCAAGATTCAATTTCTCGATGGATCAAAAGAGGATCAAGAAACTCCAAGCATTTCCATATTGTGAAAGAATGTTTAGCATCTGTAGAGTGGAATTGACAAGGATAGTTCATAATAAACATATTAGAAGCTTCAAAGAGACGAAAAAAAGAAACAAAAATAATTAAGTAACACTAATGTAAGAACAAAGATTTACTCACAGAAGTATCATCAGGACCTCCAGAAGGAGGAGGCATAGTCAGTATTTTTAAGCCCCTAGTGTGTCAACCCAGATGTCAGCTTCCTCAGCTTAACTCTATAATTTTGCAAATCCTTCATTGTTAGTATTCCTCAAGCTTCTGAATATCTCTAACCAATTTTGTTAATCGATCCATTATGAAGACTATGGGACCAAACTTTGAAATTTGACTGAGTGTCTCTGCCAATTTCATGTTACAGCATCATCTCCACCTATCTTCAAGAACTCCCATTTAATGTAAATATGTAGCGAAGTCCCTCGTCTGCCAAGATTCCTGATTTTGTCTTAACCATTTGCATGTGGAGGTATGGTGAAATGCCAAATCCAAACGAGCAAGACACTCATGAGTCTTACAAACCTTTCCCACGAAAGCCTTCCATGTTGTTCCAAACTTCATGAAGGCCATAGTTCCCTGGAATTGCTGCAGGAATAGCGCCTTTACACTTTCAGAGTCTCATTGCCAGTATACATGTTCTGAAAATATAAAAATTTTGACACAAAACTCATATGAAACTAAAAAGTTGAGACAAGGTTCATATGTATTGAAATAGCTTATACTGAAATTCATAAATAAAAGTTACAAGTGTGTGTGTAATTCTAAGTCTATTATTTGAGAAGAATTAGTTGTAGAAAGATGCATAAGCTCTAAGCTCATTCAAAGTCTAATGGAAGAACTTTATCATGCAAAAGACGAATATTCGTTGAATCAAATGAACATATCGTGTATAATTTCCAGCAAGGTTGTCTTTCGATCTCCATTGTCTGTCAAGAACCCTAGTTGACAAATCTTGTAGCCAATTAACCGATCATTCTAATCAAGCAACAATAAATAAAGCACGTATCTCTCATGATACAAAAGGAATTTTTATCATGAAAAGTGAAAATTTCATATTTTCACAAGCTACACAAAAATGTACATGTTTTTGCTCACCAGTAATCAAAACAGCTAAAAATTTATTTTTCACATTTTTGCATAATGGTGATTGTGTTGCACTCAAGTGACAATTAATTAATAAAAAAATTCAGTAAATTATGTAGGATACAAACCTCGGAAGCAAGCAAGGGGCAGTTTCTGTGGTAGGTTTTGAGACTCCTTGTCCCACATTAGTGAAAACCAAAATTCACCATACCCTTTATATATCTTTGACTTCTACAATAGTAGTTAGGGCTTGGGTCAATTTGGAATGAGAATTGAGGCTTGGGCCTCAAATTGTGTGGATTAGGCTTGATGATTATACCATAATAATAATATTAATTAATATTAATTAATCCAAGACAGGT
The DNA here is from genome assembly GCA_018257905.1 of Gillenia trifoliata. Lineage (NCBI taxonomy): Eukaryota > Viridiplantae > Streptophyta > Magnoliopsida > Rosales > Rosaceae > Gillenia > Gillenia trifoliata. Next base: position 3,379,408 of record CM031080.1, on the reverse strand, counting down.
CATGGGCCTTGGGGCTAAGAATTAAAACTAATACGATCAGTGAAAGTTTTAATATTTTGAATTAAAGATTTGAGAAATTAATTTAAAAAAAGCGTTTTGATTAAAAGACACAACTCTTTGAAGAGTTGTATAGCTTCAGATACATCCAAAGGTATTTGAAGGGATGAAAAGAAACCTATATATAATTCAAGTCCTCAGTTCCATACGAATATCTTTCTTCCTTCCTTCTCTTAATGCAATTTCAGAGTAAACACACAAACACAATTCGCTAGAATTCTATAATCTAGTGCGGGTTGTAGAATTAGTGGTGTATCTCGGAGTCGAAGCGAGCGTTGTAGAACCACAAGCACAAGAGTGGGACGGAAATCTTTGTTGAAGGACAAGCTTTACGCTAGCCTCTACTGTGATCAATCAAGTTAGTATCAATTTAATTTTCCACCTTTGTTCTTGTTATTTAATTTTAGTAAGCAAGTATTTTTATCAATAAAGTATTTCAATTTAAATTATTTTTATTTATTTGAATTGTTCGACACACCTAGGCAGATAATATCACGTGGACACGGTTCGGGCGTGCGGCTCGTCATCCGGGAGGGACAGCGAAGTCTCATTGATTAGCTCAGCATTTGATGATGAAATACGGGAATGCGAGGATTTTAATTGAAAGAATGCGTGCATAGTGTGAGTTAGACAATAATACACAATTATCGAGCTAAGTGCGATGAGAAATTTAAGAATATTCCTATCCGTGGATAGATATAAACATAATTGAAGGAACCTGAATACACCTACATCCACTTGGAGGTAAGTGAAGATATCGACACTTGCCACCAACTGCGCTGTAGGCCAAACCTAAGGCACGGAGGCGAAAAACAAAAGGTGAGTGGGCCAAGTACCGGTTTTATAAAACCTTTCCAAAAATGGGTATATATCCCCTCGCTGTAAAACCCCGTAAGATTTGCTAAAAATACCACTTTAATAATAATAGCAACGATAATGATAATCACGTTAACAATAATCTCTAGTATAATGCATGGGCCACGCCGAAAAGATACGGAGTAGCATGAAATATCCAATAACAACGATAAAGCCAACATAATAAACGCATATCATAGCACACAAGTCATGAAGTAGCTACATGGCCAGTGGGTGTTTCATAAAGACGTTCTAGCACTACATGCACGTGGGCGGCACAAATGTGCGTCACAACAAGTCTAGTCGCCAGACGACATGAGCATTTGCTTTCTCTAATGGATCCATGTTGACGTAATGGTGCGTGAACATACACACGTGAAGAAGTTGGTCCACTCCGGGACCGATTATAACAACGTGCTAAATGCAAGTAGCAAGTAAAAACCTCAAATACGTATAGGCATACTTAACGGTTGTTAAAATGCGCTAAACGGCATAAAGAATATATCAAGATACAGTAAATAAAATACATTTACTTGAGTTTCATAAATCATAGCATGCTATACAAGTTCATAAATCACAGTTGAACACGTTTGAGAAATAATAATTTAATAAGATAGGGCCCACTCCACTTTGGTATGTAGTAGGGTAAGTAGCCGCCGTACCTAGCACAGCTTTGAAACTCCTGGGATAGGTCTCACCTATATGAGAAGTTACTATACTATTAATCATTAACTAGGTGTTCAAAAATTACGGAAAAAGACACAAATTCTCCCTTTGTTTGCTCCAAATTGGAGGTCTAAAATACCTCAAAATTATCAAGCGTACCACCCCCTAGGTAATGCAGCGTCGTCCGCGGATAAGCCTCGCCCGAAAGCGGCGTCAGTGTGGCTCCTTGCGCCCACGGCGGCACGCGCGCCGGAGTCGTCGGCGGCTGAGTCAAAGTCGCGGCGTCAGGCGTTGACAGGAGTTAACGGCGTCAGCCGGTCGGTTTGAGCCGTCTTGACGTCATCAAGCGTGCGGAGCCGGGTTTGCGCGTCATCGGCAAGCAATCGGCTCGGTCGTCTTCACCTCCTTTCTCCCGTCGCCGGCGGCTAGCACTTGCGTCGCGGAAAATACAATTTCTTAGCTAGGAAGTGGGATTTTTCAAGGCTTCTAACTTCAACTTCATTTCTAAGCCAATTTTCACGATCTTTATATCAAAATGAAGTGGGAATGAGTAGAGTTTGAAACACTCACCAACACCTCAAAGGTGGCTAGGAGCTGGTCCGGAAAAAGCCTCGAAAGTTTTTGGCCAAAATCGAGTTCTCCAAGTTCGGGGTGATTTTCAGGTTTCGGTTGGCAGGTTTGGAGTTCCCAGGTCTCGAGGGTGGTTTTGAGTCAGGTTTGAACTGTCGAGCTCAGGATGATGGTTTAGTCGACCAAGTCGGAGCTCAAATGGCGGTTTCCGAGTTTGCGGGGTTGAAGTTTCGGGGTCACGGGTTTCAAGATCCTCTGGTTCTGGGTTTGAACAGGAAGACAGATTAGCAATGTTTTGAGGAGGAAGAAAACCAAACCAAAAGCCAAACTCAAGCCACGGGCAGCTTGAGTAGTGTCATCCTCACCATGAGCAGTTGCAGTAGCGAGTTCTTTACATGGAGTCACGAGGTTCTCTTAGTAGCACGCAATTAACAAAGAAGAAGGTGGGGCCAGTTTCCACGAAAGAAAAATCAAAAGAAGAGGGTCAAGGCTTCACGGGTGGCTTAAGCAGGTTCTTGCGAGGTGGGTTCTTCAGTTTCAAATCATAGTGGAGTATTTGAGTTGGCAGAAAGGAGTTGAACTAACTTGTGATTGTTTGGATGGTGAGAGTAAGGAGTCTGGAGGAAAGGGAGAAGGCTCATTGAAGCCTTGGGTTTGCGGAAAGAGAAAGAAAATGCAAGGGGATGAATTTGGTGTAGAGAACCAGCAAAGGATGTCGGTTGCTTTTCCACAAAAATAGAGGATATTAATGCATGAGGGGAAACGAGACGAAAAAGTGAGGTGAAGTGAATGTGTGAAAGAAAGCTCACACACAAGGTCATTCATCTGGCCAGGATTCAACGGATCACGGTGCGTCAAATACGCGACGCAAGCATGCGAGTGAATAGTAGCGGTGCGGAGCTTTGGTTTGAACTCGACTATAGGCGTGAAAACCTTAACATTATTGTCTTTCGGGTATTTTGCAGTAAAACAAGCATAACACACTTCACAAGTCAGAAAATTAATCATGCCAGCGTCTCTGGATTCGTGGCGAAAAGCATTACAACTTGAAGAGTACGAAATCAAGTAAAGAAAAAATTCAGAAATTTCTACCACGGGAAATACGTAGCCACTAAGAGGGCATTTTCGTCATTTCACACCTTCGAGGAGAATAAAATACAATACTTTTAGGGACGGGATGTAACATGTTCTCCAGAATCTTCTTGAGTATGGAACAATCTGGAAATAAGCCTCATTAAGAAAAGCACGAGAAATTTAAGGGTGGAGACTTCAAAGATGGCGGCGAAAATCTTTGTTTGGCCTTTAAATGCGGTTAATATCATGCGTGGTATGCCGTCTGGAAGGATGAAATTCTTTGCGAAACTTTGGGGAGCTATAGATGCCGGAATCATGATTTCCTCTGTGAGAAATTATATTCTCTCAATGCATTAGATGATTCATTGTATGATGTCTATGTGGTATAACTGACCAAGGAACTTTGGGAATCACTTAGAAAAAATTCAAAGAAACAGGATTGTTACATCCCGTCCCTAATTTTAATGTATTTTATTCCAGAGCGGTGTAAAAATGATGAAAATACCCCTAATGCTTATTAGTCCTAGGACAATTATTTCCTATTCACTTGTTTTATTTTAGTATTTTTCACCGTGTATGTTTCAGCACGAACCACGTGGCGCAGACGCTTTGATTCGGACTTGTAACGGACAAGATCAGAGCAAAAGCGATAAATTGCCACAAGCGGTATTTTGAAACCGTGGATTACCATGGGTTTTGCAAGGCCCGGTGAGCTTTGCCTCCCAGACGAGACCTCGGCTTTTCTTGCATGCAAATCGACATGCATTGAAGCAGTCACAATTTTGTAAACGAGGTTATTGCCTTTGGTTTAAATTGTACTTAGTGTGCCATTTCACACAACTTGACTTCATCAGTGCCATCCTCCCGGACCATTACCTGCACGGTGACCTTGCATGCCGTTTCCTTCCCTGTAAACACAAGCCCGGTTACGCTTAAGACTTGACCTTTGGGCCAAACAACTACATCAAACCTTATGACCAATCTTGTCTTTGGTGGAGTCACCCTCTTCAGCCCGGCGAACCAAACACACGGGAAAATCAACCTCCCAAATTTACTTTAGGCACCCGAGGCTTTCTTGCCTCGGAGGCTACCGACTTATATAGTTTCAATCACCATGGTGTGATCACCATCGTCATCCTTGTCGAGTTAACCTTAAAACCCCGAGAAAACTTGAAGAAAACGAAAACCCGAGAATCGGCTATCTTCTCAGAGTGACCTGCGACCAAACTTGATTTTCCACGACCTCGATTCAACTGAAATTGCCATTTGAGCTTAAGGAGCACAGGGTTAACCCAGGCCTTGGATGCTAGTTTAAGTAGAGGATCGCGAAGTTCATTGTTGGCCGAGACTCTCGAGGGTTGATTCCATTAACTCACCGACCATAGTTTGGCCAACTCTTATTAGTCGAACTCTTTGCGCTCCGGCCGTTTTGGTGAAAATTTCTTGAAATTTGGTCTTGATTTGAAGAACACATAAATTCAATTAAAACAGCTTTTCAGAGCCTTGGGCGCGGCGGCCGCGGACACGGCGGCGATCGGCGGCTGAGTTGCAGCGGTCGACGTCGGCGAAGCAGTCCCGTGACGTCGGCCAAACCCGGTCCAACCGGTTCCAGCACAGTGCGAGCAGGGAATATTCTAGAAGAGTATATTAAAATTTGACTTTGACCGCCGTCAAGACCATTCCTAACGGCGGGACAGATATTCCGTAACGCCGTTAGAGAATATTAATTAACTAACGAGAATATTCCGTTAGGTGCTTGGCCACGCCCGTTAACTTTAACGCAATCTACTGATCGGCGCATAGCGCGCGTGTAGCGCATGGGCCCGCGCGTGCGGACGCGTGTGGCCTTAGGGCCGCGTCTTGGCCAGCAGTAATCTTGTGATGGCGCTGTGGCGGCGGCGCGTGGGCGTGGCGTGGAGCTAGCGGCGGCGCGTGAACCCATTTTCGACTATTTCAAGTCAGAATCCCAGAAAGCAAACAAGGCGATTTCAAGTCTTTTTCCTTGCTTTTAATTGGGAATGAAGCATTTGGTAATTAGTTACAAATGTAAACTCTCATAGAGTGAGACCTGTTCGGAGGGAGCAACGAGCTCGGGCACGCTACGGAGGCTACGATCCGACCACGTATCGGTGAAATTAGGCCTAGTAGTTAACCTTTTTATATTATTATAATATGTTTTATGGTGTTTTTATGAAAATATATGTGTGGCATGCCTATTTTATGAAATTAGAATATTTTGTGATAACTCTCTTACATATTGAGTATTGGTTATGATTTAGGTTTTATGATGAAACTTGCACATACATACGATTTTAGTAGCCACCATTTCACATGTACGGTGTTAGCCTTTGTCCAGGGCAGGAGACCGGCTTCACGTGTATGTTCACAAGCAACCACGCTCACCTTGGATCATTAGCCCAGGTGCCAACTTTGTCTATGGCAGCCTCGGCGACTAGACTCGTTGTGAGCCTTGCACATTTTGTTGCCGGCTTCACATGCATGTAGTGCTAGAGCGTAATATATTAAACACCCACCTTTGTCATGTAGCTACTTTCATATGGCTTCATTGTGCATATTTCCATGTGATAAGTAATGTTGATTTTGCTTTGTGATAAATGCTTTATACCCGTATCCTTGTGGGCGTTGGCGTTACTTGTGCCAAGAGACTACGTTAGTATTAAATAGTTTGTTAAATCTACGGGTTTTACGGTGAGGGTTATCGAGGTTTTGGAAACGTTTTACTTAAGAATTGTTATTGGCCCTCACCCTTGTTTTCGCCCCTCCGGAACTTAGACATTAGTTGGCTCTGCGGTCGGTGAGTGGCCGGAAACTGCTGCAATGAATTTTATTTCTTTTCTGAGTGTATGTTTAGTACTCTCTACGTTACGGTAATTATCCATCCTTCGGATGGGAATAATTTTCTTTGCACTTTTAGCTCGACACTGTATGTAATAATGGGTTCTACCCACATTACCTTTCGTATTTCCGTAAAACTCGATTTTATTTTTCTTTTCCCTAATTCCTTATTTAATCTTCTTAGCTTCGTCACTCTACGGGGTAATTGATCCATAGCAGCCTCTCGAATCCGTGTCCCATGTGGTGTCAAGATTCGGGGTGTGGCTCGAGGATCTTTGGTTGAAGAAGTTTATCGTAAGGCAAATTTTTGGTTTACAAATGGTGGATTCAAGTCCGTTGTCTCTCATGAAGATCTCCGAGAAAATCATCCATGATATTCATGTTGAAGGGAGTGGTGATCAATAAGAGGAAGGAATCTTTTCAAGTGGCGTCCTTTATGAAAAAGCGCCACCTTCTTGGAAAGAGTTCAAAAATTATCTCAGAAAGCACAAGCGTAGGAGATGACACATAGAATCTCATTGTAAGGGCGAGAATTGAGGAAGATAACGAAAGAATGAGAAGGGCTACGGGATTCGAGAGTATGGAAGCCAAAGGCGAATGTTGTTGAAGGAAGTTCATCAAAGCAAAGGACAAAATTCGAGAAAAATAAGAAGAAGGAAAAAGAACTTCGTCCCTAGTATGAAGGCAAAGACTTCAAGAAATTAAGGGGAAGTTCTTGGGTTTTGTTGGAAATATGCTGAGAAAGTCAATCTTTGGAAACCCGGGACATTGGCGTATGTATGGATAACCCTAAATACGGCCAAAGGGCAAAGTCACTTATTAGGACAATCTCAATAGTTGATGTGGTCAAATAGTGAATCATGGACAATGGATTGATGGAAGAAGTAATCTAATGATGTTAGGCTAGAGACAGCCTATTTCTCTGTAACCATGATGTTCAAATGTTCCTGGTCATGGGATTGTCGGAGGGATGCGGCAATCCATGAACCCGGCTGCGTCTTGTGTCGACTTCAGAATTGGAAGGATGGAAAGTCTCAGCCATTCGTGGTGACACTACTTGACAGTATGTAGGTGCTCATTAAGGGAATGAAGTTCATGAATACAATCAGAAAGTACCTTGCATGGAGGTCTACTCCATGTCAAGCAAGTAACTCCATTGATTGGACTATATAAAGTAATCTTTTGACACGAGACATCATAGTTGTCTTGTGGTTGGAGTCCTTGATCTTTGACTATGTCAAAGTCACCCCCAATCTTGAGGGGTGTCCACGGCATAGTTGGGGTTAGCTACTTAGCCATGGAGGCAAGTGAATGATCAACAAGGATCTCTAATCCTGCGTTACGAGAGAGGAAGAATACTCTAAGATATGATTCGGGAATCTTGGTAGAAGTAATGAGCGTAGTGATGGAAAGTGTTCCTTTACGACTCAATAGAATGCATTATAACATGGTTATAAATGCATTAGAGGTTTGACATTATGTATCCATACTATACCACTAATAGTGTGATTGAGAGTATTCTTGATAGAGAATGATCGGAATTACATTGTAATTCAATTGAATAGGTTCTCCCGAACAAATACATTGGCTTGGGTAGCCATGATATATGTGGTAATTAATGTCCACTCATGGTTTGTGGATCTTGTGAATGATTAATTAGTAATCATCAAGAAAATCTAAAGAATTAAAATAAGTTTTAATTCACTAGATGATTAAGGAACTAATCAATTGGATTGATACCAATCCTCTTTGCCTTGCTAATTAGAACCTAAAAGCGATTGTACCCAGGAATACTGCTTTATGGTGGTGGATCAACACGTGGGAATGATGGAAATAATCCTTTGATTAATTGAGTGTTATAGATTAATTAGAAAAGTCCAGGAAATCATAGAAACGATAAAAAGATCGCTTTGGGCAATAAAATAAGTTTCGGAGTTAATCAGGGCCCATTGGGCCTAACCTCTTTGGCCTTTTATTCCAAGCATAAGATGAAACAGTGTAAGCAAAAGCCCACTCAACACTCTTTTGGCCGGCCATGAATGAGAGGAGTGAGTGGAGTCAATTGTTGACCTCACTTCTTTTATATAATGAAGTTTATTGAAACTTTCACAAGTGGAACTTCACCATACCTCACACCATAACTTTTGTTATGGCATTTTGATTCTCAGTTTTTCAACCAAAGAAGAAAAATATCTCTCCTTTCTCACTTACCACATTAGAAGCCAAGCCAAGGGTGCGATTGCTACACTTATACTCTTTCTTTTGTGATCCATCATCCATTCCATCACTTGGTGGGTGTGGATCTTTAGAAGGTCTTCAACGTTGGGGACTAGGAGAACCTAGAAGAGGTTCTATTAGCCAGGTGGAGCAAGCGGAGGAGAGCTAGGCTCGAGGAGTTCCAAAAGAGCGAGCTTAGGAGTGAGTCCATCCTTGGTCTAAAGAGTAGATCAAGAGGTATTGGGAAACAACTCACTTTGTTCTTAATTTTGCTGATGCATCAATATGGAACCTATGCTTCTTGAAGGGGATTTGCATGACTATGGCACTATGTATTAATGCTTGGTTTAACATGCATATGATTTTTGAATTGCTTATGCATGCACTAGTCATTAGAAATCCCAACTTAATCTCATAATTTCCATGAGGTTGTGGAAGCTAGGCCTTTGCGGGGCTCAAAGGAAATGTAGCCATGTCGAAAGGATCAAGGTCACACGGAAATCAAAACTATAACAACAGCGCAAATGCGATTCAAAAATGATGTAGAAGGAGTGGCTGCAATGATTTCTGAAATCAACCTTGTATACGACCATGCGATTGGTGGATGAATGCGGGTGCGGCTAGCCGATATGTGGTGATAGAAACATGTTCTCCTCATGCACCGGAAAGTCGGGAATGAGCAATTGTTATGGGAATGCATCTACATACATTGTGGTGGAATAGGGAAATGTGTTAGAAATTCATACGGAAGATTAACCACTGCGCGACGTCTTTGCATGTCCTAGATATTAGGAAGAATGTTGTTCTTTGGTCCTATCCTTGTAGTAGTAAGGGATTCAAGGCGGTTTTTATTGAGTCCAACAAGTTTGTATTAACTAAAGGGGAATGTTTGTGGGAAGGGTTACCTTCTTTGATGGATTATTCAAACTAAATGTACTTGCTAATCTTTATGAATAGAAATAAATAATGCTTACAGCATATTGATGATTCGTCTAATTTATTATGGCACTCTAGGCAGGACAACATGTAAATTTTCCGTTTCTCTTTTTAGATTGCATAATTTAGGTTTGCTGCCCAAGCGATCACTTACAAAATGTTAAATGTGAGACTTGTACGAATCAAAATTTGCAAGTCAAAGGATTTGACTAGTGCATGAAAAATCCAATGATTTGTTAGATTTAATTCATAGTGACTTGTGTGATTTTAGATCTTTATATCAGCCTTCGTGGTGGGAAAAGAATTATTATGTAACATTTATAGATGATTTGATGAGGATATTGTTATGTTTATTTGCTTCATAGTAAAGATGAGACTTTGGATATGTCTTTAAGACACATATAGAAATGAAGTTGAGAATCAACTTAACAAGAAGATTAAAATCTTAAGGTCGATAGGGGAGGAGAATATGATCATGCCTTTGCTGAATTTTGTACCACCTTGGCATAATTCATCAAACAACAGCCCCCCTATACAACAAAGCGGTGTTCATAGAACGGAAAATAGGACTTTCCAAGAAAGACATGATTAATTCCATGTTGAATAGTTAAGGCTTCACACAATTTTGTGGGGTGAAGCTTTACTTCTTTTGCAAATAAAATTTTGTCGAATTCCACCTAAGCAGAAAGGAATCACCATATAGTTATGGAAAGGAAAGAACCCTAAATTTAAATTGCTTAAAGTGTGGGGTTGCCTTGCAAAATGCAAGTCCCATTACCAAAGAGAACAAAATTAGGTCCTAAAACTATAGATTGTGTTTTTATTGGTTTTGCTTCTAATAGTTAGACATAGATTCTTAGTTTTCATTCCGAAATAAGCACATTATACATGTCACTCTTACATTATAGAATCTATAAATGCAATATTTTTGAGGATATATTTCCATACAAAATAGACAAGTCTAATTTCTTGAAAAATAGATTACATAATGATATATGCGAGGTTAATGGCAGACACAAGTACATGATGATGGTCGTCTTCATCTAGAGTACATGATGATGGTACATCCTCGTCTAGAGTTCAAGAAACTTGAACACAGAAGGAGGAGTAAAAGGACAAAAATTCGAAAGGACTTTGGGCTTGATTTTGTGACATATTAGCGGCAGACACCGATCATTCAAGGAGGCTATGTCCCTCACGAGCTCCATTTTGGAAAAGGATCAGGTGTGATGAGATAGATTCCATTATGCAAAATCATACATGGGAATTAGTGCATTGCCCCACAGTAATAAATGATTGGGTACAAATGGATCTTTAAGGAAAAGTTAAACCCTAATGGTACAATTGATAAATATAAGGCTCGTTTATTTAGCTAAAGGATAAAGTCAAAGCATGGTTTTGGATTTCTTTGATACATGCTCATTTGTGACCAAGAATTACTTCTTATAAGGCCCATTGATTGCTATAGTTTGCACTCCATAACATGGGAAATTCATCAAATGGATGTAGCGCATTCTTAAATGGAGACTTAGATGAGGAAATATATATGGAACAACTTGAGGGTTTGTTGTTAAAAAGTCCAAGAACACAAAGTTTGTAAACTTGTGAAGTCACTATATGGACTTAAACAAGCTCCAAAAGCAATGGCATGAATTTGACCATATTATGATCACACATGGATTTAAGATAAATGAGTGTGATAAGTGTGTCTACAAAAAAACTCAAAATAATGCTTTGCGTTATGTTGTGTTTATATGTAGATGATATGCTTATAATGGGAACAAACAAAGAGATAATAAATTGGACCAGAAGATATTGAAATCAGGATTTCGATATGAAAGATCTTGGACTAGGCTGATGTGATTCTTGGTATAAAAATCAAAAGAAACCAATAAGGTTATATTCTTACACAATCCCATTATATAGAAGCTACACTTAGAAAGTATGGTCATTTGGAAAGTAAGGATGTTGTTACACCTTTTTGATGCCAATAGCAAACTAAGAAAAATAGTGGTGATGCTATATCTCAACATGAATATTCACAAGTCATTGGAAGCCTTATGTACATTATGAATTGTACAAGGCACGACATAGCATACTCGGTGAGTAGGCGAGTAGATATCTTACTGCAATCTGGCGTGATCATTGGGAAGCTTTAATTAGAGTCTTGAGATACTTAAAGCATACAATAAATTATGGATTGCATTATACAGAAGTAATCTCGCATTGGCAGAGGGATTACTAATGCGGAGTGTATCACGATAGATAACGATACAAAATCCACAAGTAGTTATGTATTTACTTTGGGAGGAGCGGCAATATCTTGGAAATCTTCTAAACAAACGTGCATGGCAGATCAACAATAGATACGAATTTATGGCTCTCGTAAATTTTGGAAAAATTTGAGTGGCTAAGAGATTTTTTGGAAGATGTTCCCATATCTTCCCTAAACTTTGTAACGGCAATATGCATACCTTTGTGATAGTTTAGGTGCACAATATCGAGCTAAAAATGAGTGTATACAATGGGAAGTCTAGACAAATTGAAGCGAAGACATAATACGGTGCTTGAATGACTCTACAGTGGTGTAATTTCTATTGACTATGTCAAGTCAAAAGGATAATATTGCGGATCCCTAAGCTTACTAAAGGTTTATCTAGAGAGCAAGTTAAGCATACATCGGGAATGGGTTTAAAGCCAATAGCGTAAAATGAACCTACCAAACGGAAACCTAACCTAGTTGATCGGAAGTCCCATGGTCTAGGTTCAATAGGCAAGCTTGGTTTGGTTAGATTCAAAGAAACACACTTACATACCCATTCCTATGATGGAAGAAGTGTGGTGGCTAGCGATGGGTGTAGGATACTTTATTTTAATGATATTGATACTTGTAAAACAAATGGAATAGTAGCGACCTATTCTTAATCAATATCACCTATATGAGAGTAAATGTGGGGTTGCATTTATGAGAATTAAGTGGCTACATTCTCTAAAGCTCTCATGAATCTAGGATTTGTGCGGACCGAAGAACACAAACGTATGAATTTGTGATGTGTAGGTGTGACATATGTTTTACTTATTGTCTTGGTTTCTTTACTTGAGAGATGAGCAGTTCAAGATTTTATATTCAGCACATCATCTAGTAAGTCAGATAAGTATATACTAAGCTAGGTTCAAGTTCAAAAGACACCTCTGCGATGTATGTCTCATCTATTGTTTACTCTCGTATCTTAGTTTTCCACTGGAACCAATTAGTCGTCTCAAAATGTGGGGTATTGTTGGAGTTTTGAGACTCCTTGTCCCACATTGGTGAAAGCCAAATTCACCATACCTTTATATCTTTTGACTTAGTAGTAGTTAGGGCTTCGGTCAATTTGGAATGAGGATTGAGGCTGGGTACCAATTGTGTGGATTAGGCTTGATGATTATACCATAATAATAATATTAATTAATATTAATTAATCAAGACAAAGAGGTCTTGGGCAGCAGGGCTTTAGAATTAAAACTAAATACGATCAATTAGTTTTAATATTTTGAATTAAAGATTTAATTAATTAAAAAAACGTTTTGATTAAAAGACACAACTCTTTGAAGAGTTGTATAACTTCAGATACATCCAAAAGGTATTTGAAGAGGTATGAAAGAGCCTATATATAATTCAAGTCCTCAGTTCCATCTGAATATCTTTTTCTTCCTTCCTTCTCTTCTGTACGAATTTTCAGAGAGTAAACACACAAACACAATTCGCTAGAATTCTATAATCTAGTGCAGGTTGTAGAATTAGGTAGTTGTATCCTGGTCAAGCAGACGTTGTAGAACCACAAGCACAAGAGTGGGACGGAAATACTGTTCGAAGGACATAGCTTTTACGCTAGCCTCTACCTGTGATCAATCAAGTTAGTATCAATTTAATTTTTCCTGTATTTGTTCTTGTTATTTAATTTTTAGTAAGTAAGTATTTTTATTAATAAAGTATTTCAATTTCTGATATTTTTATTTATTTCTGAATTGTTCTCCAAGAGTTTCTCTCATATCAAAGGCTTGTGCTTCCCCACTGGCTAGCCTGATAAGCATGAAGGCTTCCCCACTGGCTAGCCTGATAAGCATCAAAGTAAAACGAAAAATAATTTGAGCACAACCCAGCACAATCTCATCTCCAATCGACCAGCCACATTGTCTCCGCCTCTCACCATTAGCCTATGCTCCATCAACATCTTCAGCCTCCCTCGCTCTATTTCATTATCCCCTCTCTTCCTCCTCCTCTCAAGCCATCTATCTTCTCAACTCAATCAAGTAGGGCCGTTCCTGAGTTTTTTGTTGTCCAAGGTAAAAGGTTACAATGCGCCCTTTTTGGACATGTTGTTTACTTGTTTCCATATGCATATGTTCATTTTTTTTGGCTTAAACATAATAGTTTTATTAAAATAAAATGAAATAAGAATACATTTGATGAAGAAAACATTCATAGAAATAAGAAAAGAACCCATAAATTGAATTACATCTTCCTTGGTTTCTTATCTATTGCAACTTTCAATTCGAAAAGTTGTCACATCCCGGACCGCTCCGCCGTTGCACGATATTGTCCGCTTTGGGCCACGCCCGCTCTGATACCATTCTGTCACAATCCACAGGGGTGATGTGCTTTATATGTACATGCCCGCCTCCATTTAACACGAGGCTTTTTGGGAGCTCACTGGCTTCTGATTCCATCGGAACTCCAAACTTAAGCGAGTTTGGGCTAGAGCAATCTCAAGATGGGTGACCCACTGGAAAGTTGCTCGTGAGTTCCCAGAAACAAAACTGTGAGGGCGTGGCCCAAAGCGGACAATATCGTGCTACGGCGGAGCCGTCCGAGATGTGACAAAAGTCCAATTGTTTTTTACATTTCAACAAGATTTAATTGGAATTCTCAGAATTTTCAATAACCAAAACTAGCGTTTGGGAGATACTTAGAGGGAGATTAAGAAAAAGATAGAATGGGGAAAAAAAAAGAATGTTTGCACGTTTAATGTTTTCATGATTGGTTTGGAAAAAGAATTTGTCATTTTATATTTAAGGGTTAAGTTCATATAACTACCCAATAATTTCAATTGATCTCAATATTTTAAAACATTCCAAATAACTACTACATATTTGAAAAATTGGACATTTGTTAAGGGCCAGTTTGGGGTTGCTGTGCTTTAAAAAAACTGCTTATTAAAGCAGCTTTTAAAAGCAACCTCCATGCTGCTTTTAAAAGTTGCTATTTTAATGCCATAACTTTTAAAATAAGCAGTATATTTCATTTTTACCAAACACTTTTTATCTGCTTAATTTTAAAGTGAAGCAGTTTTTAGTAAAAAAAACAAACAATACCAAACGGGGCCTAAATCACCAGCATTAAGTCATGACCTTGACAAGTATTGAAGTGAGATTTTACTCTAACGTCATTTATATTAAATCCCAAAACTGATCCCATTGAACTAGACAAAGTTAGCATTTAACTTGGCTAAAAGGAGTTAGTTTGAGGATTCATAACTCTAAATGATGTGTTAGTGAAAATTAGCTTCAATATTTGTCCTTACCATCACTTAACAATAATGACATCGTCAATTAATAATAGTGACATCATCACCTAATGCTAGTGACCTAATAAATATACATTTTTGAAAACATTAGTAGTTATTTGGAATGTTTTAAAAAGTTGGGACCAATTTAAAGTTATCTCTAAAATTAGATAGTTATTGGTAGTTAACCCTAAAATATAACTTAAAAATTACTTATCTTCCCATAAAAAATAAAAAAAAGTTAGATTGTACTTGAACAACCTGACCTTCGCCGACACGATCCGCAATAGCCCAATAACTTAAAAACGAACCCCAATATCTCCCCCAACGGCTCACACCCCAAACCAATATAAACACATTTCTGGCATTTGCGCGATTGGCACCACTACACTGTCTTTCTTACCAAAAACCCTAGACCCCCAAATTTGATCCCAATCAATCACACCCATGGCTCGCCACAGAGACGAAGATGACGACGAGATGGACCCCGATGAAGAGGAAGAGTACGACCCCGACCAAGTTATAGACGAAGATGACGATGAGGAAGAGGAGGAGGAACGAGGAGGAGGACTACGGCGGCCCAGTCAGAAGCGGAGGAGATCGGATTTCATAGACGATGTAGCAGAGGAGGACGATGACGAGGAGGAAGAGGAGGACGATGAGGATGACGAGGCTTATGGTGGTGGTGGTGGTGGTGGTGGTGCGAGTCGTAAGCGAAGGAATAAGAAGCCCTCTGGGTCGCAGTTTCTCGACCTCGAGGCCGAGGTCGATACCGATGAAGAAGAAGAAGACGAGGAAGGCGAGGACGGTACGCTCTACTGTTCCTTCTTCTGCTCTTGTTTTGTTTAATTTTTAACTTTTTTGTTGGGATTTTACAGAAATTTTGTTTATTATTATTATTATTTTTTTTTGAGATTTAGGGTTATGAATTTGGACTGGATTGGAATTTTGGTTATAAGCTATTTGGGGATTAATGAATGTTATAGAAACTTTAGGCTGTGAATGCTGGTAATGAATTGTAATTGATTTGGGAATGGTAGTGTATTAGTATTGTGGGAATCCTTGGATTATAATTTTACTTAGGTTCTTACAAATTTCAAGACTGAACAATGTCCAATGTCGCCTCTTTGTTCTTTTAATATTTCTCATTTAAGTTTGAGCCATGGTTGTTCCATACTAAAGTGAATTTTGGTGTTAATCACGCCGATTGATATATTTATTTGGTGGAATATGTTTTCATTCATAGTTCTAGGTTTCTTTGTTTTCTTTTGGTTAAGCTTTTAATGTTATATTTGAAGTCTTTGGCCCTCATAAATAATCATATGTTTCTCCTTGTTCGTCGGGTATCGAAGTAAAGGTGCAAAATGGTATCATCATATGGAGAAATGAGTTTGGCACTATTTATGCTTACTTTGCCGGAGTTATTTTTCTGTGGTCCCTGTAATTGCAGAGTTTTTTTCACCGGATAATCTTTGCTAGTTTTTATGAGTTATGCCTTATATTATGTTTCTTTTTATAATTAGTTGCCATATTGTTTGGGATGCTATGAAATTTGACCCTCTAGAAGACTGCCTTGTAATGTTACTATTAAAATTATAAAAGATTAAGAACTTCAATAAAAGAGGTCTACTGGAAGGTCTATGGGAAGAACTCAATTCTTAGGAGGCATTCTTGGTCCAATTTCCCTCCCTCTACACCGGGAGCTGAAGTATACTCCAGTAGCCCTGAAAATCTGTTGAGAAACTCATGTTCTTGATAGAATTAGGTTATAGTGCATCATTTCAAAAATGACTAGAGATCAACTTTGGCCGTTTTCTTTAGTATTCTGTTTTTAGGGGTTTGTTAACCTGGCAGGAAACCATGAGAAAACAAACTTGTGCTTTTGGTATTTTGCGGAAGTTGGTAAATAAGTTTTGTGGGGTGATGACTTTGACTTGAGTAATGGAGGGACAGGTGTCTCATATGTCACAATGAATAATGCATGTTTATTCCTGTTAGAATCAAAGTGCTGTTGAATGCAACTGTTTTTTTTGTCTTTTTTCCTTCAGTTTTAAGTAATTTTCCATGGAATTCATGTCTTCCAAACAGGTTATGTAGATATCTGTTCAAATTTATTTTATTAAATTGATTTCAATTGATTCTGTGTAGGCTTTGTTTTCTTAGTAAGGTTTATAGAACAGTTGTAATTATCCCCTTAGGTGTGCTTGATGATTATTTTCCACTTTAGTTTGATGGGGATGTTAAGTAAATAAGAAATCATGGTGATTTTCTTTCCATGTATTGGCGATGATTGTTAAAATGTCTTTGTGCAGACTTCATTGCTGATAATGGACCTGATGTACCTGAAGAAGAGGATGGTAGAAGGATGCGTCATCGTCCGTTGATGCCACAAGAAGATGAGCAAGAAGATTTTGAAGAGATTGAGAGAACTATTCAAGCGCGGTATGCAAAGTCAAGTCATACAGAGTATGATGAGGACACTACTGATGTGGATCAGCAAGCTCTGTTACCTTCTGTTAGGGACCCAAAGTTGTGGATGGTGAAATGTGCGGTATGATTATTTCTCTTAGCATGATAAGGTCATAGTTCTTATTTTTGAGGGAACACTAATGATATATGTGCTGATGTTTATCAGATTGGTCGTGAGCGGGAGGTAGCTGTTTGCTTAATGCAAAAGTATATCGATAAACCTGAACTGCAGATCAGGTCTGTTGTTGCTCTTGACCACCTTAAAAACTTTGTATACGTTGAAGCGGACAAAGAAGCCCATGTGAGGGAGGTATGCTGTTGTTGGTATATGCATAATTTGTGATGGTTTATGTATCCACATAAGGTTAAATTTGACATTTGTACCATATAGTAATTCTTCTTTGATGTTTTGGTTTCAGGCTTGCAAAGGTCTGCGCAATATATTTGGCCAGAAAATTATGCTTGTTCCAATTAGAGAAATGACTGACGTTCTTTCGGTTGAAAGCAAGGCAATTGATCTTTCTAGGGATACATGGGTCAGAATGAAGAGTGGGACATATAAAGGAGACCTTGCCCAGGTAGGGATGGTGATTTTTCTTACAGTATCCTGTGATTCTTTGTCTAACTGCTAAGCTTATTTAATATAGGTCGCGGATGTGGACAATGTGCGGCAGAGAGTTACAGTTAAATTAATTCCAAGGATTGATTTACAAGCTCTTGCAAATAAAATGGTAAAGTTTGTCACATAATTTCTATGGTTTGTTGAGTCTGCCCAAGTCTTCACTGTGTACATGTATAGTCTTTTTATTTTCATTCCTATTTTATCTATTTATTGAGGTACGCTTCCATCAAATTGATTCCTGGAAGTTTGTAATATTTCCACCTCCCCATAATCATGTATTATCCAATTGCATTGATCAGGGTAATTTGAGATGACTTGTTTATGACACAGGATGGCAGAGAAGTTGTGAGAACAAAGACCTTTGTTCCTCCTCCACGTTTATTAAATATTGAAGAAGCAAGGTAATACTGTAACACTTAATTACAGTGTTGTCTCCAGTCAATGTATTGTTAGATTAACTTCTTACACTGCCCCTTGTAAACTCTTTTCAGAGAACTGCATATTCTTGGAGATCGTAAACAAGATCGGATGACTGGTGATTACTATCAGACGATTAATGGCATGATGTTTAAAGATGGTTTCCTGTATAAAGCAGTATCAATCAAATCAATTAGTACTCATAACATACATCCAACTTTTGACGAACTTGAAAAATTTCGGAAGCCCAGCGAGAATGGTGATGGAGATATTGCCAGTCTGTCAACTTTATTTTCAAACAGAAAGAAGGGGCATTTTTTGAAGGGCGATGCAGTTATTGTTGTCAAGGGAGATCTAAAAAATTTGAAAGGATGGGTTGAGAAAGTTGAGGAGGAGACTGTTCATATCAGACCCGAAATGAAAGAACTCCCAGTAAGAAGTACTTTTTGTGTTTTTTTGATGTGGTATCTGAATTAATTTTCAATATTCCTACTGATCTTTTGATTTAGTGGTGTGGCGACTTGTTCTTACTGGGGTTTTGATTTTCCAGAAAACACTTGCCATAAATGGAAAAGAGCTTTGCAAGTACTTTGAACCTGGGAATCATGTGAAAGTTGTATCTGGCACTCAGGAAGGCGCAACTGGTATGGTTGTCAAGGTTGAGCAGCATGTTCTCATCATCTTATCTGATGTAACGAAAGAACATGTGAGTATTGTTGTCCTCTGTGTTTTTAGGAGCAAAGTCATGGACTTCAGGAATAGTTATCTAGTAAAATAGTAATGTGGAATTTAAATAGTTTTTCCTTGTTTGTAGATCCGCGTGTTTGCTGATGATGTTGTGGAGAGTTCTGAGGTGACATCTGGTATTACCAGAATTGGGGCATATGAGCTTCATGATCTTGTGCTACTGGAGTGAGTTGCTATTCCATGGTGACCAGTCATCTGCGCTTTATAATGCTTAATTATTTAACTTTAGTTTGTGTTTGATGTGATGCAGTAATAATAGCTTCGGTGTAATCATACGCGTTGAAAGTGAAGCATTTCAGGTATGCACCCTTGATTATTTTATTTTTTATTTTTTATTTTTAACAAACATTTCAGGTATTTAATCTTAATATATAGTTTATCCCGTGCTCGTTAGTGTGTTTCATTATTTTTACCTGTTTCCAGGTTCTTAAAGGAGTTCCTGATAGGCCTGAGGTTGCCCTTGTCAAGTTAAGAGAGATCAAATGCAAGATCGAGAAAAGTTTTCCTGTGGAAGTTAAGTACAAGCACAAAGTATCTGTGAAGGATGTTGTGAGGGTCATTGATGGCCCTTGCGAGGTGAGATGAGATCTATATTTGCTTGTTTAGTTTACCTCATTTTTTTTATTTTGTTAATCTCAGGCTATATAATCACTGCTTTTGGCATGATAGGGGAAACAGGGTCCTGTGCAACACATATACAGGGGAGTCTTGTTCATTTTTGATCGCCATCACCTGGAGCATGCAGGCTTTATCTGTGTTAAGTCTCATAATTGTGCTCTTGTGGGAGGTTCACGTGCTAATGGTGATAGAAATGTAAACCCTGTGTGCTCTTTTTCTGTGGATGTGAATGCTTTATTCTTTTTAGTTAGTTCTGATTCTTGATACTTTTTATCCCACTCCTACAGGGTAACTCCAACTCAAGATATGACCACCTCAGAACTCCTCCTCGTGTTCCTCAGTCCCCGAACAGGTTTTCTAGGGGAGGCCCTCCATCTAACTGTATGTTCCAGATGTTCAGTGCTCATTGCTCTCTAATTTTTTCATATTATGCCCAAACTCTCCTTATCCTTCTTATGCCATTGTCTATATATCTTGGGCTGTATTTTATTTAAAAAGTTCGTCCTTCTATGGTCCAGATGGAGGAAGGAATAGAGGTGGACGAGGGCATGATGGCTTGGTTGGGACTACAGTAAAGATTCGCCAGGGTGCCTATAAGGGCTATCGTGGACGTGTTGTTGAGCTTAAGGGACCAAATGTACGGGTTGAGTTGGAGTCCCAAATGAAGGTTGTTACAGGCAAGTCTGTAGGATTTCTTGTCTCCTTGGTTGGTTATGTATCTTTATGGGCCATAACACTTCTGTGATGCTTGCAGTTGATCGTAATTGTATTTCTGATAATGTAACTGTTACCACACCATATCGGTAATTATACATTTCACTTTAGTTCCTTTTCCCTGTGTTTAGCTTATTCTGTTTTTCCAACACTAATATAGCTGTGTTCCAGTGATACACCTCGCTATGGTATGGGAAGTGAGACTCCAATGCATCCTTCTCGAACTCCTCTTCATCCATATATGACTCCTATGAGGGACGCTGCAGGTTTGTTATTATAATTGTTATGGTTGACATATATTTTTTTTTTTTTATAATTAAAGAAATATAATCTCTTGTTTGAGGTCTGGTATTTACTTCATTTTTTGGACCATATTTTATATGGAAGTGACATTATTGGACTGAAATATTTATTCATCTTATGTACTCCTTGCAGCAACACCTATACATGATGGCATGAGGACTCCTATGCGTGACCGAGCATGGAATCCGTATGCACCTATGAGTCCAGCTAGGTTTGTGCCTGAATAACACTATTTTTTTTTATTTATTTTGAAATTTAGTTAAAATAAATTCTGCCAGACGTAGTTCATAAAAGTGGGTTAAAGATTGCGTTAGTATCAGTGAAATGGAAATCCTCACTTGTATTCAGGGATGAATCATATGTCCAGGTTTCAAGCCTTGCATGAATAAATGGTCTAACACAGTAATTTTGCTTCTGCTATAGCCTCAGATGTTGAGAATGTGTTGTTTTTCTTTTTATTTTATTGTGATATGCGGGTATGATAATTTCAGATCGTCATCGTATCATCACCAATATTGGCAGTGACATGTTTCATTGTTGTATTATGAATGCAAGAGAACAAGGGTATTTCATTGAAAAGGAAAAACAAATTAGATCTGTAACTAAGGTTTGAAAATTGCAGATAGGAAAAATTAGAACTGTAACAAAGTGGAAGAAGTTCTAGATTGCGCTCTTAAGAGGAGAATGCTGGTGTGGAATATAGGATTTTGTTTTCAGTTTTATCTTTTTATTGAAAAATGTTTCAGTAACATTTTTATTAATCATCTAAGTACTTCAATATAATAAAGACAAACTAGAGTGCAGCTAACACTGATAAAACTGCAGGGACTTAACAAAACGAATTCATCAGTTCTATTTGAACTATTTCTTGTCATGGTAGTCTGTTACACATGTACATTATCTTGATGCAACATAAAGCACATTTACAGATGCATTATCCTTGTGCAATATAATGCACCTTTTTGTATCAGGATGGGGTTTTAAGCATGCATACATTATTTCAGTTATCTTATATATATATATTGAGATCATAATAGGTCTTGACTGGAAAAAATATACTTCTGTATGAAAAATGGGGTGATGTAGGATTTTGGGCTAAAACAGGTTACTTGAGTTCCAGAACCAGTAGCAATACTCTGGATTTTATGGCTGTTCTGGATACAACTTGAGAGCTAATGAGTTTTGAAAGTAAATGGGGGTTTAGTGGTTTAAACAGGAAGGAAATGCCTCATAAAAAATTGGGTAAGAAAAGGGCCTGATTTGGGGTAGTAAGTAGGAAAACAGAGGAGAATAAAGAAACGGCATGCACTCAATTTCTTTAACCCTCAAAGGAGAAACAGAGAAACCTTAATCACGTTGATTACTCACCCACTAGATTTCATTAATTAAACTATATTATCTAGTGCTCATAAGAATCAGATTTGGATTAGGTCTCTGAAATGGATAAATACGTTTCCAACCAACCACTTCTCATTGCATAATTGTTATATCTTGAACTACTTAAGGTTTTTTTATTTAGTCAAACAAGTGCCTTGTGGCCAATTTTGCTTTTATTGCCGCTGATGTTTCTTTGATTTTTGATGGTGAGCAAATCAGGGATAACTGGGAGGAAGGAAACCCTGCTTCTTGGGGTGCTAGCCCACAGTATCAGGTCCGTATATGTCCTCAGTTTGGGTAGGGAGGGCTTTATTCTTTTTCTTCTTAAGTAGCTGTAATTTGTTGGATTTCAGCCAGGAAGTCCTCCTTCGCGGGCGTATGAAGCACCAACTCCAGGTTCAGGTTGGGCTAACACTCCTGGTGGAAATTATAGTGAAGCTGGCACACCGAGGGACAGTAGTTCTGGTTATGGTATGTTTAGTTTTCATTTATTTGAAACAAATTTGGTTAAGACATGTTTTTTCATTTTTTAGATTCCTTTAGTTTCTCTTTATTTTATTCTTAGTAGTTTATTTTATATCCGTCTTGCAGCAAATGCTCCTAGCCCTTACTTGCCATCGACTCCGGGTGGCCAGCCGATGACACCAAATTCGGCATCCTATCTTCCTGGAACTCCTGGAGGGCAGCCAATGACACCAGGCACTGGTGGTCTGGATATGTTGTCTCCTGTTATAGGTTCGAGTCTCAGTTTTTCTATTTTAATTAGATCACAGTGCTGAATTAAACTCTTATTTCCCCTGTTGTGAACTGGTTGCTAATCCACCCACTTTTAGGGGTCTAGCTTAGGTCTTAAGCCTAGGTGGTAATGGTATCCCTAAAACAAATAACGACATCAGAAACTGTCATTATCTATTTATGCGTACAATTATATGGGGGTGCTGGAGTATTTGGCATCCTAGAGCTCTTTAGGGAGGCTGCCGTAGGAGTTGTAACTGTTCATTGGTTAATCTTTCGGAAGATTCTATTTAAACTAAAAAACTTGCTTGGCCCTCATTTGTTGGCTCAATGTACTCTTTTGATCAACTGTGTTTTTAGTCTTAATTCAAAATCAAAATAAAAGAAGATAAAATCTGTCACCATCGAAAGAAGAAAACTAATGTGCTTAAACAAAACCACCCAAGTCTGTCGAAGGAGTATTAGTATCATGGTGATGTAGTACAATGGAGTAAAGTTCAAAAAGAAATAAAATCTTTAGAGAAAGAAAAAAGTGAAAACAAAATATTATCAAATGGCCCCTAAATTTTGATTGCCTGAGAATTTTCAATGCCTAAAATTGTCAATCAGAATGATGAAGTGGCCTATTTATTGAGCATGTACAAACATTGAAAAAAAAAAATCATGTCCTTGCCTGGTTTGAGAAAATGGGTTGTTTGGGAATGTAATTCGTATGACCAATCTTGGGGGACGGGAATGAAAGATTCCCATGTTTGGGAATATATTTATCACAATCATGTATATTTATATCACACACATGTATATTTGAGTTCTAATCTTACATCTTCTAGCAGGTGGGGACAGTGAAGGACTGTTGTTCCTCCCAGACATATTGGTCAATGTACGGAATTCTGGAGAGGAAACTACCGGAGTTGTGAGAGAAGTGCTTCCGGTATGTCATTAAACTATGCTCCGAATTTTTGAATTTTAATGATGTTTACCAAGTATAATAATATTTGGACCTGCAAAAGAAATGAACAATATGGGTTTGGTGATTTCTACATTGTACATTCACTTGTAAGTCTAGTTGAGATATGAACTAGCTAGGACGAGATGAGAGTAGTCTATGAAACTGTTTTGGATTGTTGTTTCGGATGGCCATTCGTGTGTTATCTATTAACTGCCTGAGTTTTGTTGGAGGGTAGAGGAACTATCAGAATCATGAATGATGGTGTTGGGGCAATGTGCTGCTATCTATCGTATTCTACTTTATGTTTCTGATTCTACAATGATCTGGTTCCGATGTTTATCATCGGAATAGACACTAAAAGAAATACTGTTTTAAGTTGCTGCGTAATTATTGGAGATACTGAGTACAATGTTTCGTGGTTCAGGATGGCTCGTGTAGGGTAGCTATTGGGTCGGGTGGCAATGGGGAAACTATAACGGCACTTCCTAATGAAATGGAGGCAGTGGTACCAAAGAAAAGTGATAAGATCAAGATCATGGGTGGCTCACTACGAGGTGCCACCGGTAAGCTGATTGGTGTTGATGGCACAGACGGAATTGTGAAGGTAGATGACACTCTTGATGTTAAGATATTAGACTTGGCTATTTTGTCAAAACTAGCCCAATCGTAATTTGGTGCGAACGAATAAAATTTCAATGTGTAAATTATCATTGAATTTTGTAATATTTTTCTTTTTCGGAAGCAAAAGTTCTTGAGTGTTCTCTCTCTCTCTCTCTGGTATGTTTATGATGGTTGATTCTGTTCGTGGTGGGTGTAGATAGTAAACTCAGATAAGAGTAGTGTTTAAGTAGAAAGATTTAGGGTTTCAATTGAGGAAAGATTTAGTGTTTAAATATTTTTTTTTTAAAACTCATGTATTATACACATTATACATGTATGTACGTACTTTGAAAATTTTGGCTGTTATTTAAAATTTTAATAATTCAACCCCCTCCTACCCTCTCACTATCTCAAGAGGGAAGATAAGGAGGCGGCCGACATAAACAATTTGTGTCACCCTACTTAATCATATGTTTAATGTATGATTAGAACTTGTTTATTGCGTTACTTGTTATTAGGGGAAATACTTTTGCGCACTTCTCTCCGCTCTGAAATACAGAAAAACAACCCAATACTGGGAATTTGAAAATCAAAGAGAACCCAAAAACTGAAACGTGTTTCGTCTAAAATGGGACGATGGCATCGGTAAAGAGGACGAGGAGTGTTGCCTTCGAAGAGGAGGAGAAGGGAAAAATTGCTACTAGATCTAGCTGAGAAGAAGGCGTCGAGGTGAGAGAGATGGCATTGAAGTGATACTGTGATAGACGAGGAGGCATGAGGTTTGAGGGACTTTTTTTAGACTTCAGCTAGAGCAAGGGGTGAATAGATAAATGAATGAAGGGCATCTGTAAAACGATATGTCAAAGTGAGTGTGTTTGGTTAAGTTTGAAATTTGTGAGTATATTTGATTTCAAGAGGTATTTATTGATTGCCTCCTTAACTTGTATAGAGCTGTCAATTTCTCCTTTGAACTTTAATTTTAATCGATTACCCCTTAAACTTTTATAATTAGCCAATTTTTCCGTGACGTTAGATTTTAAAATTTCCATCTAATTTTCCATCCATTTTGGTCACATGTACAACACATGGCAAATGTTTGAGGACAATAAGGTAATTTTATCCCTAATGTGGACAGCATATTGCTTTTTTTTTTTTACTCCTCTTCTGCTAGTTGCCTTTGTACACTTTCTGTTTGAACTAGTCATGAGAGTCTAATTAGCAGCTTCAAAGTATTGGCTTTATACAAGTTCAGGGGGCAAATCGACAAATAGGTCTTGATTTCAATATGTAAATATTGAGCACTTTTGTTAAAAACCCAATTCACATTATCCAAATAATTTTGTAAATAAAATTGGCCTTTGTGTTAAATTAAGTTTATATATATATATATATTTATAAACAATTATTAAAAAAAAAAAAGGAAGTCAACCATAAACCACCCACTAACGTGGTTTTTTTTTCATTTTTTTTTAAAGTTTTAAAATTTAAATTCATTCAAAATTTAAGATGTATTGAGATTTTTGGTATTTTGAATGTTTCACCATTTTAGGGTGCTCCCTTCATATATAGAGATAATTTTTAACATATTATTGAATAGTAAAAATAAAATAAATATTGTAAATAATTAGTAACATCGAGATATACGGTGCCAAGCGTGATGGTGACCCAAAATGTTTTCGCTTTTCAGTTGCACTTGGAAGTACTTTTCTTGACTTTAAGAGCACTTCCCCCCATGTTTTTTTGCCATGAGGAAGTGCCAAAACCACTCCAAAACCACACCCACCCATTTGGACCAACCCCTCAAGTCTTGAGCCCGATCAAGAGGCCAAGCAAATCTGGCTCGAAGCCCAAATTGATCTCGCTGACGGCAACCACGAGATCCATTTTTTTGCCTTAGGGGCGTGCACCACAATCACCCGAAGGGCGATTGGATTTTTGTGCATCAGGCGCGGGGCCCGCCACATCTGTTTCCAACGGCTGGAATTCACGTGGCACACTCTTGATTGTTCGATTATGAACAATAAAAAATTCAACGGCTTGAATAATTTATGAGGAATAAATATTAAAAAATCATAAAAGCCATTCACCCATTTTGAATGTTGGGAAACTGTGAAGACTTGCCCAAAATTCGAAATTATTAGCAATGGTCCGGAAGTTGTTATGAACGAGACGCCGCTACAAAATTAATCGGTAGGTGGATCGCCCTTGGAGTCCCTGGTGAAAGTGGAGACACCGACCTTTGTTACCCAAAGGCCTATGGGGAAGAAAGCCGCCAAATAAAGAAGGAAGAGGGGTGACAATCCCCCTAGTGCATGTGCACAATTCTTGGAACAAATTGCTCGCAAAGAAGAGGCAAACATGGAAAGACAAAGGAAAAGAGATGAAGATGACAATGTGAGATATGCATTATTTAAAAGTGAAATAGAATTTGCAAGGAAGCTTGAAATGGATAAGATGGATACGGAAACCATGAACAAAAGGATAACCAAAGACATGTTGCCGAACACACAATCTTATTGGAGGGACGAACGAAGGGAAGTTACGAGGAGAAGAAGACTTTTTTGTGAAGGTGAACCTAGCACATCAACAAATGTTAATGAAGACGGACCTAGCGCACCCAAAAATCTCGACTTTTGTTCTTCGCTCTCAGTTTCATTTGCATTACGCTTTCGTTTTCGTTCTTCAATTTTGCACCCGGCTCTTTGCAATATCTTCCTTAAGAAAGACATTGACTATAACACTAAATTTTAGAATTTTGAGAGTTGAGGGAGAAAGAGAGAATAGAGATGCTTGATGTGAGGATACGAAGTAAGTATCCACATATTTATGGACAATGCAGAGATAAGGTAAGGCCACGTGACTCTTTGTTCAAAAAATCTTGGTTAAGGCAGTTCACTATTTAAGTCAATAGTAATACCCCAAAACCCTCTAGGGGCCAAATCTATCAAAATGGGTGGAAATGCTCTAATTGGTGTTAGCCTTAAACCTGATAGAGACTTTCCTATTTGTCAACCATATGGCTGCTCTAATTTTTCAGAAATATTACAAATTAGACAATCATTTTATGACATACAAGGCGAAAGAGGTTGAAAACTATACATATAATTTACATTTCCAGAAACAGAAAGAGGTTGACTTGTATTCTCTATTTATTGATATGTATGTTCATAGAAACTGTCCACCAGAAGCAAACAGATTCACATATACATTACAAGCAGATCAAACTTGAGAAAACAAAGAAAACCGAAAGACGAAATCGAAAATTTAGAATGTAAGAACACAAAACATCAAAAGATGAAGTTTTTTCAGTTTTCATTCCTCCATGTGGATTATGCAACGAAGACCTTCTCCCTTAAGCATGTACTCAAATGCCTTGTTGATTTCTGAGAATGGGACTTTGTGGGTGATGAATTTTTCTATCTCAAGTTCCTGCAACATTAATTTAATTATTGAGTGTTCACTTAACTGATAAATTAAAACATGAATCAGAATTAGCTTTTACCTTGTT
The DNA here is from genome assembly GCA_018257905.1 of Gillenia trifoliata. Taxonomy (NCBI): domain Eukaryota; kingdom Viridiplantae; phylum Streptophyta; class Magnoliopsida; order Rosales; family Rosaceae; genus Gillenia; species Gillenia trifoliata. Next base: position 3,351,572 of record CM031080.1, on the reverse strand, counting down.
CATGTACTTCTCCACCACAGCGGGAATGTCCGTTCGAGGCTTGTAGTTTCCGAAGAATGTACCCGTGAGAGTCCTCTCGTTCAGAAAGTTAACCGGATGCGTCTTGAAGACGGCTTCTTTGTGTGGTACTCCCACAAGAACAGCAACACCCCAACCCTGAAATAGCAGTTTAATTATGTGTTTACTTGTTAATAATAAGATCACACCGAAATTTGAAAGAGAGAATTTAGAAAATGGAGGCAGAGAAGAAGCTATTTTATTACATCATGGACACATTCAAATGCAGATATCATGGCTTCAACATTTCCCGTACATTCAATGCTTCTGTCCACTCCTCCATTCGTCAGCTCAGCTATCACCTCTTGAACTGGTTTTTTGTGCTCTTTCGGGTTCACGAATTCCGTCACACCAAACTTTTTCGCTGCAAACAACCAAGTTGAAATTGAGAGAGGTCTCGAGAATATTTGTCAACGCAAAAAACATGATAAATGAGCTGAAGATAAACATATTCCTATGCACTGTTCTCCTTTTTGAGAGGTTATAGGAATTGTGTATGTCACCTTCTTCAAATCTGCTCGAATTCAAATCAACGCCGATGATTCTTGAAGCACCACACATCCTGGCTCCTTCGGCAGCCTAAAAACAGAAGGACCAACTTAAATACACATTGTTCATCATACATATACAAGTGAGCAAGCAAGTGAAAGTGACTGAGATACTCACTGCAAGGCCTACAGCTCCCAATCCGAAAACAGCCACGGTTGATCCCTTTTTCGGTTTTGCAACATTTAGAGTAGCTCCGAGACCTAAACAACACACATTCAAAAAATAAATAAGAAAATGATATCAATTACAAACTTGTATCTGTTGAACAATTTAGCTCTATAGTAATAAACAATTTAGCTCTATAGTAATAAACAATTTACCTGTGGAGATTCCACAACTGAGGACACAGACTTTGTCTAGAGGCGCCGAGGGATTGATCTTGGCAAGGCAGCCAACATGAACAACGGTGTACTCACTGAAGGTGGAAGTTCCAACAAAGTGGTAGATAGGCTTGCCTTTGATTGAAAATCTTGATTTGCCATCACTGAGCATCACTCCCCTGTCAGTGTTTATCCTGAGGAGGTCACACATGTTGCTCTCTTCTGATTTGCAGTGAGCGCAGTCCTTGCATTCCCCTGTGAACACTGGCAGGACATGATCACCGGCTTTCAGATCCGTCACTCCCTCACCAACACTCTCCACAATCCTGAAATATTGTTCACAATATGCATTGATCAACACCAGCTATAATGTTTTATTAATTTAGGAAAAAGATGATAGAAATGTACATACCCTCCTGCCTCATGACCATAAATTCTTGGAAATAAAGGGTTTTGCCCCTGCAATATAGAAAACCCCTTTTAGATATGGCGTCTCTAAAAGCATGATTCTTGAGTCAATAAAAATGTGGTTAGGTGTAAAAGGGGAAAAAGGATCATTTTTCATATCCAAATCGCTAAAATGATCAATTTTCATCATGTCATCGATATCTGATTGCTATGTAGTCAATGTTTGATCTCTATGTCATCGATATTTCCTAAATATTGGCTTTGATCATCTCAACAATGGAATTTGAAAACATGGATTTCCCAATACGATGTCATACCTTGGCTTCCCAGAAGTAGACATCAGTGTGGCACAAAGAGGTAAAAAGGATCTTCAAGCGAACTTCATTTGCTTGTGGTGGTGCCACCTCAACTTCTTCAATCACCAGTGGCTTCCCTGCTTCCCAAGCTACAGCAGCTACACAAACCACAAATAATAATAGAATTAATAAACCAAAAATTAATTAAGAAACTCTTTACTTAATAAATAATCCCCGAAACAAAAAAGAAATTTACCTCTGCAGCGTATGACCTGACCGGCAGTATTAGACATTCTTGCTTAGAATCCAAGAAATGCAGCTTACAACTCGATGAAATTGAAACTCTTAAAAGCTTTTTGTAAGAACAGTTTGAAGTGTGTAAATTTTTGTGGTGAGAAATAAAGCCACCTTGTGTGGGTATTTATATTTGCTAGGGAAAGTGGAGGCTGAATTACTATTAAATAACTGTTGATTGTCCTACATTAGACTTTTAAGTTTTCAACTGTAAAATATGTTATACCAGAGGCAAAATCAAAACCACTCCATGAGTTCAGTTGCTGGGAATTTAGTCCCTGGTTTTACACTAAGTACTGTTGGCGAATAATTAAGACTATACTTACATATTTATGGTTTTTTTTAAATTTTTTTTAAAATAGTATAACTATTAAATGATTTAAATTAATTTATAATAAATTTTAAATCATAAAACAGTACCTAACATTCTATTTTATGATTGTAGTTCGACCTCATTTTTTAGGAGTAGACTACGGTACTCGCAAACATTGAATGCTCACACCGATTTTACCATTAAAAAGAGAAAAGAGGGAAGAGAGAGAGGAGAAATAATGGTGAGATCGGTGTAAGGGCCGGTCCCCATTTTCTTTGATAAAATAACTTTGAAAAAGTCACCGACTGAAAAACAGGAGGATCAGTGGTATTGGACCACACAATCGCAGGGTTGGCAGGAAATATCTTCAAAAATTAAACAATCAATAAAAAAGGCCTAATTATCATCATGCTAGCTAGCTCCTCCAACTTGGCTTCACTTGTATATTATCCTTTTACTATTTGAATGGATATATTTTGAATTTTGTTTTTTGTTTTATACGAAGAAAAGTTAAAGATGCTGTCACCCAGATGGTATACATGAAGCATTTGACTTTTACAATTGATGACACGTAATTAAGCGAAGATATTTATTTAGGGTAGGTTTACTTTTTAAAAATTAAAATCTTTTTGATTCGTGAGTTCTTAAGAGAATTATTTTTTTTTCGTCGACATAAGAGAATTATTTTACACTTTTACTTTTTTCCGCTTACTTGAGTATAAGTTTGCTCTTAATTCGTAATCAAATACCAATACTTTTTCTCGTGTCTTTTTTTTTAAATCAACAAGAGAGCAAGAAAAATGGACTTGAAATCTCTTTGAGAAAAATAAAATATTATTTTTTGAGGAGTTATTTACATAAACACATCTTTAAATTTTTTGTGTTTTCACATAACTTTCTTTAGTTTTAAAATTGCATAAACACTTCAAGGTTGTTACAGATAACTCTATAAACCAAAAAACTAGTAACTAGACATAACAAACTTGTTGAAATACTAAAACACGCTTGGTATTATATATTTGTTTGTGTTGTGGCCTATTTTATTGAAGGGTTAAGAACAGAGAGGGATGACCGGCGACACAGAGAGAATAGAGAGAAATAGGGATGAGAGAAATTGTGGTTTGTTATTTCCCTCATACTGGTGCCTTTATTTATAGTGAAACAAGTACAATCATAATGGAATAAGGATTTTAGGATGATGAGAATATCTCAATCCATATCTACCTAGAATTTACACAATCACATTAACCAAGATGTTGAATAGGTCCACATGTCCCCTTGAATCCTCTGAAGAATTTTGGGAGGATTTGTTTAGATCTTGTGCATGGATGGGTGAGTGATTAGCTTACCCATGGAGCATGCTTGGCATGGAAAAGTGCGAAGAACGAAGTCCTTACTGGGGGTAAGAGGATGCCTATGTGAAGTACTGACGATACGACGCATCATAATTCATCCAAGGTGTCCCAAACTGTCATGCCAAAACAAATTTTCCATTGCAAGCCCACTACTAGGGCCGGCCACATGATGGACCTCAACGGAGCGAATGGTCGTAACATACAAGCCATTTGAAATGCGCTCCATCTTCTCATGAATACGCTTATGACCATATTTATAGGAAGTGATGCAAAAGAATTCAACTCCATTTTCTTCAGAAGTTTCAGTATGGTAATTATTATCTCGAATATCTTTAAAGCTCAACAACGTTCTTCCAGAACGGGGTGAGTAAAATGTCTCTTTAATAGTTAATTTAGTACCATTAGACAATCATGTTGGATGAGGCTGAAAGGGTTGCAGAGGTGATATTTTAGATATGAAGTTAGTAAAATAGATGCGTTCACGCAAAATGGTGTGCGTGGTTGCACTATCTGCCAGACAACTAACTTCCTTACAAGACATACCTAGAAATAAATTAATTGAATTGGTCACCTGTATAAGGAAATTAAAAGATCATTCATTCAATTAATCATTCGAGAAATAATATCCAAAAACTTAAAACAAATACCAAACAAATCATCCAAACAAAAAGGAAAAATTGTTCAAAACTTAAACCAAAAGATAGAGGGGGGATCAACCACTTAGTGGTTTTTGGCCACTAGTGGTGAAATTCGGCCAACATATAGGCCCATGTATAAAATCTAATCTTCCATCGAAGTAAATGCTTCTTGAAAATCAGAAATCTCTAGGTAGTATTTTCGAGATTCTCTACTTGAGCAAGATTAGTCTCTATGACTTTATGACTTGAATGATACTCATCAACAATGTTAGCTGAAGCTCGGCAAGTGCGGGACCAATAGTCCTGAGAACCACAGTAGTAACAAAGATTCGCCTTTTTGGTTGCCTTACTCTTAGTCTTGAAGTTGGAAGCTTTGGGAGCTAAATTATTGCGCTTCAGAGCGTTATTTCCTCCCTTGGATGGGCCTACACTCTGTCGACCTTGGGCTTGTGGCTTAGGGTTAGAACCCCTGCCTTTCCCAGCACACCTCTGGCGGTTTTGACCTCAATTTGCATTAGATTGTGCTTCTAGCACATTGGTCGAGCTAGTAGGTCTAGCTTGATGATTTTTTATGAACAACTAGTTTTGCTTTTCAACAAGTAATAAGACAGAGATCAAATCCGAGAATTTGGTGAATTTCTGTACCCTATATTATTGCTGCAGGACAATATTGGTGGCATGAAAAGTTGAATAGGTCTTCTCCAAGAGATCTTGTCTAGTCAAGTCTTCTTTACAAAACTTGAGAAGTGATTGGATTCGACAAACTTGAGAAGTGATTGGATTCGACAAACTTGAAAGTTGTACTCATTCACAGACATAAAGTCTTGGAAGCGTAAATGTTGCCAGTCGTGTCTTGCTTCAAGCAAGAAAATATCTCTTTGATGATCAAAAATGTCACATCCTGGACCGGCTCCCCCGTAGCACGATATTGTCCGCTTTGGGCCACGTCCTCACAGTTTTGTTTCTAGGAACTCACGAGCAACTTTCCAGTGGGTTACCCCTCTTGGGATTGCTCTAGCCCAAAATCGCTTAACTTCGGAGTTCCGATGGAATCCGAAGCCAGTGAGCTCCCAAAAGGCCTCGTGCTAATTGGAGGTGGGTATGTACATAAAAGGCACATCACCCCTTTCTGTTGGTCGATGTGGGATGTCACAAAAAAGCTCTTCCAAAGCGAGCCATAAAGCTCTTGGATCTTCTTCAACAAGGTACTCGGTCTGCAATACGTCATGCATATGTCTTCGGATGAAGATCATGGAGGTTGCTTTGTCAGCTTCGCCAGCCGAGTTATCTGTCTCTGCTTCAATGGTAGCCCTAGGACTCTTTGCAGTGAGGTGGAGCTTCACATCTTGTACCCACTTGAGGTAGTTGAGTTTGTTCAAATTTGACATGTCGCTGTAATGAAGGTGACACACCCCACCCTCGATACCCACGTGGATACCAAGTTCGGGCGTGCTGGCCGACACTCGTAAGTGACAAAGCCATTGTATGCATGACAACACTTAGTTTATGCAATTTAAACTGTCAAATAGTTTGCGGAAAATAATACCAATATGCACAAGGTTCAGAGCATACTAAATTGAAGCAACGGAAACAAAATATAAAGTCAAGTTCCTAGAATTTCTATCCATAACAGGGATGGATATTATTAAAGAAACTGGAATAAAAACAAATCCCTACATGGTCGGGGAGAGAATCAGAGCTGCCAATCGTATGCCTCGACTTCACCAGATGTTGTATCACTAGGTCCTGAAGGGGGCGCAAAAACAAAAGGTGCGAGTGGACGAAAAATAAAAGTTTTCTAAATACTTTTCTTTTTTCAATGTAGTAACCCCCTGTTTGAAATCCAGTATAGGTGTAAAATTATACTACCGTAGTATAAAGCAAAACATACTTTATATGTATAACTGGAAACATATTTCAACATAAAATCTGTAATAACCGTTCATATTTCCATAAATCAATCCGCAATATATATCAATAATATACTAAAGAAAACCAACACCGGGTATATGTGCAATCACCCATGTGCGTGTTGAGGAACATCATCTCAATCCCCGTACAAGCACTTTACGTTATCAATCAATTTGTACTCCTAGTACCACACACATGTAAGCACTTGCGCAATAGCGCGTCACACCCGAGTCCTTACGTCGTGGGGCCTTCCCCGAAAATAAACATAAACGTAAGACAAGCTTGCACTAAGGTATTTACCGGACAATACCCCTGGAGTACAGTGCGTGTGACCCAAACATGTGAGACTTGTCCTACGACCGTGAGACGGTACTACAACGTAGTGAAAGCAAACCAAGTGTGTTTGAAAACATACATATATACATCATGTGCATAAATAATGAATATCATATACTTCATAATTTCCCAAACATTTAAACATGCATAAATAAATATTCACATTTGGAATCATATATTAAGTACCAATGTATTTATGCATAATCGAAATCATAGTCTAAAACCATTTCATAATATATATATATATATAGCTGTCTTTGTAAGAAATGAGCAAGAAATGAGCTGTCTTTGTTCAACTTGTAGTCCTGACAAACTGGCAAGAAATGAGCTGTCTTTGTAAGTCGATCGACAATTACCCAAATACCATCACATTTCGCCCGGGTATGTGGTAACCTAAACACAAAATCCATGGTAATATTCTCCCATTTCCAAACTGGAATAGGAAGTCTCTGCGATAAACCCGAGAGTTTCTGCCTCTCCGCCTTCACTTACTGACAAGTGAAACACTGACTCACATATTTGGCGATATCCTTCTTCATCTCCGACCAATAGTAGTAAGGTTTGATGGTGTGGTACATCTTAGTACTGCCCGGATGCATAGCATATGCAGAAATGTGGGCCTCATCCATAATTTCTCTCCTTAATCCACCATCCTCCTTCGGTACAAGTAATCTGCTACCCAGCAACACGACTCCATCATCCCTGACCACATAATCATTCCTCAACCCACCAAGGACTTCCTCCTTTAGTTGCACACACTCAGAATCTTTCCCTTGAGCTTCTCGAACTTTATCCACAAGAACAGGTCTAACCTGGAAATGAGCTAGTAGAGCTCCATGACTATCAACATTGAAGATTGCACCCGTACTCCTCAACTCTCCCAACATCGGAATATATGTCGCCCAAATGGATGCCAACTGCCCATGGAATTTCCGACTCAGAGCGTCGGCCACAACATTCGCTTTACCAGGATGATAATTGATGGTACAATTGTAGTCACTGATCAGTTCCATCCATCTTCTCTGTCTCAAGTTCAACTCATTCTGCGAAAAAATGTATTTGAGACTTTTGTGGTCGGTGAAGATACGACAAGTCTCTCCATAAAGAAAATGTCGCCAAATCTTCATGGCAAAGACCACAACAGCTAACTCCAGGTCATGAGTAGGATAATTAATCTTGTGTCGTTTGAGTTGTCTGGAAGCATAGGCAATGACTCTTCCATGTTGCATCAACAGACAACCCAAACCATGCAACGAAGCATCAGTGTAGATGTCAAACTCACCACTCTCGTCAGGAAGCACTAAGACTGGTGTGTGAGTAAGATGGTGCTTAAGTTCCTGGAAACTCCGTTCACAGTTGTCATCCCAAACGAACTTAACTTCCTTCCTAGTGAGCTTAGTAAGAAGTCCTGCTATAGAAGAGAAATTTTGCACGAAACGACGATAATAGTTTGTTAAGCCCAAGAAACTTCTCACTTCAGTCACATTAGTCGGCTGCTCCCAATTCACCACTGCCTCCACCTTCTGTGGATCAACAAAGATACCCTTATCAGAAATCACATGACCCAAGAAACTAATACGATCGAGACAAAACTGACATTTACTGAACTTTGCATACAACTGTGCTGTCCTCAGACTCTCCAAAACCATCCTCAGATGTTCCACATGCTCGGCCTCACTTTTGGAATAAATCAGAATATCATCAATGAACACTATCACGAACTGATCCAGATATGGTCGGAAGACCCTGTTCATCAAGTCCATGAAAGCAGCTGGAGCATTAGTTAGTCCAAAAGGCATCACTAGGAACTCATAATGTCCATATCGAGTTCGGAAGGCAGTCTTGGGCACATCATCCTTGCGGATGCGCAACTGATGATATCCAGATCTAAGATCAATCTTGGAGAAAACTTGTGCACCCTTAAGCTGATCAAACAAGTCATCAATACGAGGCAACGGATAACAGTTCTTCACCGTCACCCGGTTAAGTTGCCTGTAATCTATGCATAAACGCATACTCCCATCCTTCTTCTTGACAAACAAAACAGGAGCACCCCAAGGTGAAGTACTGGATTGGATAAACCCTTTGTCAACTAACTTCTGAAGTTGAGTTTTTAACTCTCTCAATTCAGCTGGAGCCATATGATACGGAGCTCAGGAAATAGGATCAGTACTTGGTATCAGATCAACCGTGAACTCAATCTCTCTGTCAGGAGCTAAACCAGGTAAGTCCTTAGGAAAAACGTCGGGATATTCATTAACCACGCGAACATCCTCGACTCGGATTGGAGAATCTTCTTTCATCACCACATGAGCCAAGTACCCTGACAACCCTTTTGCAACAACTTCTTCGCTCTTAGTGATGAAATCAAACTGTTCTGCAAAACTCTTCTCTCTCCTTGAAAGGTAACTTCTGGTCTACCAGGTGGTCGGAATGTGGCCACTTTGGTACGACAATCCACTATGACATGATACTTGGATAACCAATCCATACCCAGAATAAGATCAAAATCAACGATATTTAAGGGAATGAAATTCGCCTCCATGAGTTCATCGCCGACAGAAACTGGGCAATCTCTAAATTCCCACTGAACGGTGCTTGTTTGCCCCATAAGCTGAGATATAACTAACTCACACTCAAGAGGTGATGGTTGGGGATTTATTTTCTTAGCGAACATAAGAGATATAACCGAATGAGTACCACCCAGATCAATTAAAACTCTAGCATGAAAACCAAAAACATTTAACATACCCATAATAACTTCTGGACTTGCTCGAGCATTTTGCTGAGACATGGTGAAGACTCTGCCATGTGTCTGGCCTCCATTACGGCCTCCTATGCAACCTCCTCCGCATCCTCTTTGAAATGGACCACCACGGTTAACATGACTAGTCTGGGTACTGCCGCTAGATATTGCACCCGAATTCTGAGCCTGATTCTGCCCCACACGTTGGCCACTACCACCTTGATCAGTCCTCTATAGGGCTTCTGAAGCCATACTCCCATTACCCTGCTGCTGAACTAAGGGACACTCGCGACGCCAATGATCAGGCGATCCACAGTTATGACAACCATTCTACTGAATCTGACAAGGACCAAAATGTCGCCGATTACAACGCCCACAGAAAAGTCGATCGGATCTCACTGAACCAGTAGATTACTGAGAGTTACCCATACGTCCTCCTCTAGAACGAGAACCTGAGCTAGAACCTCCACCAGAAAAACTAGAGCTCTGACCGCTCTTCTTGAAACCCTGTTGTTTCCTCGGACCGCCAACAGAAAATCTCCCCTGCTGATGTCCCCTATCACCACCAGTACCACCGCCCCCAACATAGTCACTAATCATCGCTTGCTCAATGTCCAGAGCTAACTCCAGCTCCATCTGATAGGTCGAGCATCGGTGAGAAGCAGTGATGATCCTGATGTCACGTCTCAGCCCCTCATGAAACTGAGTCTGCAACTCCACTGGATTATTCTCCATCGCTGGGCAATACTTCATAAGCTCTCTGAACTGCGCCCCATACTCGGATACAGTCATAGTGCCCTATTTTAGATCCAATAATTCCCTCATCTTCCTGGCTCGGTACTCAAAAGTGAAAAATCGAACGCGGAACCTCTGTTTAAATTGCTCCCAAGTAACATGAGTGCCTTGAGGAAAAGTACTCTCCTCGGTGTCCCACCAACTGCTAGCACTCCCAGTGAGGAAGAAGGTAGCAGTAACCACTCGTTGATCCTCCGGACAATTCATACTCCGGAACGTCTTCTCTACCTTCTCGAGCCATAACTCAGCAATCTCTCCAGTAGCAACACCCTCAAGTTCCCATACTCCTAAACTACGAGCAATCTCAGGGAAAGTACGACCTCTACCGCCCTGAACTGCATTGGCGATGACTTGCCCCAGCTGGGCATAATCAGTTAAATCTGGCTGACGTCGAGGTGGCATAGCTTTGTTGAAAAGAAACACTGGGATACTCAGTACAAGAGTTCTCTGAACCTATGCTCTGATACCAAATTGACACACCCTACCCTCGATACCCACGAGGATACCAAGTTCGGGCGTGCTGGTCGACACTCGTAAGTGACGAAGCCATTGTATGCATGACAACACTTAGTTTATGCAATTTAAACTGTCAAATAGTTTGCGAAAAATAATACCAATATGCACAAGGTTCAGAGCGTACTAAATTGAAGCAACGGAAACAAAATATAAAGTCAACTTCCTAGAATTTCTATCCATAACAGGGATGGATATTATTAAAGAAACTGGAATAAAAACAAATCCCTACATGGTCGGAGAGAGAATCAGAGCTGCTAATCGTATGCCTCGACTTCACCAGATGTTGTATCACTAGGTCCTGAAGGGGGCGCAAAAACAAAAGGTGTGAGTGGACGAAAAATAAAAATTTTCTAAATACTTTTCTTTTTTCAATGTAGTAACCCCCTGTTTGAAATCTAGTATAGGTGTAAAATTATACTACCGTAGTATAAGTCAAAACATACTTTATATGTATAACTAGAAACATATTTCAACATAAAATCTGTAAATAACCGTTCATATTTCCATAAATCAATCCGCAATATATATCAATAATATACTAAAGAAAACCAACACTGGGTATATGTGCGACCCATGTACGTGTTGAGGAACATCATCTCAATCCCCGTACAAGCACTTTACGTTATCAATCAATTTGTACTCCTAGTACCACACACATGTAAGCACTTGCTCAATAGCGCGTCACACCCGAGTCCTTACGTTGTGGGGCCTTCCCCGAAAATAAACATAAACGTAAGACAAGCTTGCACTAAGGTATTTACCGGACAATACCCCTGGAGTATAGTGTGTGTGACCCAAACATGTGAGACATGTTCTACAGCCGTGAGACGGTACTACAACGTAGTGAAAGCATACCAAGTGTGTTTTGAAAACATGCATATATACATCATGTGTATAAATAATGAATATCATATACTTCATAATTTCTCAAACATTTAAACATGCATAAATAAATATTCTCATTTGGAATCATATATTAAGTACCAATGTATTTATGCATAATCGAAATCATAGTCTAAAACCATTTCATAATATATATATCAATAAATATTCAAGCCTCAAAAATCATTTAAAATCATAATTATATCAAAGCCATAATTATTTCAAAGCATATAAACCATTTAATAAAACAAAAGTCCACTCACAAGTATTCGGGAGTATAATCCCCCTCGGTGTCGCCGTCCTCGGAGCGCCTAGTCGTAGGATTACCTATTTAATATTAGGGAACAATGTTAAAAACATCCCCTAAATAAATAATTATACCCTTTAATAAAAAGAATCCCAAAAATAGCATTATTTTAGGGAAAACGGGCTCGAAAAATAATGTCTGGAGCCCAAAAACCTTCCTGCCACTGTGCGCCGCCACACGCGGTGCCACGCGCCAGGAAACGGCCGAACGCGCCGCCACGCGCTTGTTGGAAATATGCCCTGAAAGTCAATCTTTGGAAGAAACTTTTCAGGACATTGACTGTATGTATGGATAACCCTAAATACAGCAAAAGGGCAAAGTCACTTATTAGGACAATCTCAATAGTTGATATATGTCCAAATAGTGAATCCATGAACAATGGATTGATGGAAGAAGTAATCTAATGAAGTTAGACTGCAGAGACCTTCTTCTCATAACCATGATGTTCAAAATATTCCTGGTCATGGGATTGTCGGAGGGATACTGACAATCCATAGACCAGTACGTACTATGTCAGCTTCAAATGGGAAGGATGGAGAGTCTCAGCCATTCGTGTAATGACACTATGACAAGTATGTAGGTGCTCATTAAGGGAATGAGTTCACTGAAAACAATCGAAGGGAGTACTTGCATGGAGGTCTACTCACATGTCAAGCAAGTAACTCCATTGATTGGAATATGTAAGTAATCCTTTGACCTGAGACATCATAGTTGTCTTGTGGTTAGGTCCTTGATCTTTGACTATGTCAAAGTCACCCCAATCTTGAGGGTGTCCACGGCATAGTTGGGGTTAAGCTACTTAGCCATGGAGGCAAGTGAATGATCAACAAGGGATCTCTAATCCTCGTTACGAGAGGAAGAATACTCTAAGATATGATTCGGGAATCTTCGGCCAAAGTAATGAGCGTAGTGATGGAAAGTGTTCCTTTACGACTCAATTGAATCATATAAAATAGTATAATCACATTAGAGGTTTGACATTGTGTATCCATACCCTAATAGTGTGATCAAGAGTATTGTATTAGAGAAGGATCGAATTACATTGTAATTCCAATTGAATAGGTTCTCCGAACAAACTTCTACATTAGCTTGGGTAGCCATGATATATGTGTAGTGTGTCACTCATGGCTTGTGGGATCTTATAGATGATTAAATAGTAATCATCAAAGAAGATAAAGAATTAAAATAAGTTTTAATTCACTAGATGATTGGAAATTATCAATTGGATTGATACCAATCACCTCACTGCCTTGCTAATTAGAACCTAAAACGATTGTACACCGAATACACTATAGTGGTGGATCAACACGTGAATGATGGAAATAATCCTTTGGATAAATTGAGTGTTATGATTAATTAGAAAGTCTAAGAAAATCATAGAAGCGATAAAAGATCGCTTTGGGCTTAATGAAATAAGTTCGGGTTAATCCGGGCCCATTGGGCCTTAACCTCTTTGGCCTTTTATTCAAGCATAAGATGACTTGAAATTGTAAAAGCCCAAAAAGCCCAAATCAACACCCTTTGGCCGGCCATGGAAGAGAGAGATTGAGTGGAGTCAATTGTTGACTCACTTCTTTTATATATATGTTAAGTTTAAAGAAACTTACACAAGTAACTCCCCACCATACTTCCCACCATAACTTGTATGGCTCTTATGATTGAGTAAGTCAATCAAAACAAAAGAAAATCTCTCCCTTTCCTTTCACTTCACAGCCGGCCAAACCCAAAAGGATTGAGAGCTACACTTCTCTCTTCTTTTGGTGATCCATCATCCATTCCACTACTAGTGTAGGTGTGGATCTTTAGAGGCCTTCTAATTTGGAGGCTCAAGGAGAAACCTATTGAAGTCAATCAATCAAGGTGGAGGAATCAAGGAGGGAAGCAAGGCTCAAGGAGTTCCAAGAACAAAGGGCTTGGAGGTGGTCCATCCTTGGTCTAAAGAGTAGATCAAGAGGTACAACTCTCATACCTTCACTTTGTTCTTATTTTTCTTAGATGCATCAAATACAAACCTATGCTTCATGAAGGGGATTTGCATGACTATTGCTTTGATATAAATGCTTCCGTTGCTTATGCATATGAATTTCGAATTGTATATGCATGCTAGTCATTAGAAATCCCATACAAATCTCATAATCCCAAAAACCAACAGCCAACCCAAATCCCAAAAACCCTAATTAACATGCGGGTGTGAAAATTACTAAAATGCCCCTACACTTTAAAGTTTCGTAAAACGTTTGTTTTAACTCCAAATTGAGTTCCGTTTGTGCCCACGTGTTTGTATTGACGAGTACTACTGGAATGTGCAAAGAAAATAATTTTCACATGTCGTCTCGAAAAATTCAATGAAAATCAACATTTGATCACTAGGGGTATTTTGGTAATTTCACATAAAAATTTGGGACGGGTTGTAACAGAAGGGAACAAGATTGTGGTCAGTACTATGAAAAACGGTTCATAGACATGGAGTAGAACATTCAGTTTCTATTAGACATGTATTGATTTAAATTTTCCTGAAAACTATGGGTTTCATGGGTATTTAATTTTTAAGGAACTTCGGGTTTCATGACACTTATTCGAATCTTCAGGTTCGAATTTATGAACTTCAAGTTCATGGGTACCTGCAAGCAAACGCAATATATAGAACAAACAAAGGAAAAAAAACACATATAGCATAAACATGTAGATGAATGTAGGTCTAAGGGCCTTAAGGGGTGTGAAAATCACAGCCCAAATAATTTTGATGGACCAGGTTTGGAGCTGCAGACCCAAACAATAAATAGCTAGGCTATAGACCAACTAGGGGTGTGGGCTGCAGGCCCGAGCCCAACAGAGGCTGGAGTGGCAATGTGCAAGGACTACATGGGCTGAAAAAGAAAGAAAAAAAAAGGCAAGCCCAATAGGGGCCATGTTTGAAGCGGGCCAAGACAAACGAGGAGGCCCAATAGCCTTGGGTGTCCTAGTGTAGGCCCAAGGAGCGGTCACTGAAAAAAGGGAAGAGGACCAGAGGTGGGGCGAGCCTCGGTTTCATTCGAGAAACTGGAGATGCGACCGAAGTTCTTGACGACGGGATACCAAAACCCGATGAATTTCGAAAAAAAAAATCTACGAGATTCGACTGGAATCTGGGTGAAAGTTGTCGAGGACACAAAGGTTTTTGGTCAGGGAACCACCGGAGATGGTTGCAGGTTGTTAGAGGATTCTAGAAATCTCAGAATCTATTGTTGGTTGCCGTGGATTTGGACTGCAGACCGATCCAGTGACGGGGCTCGGTCAAAGGAAGAAGATGCACAAAATGGCGTCGTTTGGACTTGGGTAGGTCGGCTCATCTAGAGTCATGGCTCGTTGCAGCTAGGCTTCAGTTTTTTTTTTTTCAAAAATAAGAAAAAAAAATTTCAAAAAAAAAAAAACGAAAAACCAGAAAAGAAAAGAAAAAACCCTAATTTTTCCTTCGTTCACACAATTATCAATTCACTTAATATATAACAGATATATTAAATTTAATGCAAACACAATATTTGTAGAAGATTATAATTCGTTAAAAAGCAGAAAATTGGGTTCGTACATCATGGTGAAAGTTCATGCAATCAAGGTTGAAAAAATATCGACATTGAGACCGTGTTTTAGAAGTACTTGGATTGCTAATGATGATGGTGGAACAATTTGTTTGCAAAGGAACGCCCTTTAGATTCTGTAGCGTAGTGTCAGGAGCGTGCTGATAACGTGTTGTGACCTATTTTATTGAAAGGTTAAGAACAAGGAGAGGGAAACGCCAGCGACACAGATAAAATAGAGAGAAATAGGGATGAGGGAAATTGTGGTGTGTTATTTCCCTCATACTGGTGTCTTTATTTATAATGAAACAAGTACAATCATAATGGAACAAACATTTTAGGATGATGAGAATATCCAAATCTATATCTATCTAGGATTTACACAATTACATTTATCACATGTCAATATTATCTACAACAGTTTGGATAATATCACCTTAAATTATTAATACTTACCATAGAAAACAAAAAACCGTAATCACTTAATCATCCGCCAAACAAGGCTAGGGTAAGCAAACCATTTGGGTCATGTTGTGAGCATTCGCTTCCACTATACACGAAATGAATTGCAAGTGTTGCAACAAGAGGTTTATTGTGCAAGTGGTTTCACAAAATCCCTTTAAATTTGAGAAATTACATTAATACTAACTTAAAAGTTTTAATTTACTTTCATGATTGATTCATTCCATACTAAATTTAATGACAGGAAATCTTTTGATTACATGAATTCTTACTTCTCAATGATAATCAAGAGAATTGGCTGAACTGAAGCCTTGTGGTTAGTACTGCCTCTCATCCTATGGTTATAACTTATAAGCCTAATCCATAGTATGCTAATATTGGTACTGTTACTAATCCATAGTCATGCCAAGCATGATGAATGGCGAGAGACAATGGCAGATGATTTTTTTTTTTTGTCAAATGGCAGATGAGTTTAACGCCCTTCAATTAAACGGCAGGGTCATGGACTTGGTTCCTTATAAGCCCACCATGAATATTCTTCCTAACAAATGGTTCTACCTTATCAAATGATCATGGTTTGATGTGTCTATTGAGCGTTTCAAAACCCGTTTAGTTGCTAATATTTCCACCATCATCAAAGTTTGGATCATGGAGAAACCTTCTGTCCTGTGGTAGTTCACTCTACTATTCACTTAGTTTGTCTGTTGCAGTTCATTTTTCATGGCCATGACACAATTGAACGTGAAAAGTGCTTTTACTTGAAACTTTAATGGATGAAGTTTATATGAAGCATCCACAAGATTTATTGACCCCCAACGCCCATCATATATTTTCAAGCTTTGCCGCTCTGTTTTAGGCTTAAACAGGAACTTCGGGTTTGGTTCCCATACTTTTCTAATCATCTCGAGCATTTGGGCTTTTGAGGCTTCTAGAATGAATTCCTCTCTATTTACATTTCAGACTCGACATTTATCTGCTTATTTATGTCGATGATATACTTATTACTTGCAATAGTGTTCCTAACGTCAACAAGTTAATTCAGGAAATAAGCCTTTATTTTCCATAAGGATCTTCGAACTTTTCATTACCTTTTGGGCATGAAGGTCAAAATTATATATACTAAACCTCAGTTGGATGAAAAACACTGTTCATAAGAGCTTGCAAATTGCTTCCCCAGGCTTTGCAAATTGCTTGATAATCTCATCATATCAGGTATCTTCTAGACTTATTATGTGTAAATATTTGCTTTGAATTTTTGAGTTTTAGTCAGTTTTGATTATTTTGTAGAATTCTTCGTCTAATCTGTAATTGTGTTTTTGATTTTGTCCATTTTTATGTGTATTTGGTTATGGGTTGTGATATTTGCATATAAATTGTTCGGTGATTTTATTTTCTTCATTCTGTAATTATTTTGTTCATTGTTTGTAGCGTATCTACTATAGTATTTATTGGGTTTTAGGACCCTATGGAAACTGGAAAATTGGCTATGAAGTCCTTTGTAGGACACCATGGCCATGTGGTTTGGGACCCTAGAATGTCCACCAGCTGTTTGATGAAATGTCTAAATGGGTATTAACAGAATCTGGCTGCAATCCTTTACATATTGCTTCGGTTGTTAAGTCTGTAATTTTGACATGTAAGACAACTAATTTTCAATTTTACTTTATTGACAGGTTCTTTAATACATTTATTAGTGGTCCTCGCTTCCTACTCTGCTGATTGATTCTCAATGTGAAGTATTCGGGTAAATTCTATTTTTGGTTTGAATATTGTGATGTTGGGAATGAAATTTTCTTACTGGAAAATTAAAGTTAGTTTATCTGATTTTGAACCAAATTTATTCCAAGTTTGTGATTTATATATTCCGCACATATGAAATCAGTTAAACTGATTTCACAATTCTCTTGCTCCTCCCTTCCTAATTTGATTATGCCCAATTTCAAATTTAAACCTAAATTTTTTTATGAAATTGATTAGGGTTGACTGAATTTGATATTCTGGGTATGCTCTGTTTGGATGCTCAGAAAGATAGGTGGGAATTGGAATTCTGTGTAAAAGTTTGGAGTTGTTTTCTGTGTTGGTTATGAATTTTAGTTGAGTTGAACTACGAGGATTGAGGTCTCTAAAATTAGGAAGGGTTGATGCTATTGTAATGGCACTTGCATTTGGTTTGAACCTACAAAATATTTGGCATTTTTCCGTTGAAAAAATATTGAAGAGGTATTTTGACATTGTTGAGAATTTCGTGTCCTTTGTAAATAGTAAAAGGAGTGTACTATCTATGTCTAAGAAGTGACAATAGCATGGATTTTAGGATAAAGAAACAAGTAATTGTGCATGACATATGGGTCTAAGAATATATGAACAATGAACGCTACAAATTATAGGAGTAAAGGTCTTTTAAACTATATTTCATTTGTGATTTCTTGAACATGTCAAATATCAGATAACTAAGTTTGTAGCTGTAAGCAAATTTACTAAATGAAAAATTTACATTTTCATTGGTGACAATAATAAAGATGTTAAATTCTGTAACAATGATGATGCATATACTAAATCCACAATTTGGGCTCTCTCAGTTACCTTTTGTACTCAAATTGTTGATCATACTAAGGATACTGAATTTTAGTTTTTTTTTAAAATTTGTAACTGCATGTTTGTCATCTTTTGTATTAATTTATATATGAGCCATCTTTATTAACTGGTTTGTTTTTCTTATTTACCAAAACTTTATTCTAAATTAGTTGTGTTCCAAATTTCAAAACATTAATGGCTTATGGGTTTTTTTTTTTGTTTTAACCCATACCATTGGTAGTGATCTTTCATTTCTTTATCATATTATAGATTGAATGACTTAGTACAATCAGATTAAAAAATAATAATAATGTCATTACTTATTTGGATTGTGTAGTGTTGAGTGTTAGTTGTTGATTCCACTGTGCATTGTGCTCAAATCCTTGATCATATTCACTGTTACAGTTTATTGGATTGTGACAAAGTAGTCTTGCCCTTTGTTTTTTTTTTTTATCACTGAAACGAAAAGAGTCATTGATTTATTTTGTTCAAGATCTTAATATGTAGCTTGGATCGTGGTGTGAAGGTTAATAGGGCAAACAAAACTTTGGTTTAAAATCTTTAACCAGTTTGCCTAACGAAACTTTGATCATATTCTCAAAATTTCTTTGTTTTCGCATACTGCTATTATAATTATACCAATGGAAATTGGTTCTGGCATGGTAGATGAAATTCTGGCTTTTGAGATGAAGTATTCAGAATTTTTAATTTCTTTTTTCTTACATGTATTGACACATCCCGACCCGGATGTACACGTGGACACCCAAAAGTCGAGTTGTTTGTGACACCACGTGAAGGGTGACAGAAAGCCAATTTGAAATAAATAAGAATATTTGAATAATTTTAAGATTAATGTGTACACAAATGTACGGGCGGAAGAATTTAACCAAATACAAATACATGAGTACGAGAATACAGTATTACAATACCAAGAAATTTAAACCTTCGTCATACCACGCCTCGAGCGTGGCTTGACTCTGACCCGCACTAAACTTCCGAGGGCGCAAAAGCGAGAAGAATTGAGTGGGCCAAAAATAGTCATTTTGTAAAAACCTTGTTCCCGAAAGTAGTAACCCTACATGCGTCAAAATGTTAGTTGGTTTAACTAGTTTGACGATATAATAGTAGGGTGGCGAGAGAAGTAAGTGCGGAAATATACTTACCATCCGAAGCAGGGGCAGAAAGTCATAGATTCGGCATTAAATACTTTGCAGGAAGGTTCATAAAGCCAAGGATCTGGAAAACCCGTAAGCCAAATAAATGTGTTGGCATCGGTGAAATTAGGTGAAAACACCACAATATAAAACATAAGATAAACGCTCATATACACAATCACGTAGAAGGTAGACGCATCTGCGCATCTACAACAAGTTCGAGTCGTCCATACGACCTAGAAGCAGAGAGGCTGGCACTACTATGGATTCATAGTGGCGTTGGTGCGTGTGAACAATCACGTGAAGCGGTCTGGCCTCCTGTCCAAGGCGACAAGACCAAGTACTCGTTTAGGTATTTCAAGCACACAAGTTCATACGAATATCTTGTCGTGAGCAGTGAGTGTATAAATAATAGTGCGCTCATGTACTACGATCACGTGAAAGGCTGACGCTAATACGCTATCACCAGAGTTCGAAGTGGCTTATGCGAGCCTCGAGCAGTGGCACCTACTATGGGTCCATAGTGGCGTATCGTGCATGTGATCCATCACGTGAAGGCTGGTGCTGGCCAGCCAATTACAACAGCTGCAGAGTATAAACAACCTAGTTGAGCGTATAAAAACATACTCTGAGAAATACTCTACATAATACAATGTGAGAAATTTCTAGATAAGGGATGCCCTCAAACTAATCAATATATATTTAGTATTCTCGGAGACGTACCGAAATACCAAACATATAACTATAATCGTGAAATACCAGCGTCATACATGGAGTACCAAAGGTATAGAAATACCAACAATGGCAAGCTAGGTGAACCATAATACGATAGAACTTACCGTATCCAAGGTTCACCCAAATAAAACTCGAGCCGTCGGATAAGTATAAAACTCATAATCGTAAATAGGTACTAGTAGAGAAATTAAAATACTTAATTCCTAAATTCCTAAATAGTGCCGGTTCGATGCTGCAATGCAGCGTAGAGAATCAATACGGAATTTTCACCAAAATATGGTGAAATTCCCAAATGGAATTAGAGGCCCAAAGCCCACTAATATCCAAAGCCCAGCAGTTGCCAGGAGCTAAGCTGGTAAACCAGAAGTAAATACCACAGAAGTACGAGGTCTGCAAAAATACGATATAAATATCAATTTAAAACCTGTCTAGGTGTAAGCATAAACCAAAATATAATTTCCCCACAAATAAAACACATTTAATAGTAAGGGAAGAGGCCCACTCACAAATACGGCGGGAAGTCCAAACGTCGTCCTCAGCGCCAAAGTCGCCAAACCTATTTTGGAACACCCGAGATTAATAAAGTAATTGAAATAGGCGGCGTTCGGGCTTGCGGAGTTTCGGGGTTGGAAACCCCAAAGCCGCGTAGTGGGCCGTCGTGTGTGCCGTCACACACGCGCCACCATCGCAGTAGGTGCTCACCTATGTGAGATATCACACAGTCGATTAATCTCATAAAGGTAGCAATTAACTAATTAAATAAACCTATCACTTGTTTTCTCAATTTTGGAGGTCCAAAACACCTAGAAAATTAACATGCATACTACCACAAGTGTGCACGTCGTCCTGAGTGGAGACGTGAAAAGCAGAATTCGAATTTGGGACCTCCACCGCGCCCTCACCTTGCGTCTCAAGCAGCAAGCCGCGGCTCACCTTGCGGCTCACGCGGCGGCTCAGCCGAGCGCTCTCCCGCCGCGCGCTCGCCTTGTGGCATACTGCTTGCTTGGCTTCCTTGTATGACTCCGCCTTAGCGGCTCCACTCATGACTCAGTAAAACCCGGTCAGCCAACCCGATACGGCCGGTTAGCTAACGTCGGCAAAGCCGATTCACGACCAGTTTCTTGGCAATCGCCAATAACGTCGGCTTCAGTCGGCCGGAGTCTTTTTCGGTCGCAATGTATACGCCGACACTTGTCGCCCATCCTTGGCAGAAAAATAGTAGGAAACTTCAAGCGGTCGATATCTCACTCATTTCTCGACCAAATTCAATGAAATTTATGTCAAAATGAAGGCCGGAGTCAAGGGGAATCGAATTTTACCGCGAGGGCCAAAGCGGCCTTAGAAGGTTGGAGAGAGTGAGGAAGTGTTCCCGGGTGGGTGGGCGATCTCGATTCATCATTTCTCGGCCAATCTCGGCGGCGAGAGCTCGAGCAAGCTTGCGGGGACCTCGATGAGATGTTTGGTGGCCAAATCGGGGGACCATCGTGGTCCAAATCGACGGAAAATGGAGTCGGGGAAGGCTCGGGTGCCTTGAGCAAATTTGGGAGTTTACGGGTTGGAGTTTGTACGTGATTTGTTCGGGTTTGGGAAACTTAGCCGAAGATGATGGTGATGTTGGTTCCAGGTGAAGCAAGGGTGGCTAAGCCACCATGGCGCTGGGGAGGAGGCGAAGCCATGGGTGTGCAACACCATGGTGAAGCTTTTGGTGTTTTGTTTTGTTGTGCGAGGCAGAGAGCACGGGAGAGTGAGGAGGCGAGAAGTCAGCAGACAAGGACAAGGCCACATGGCTGCCGCCAGACTGTGGGCCCATTACTTTCAATCCAAGCATCCAATTTTTGAAAATCACGGGGAGCGTCGAAAACTAACGTCCCAGTAAAATATTGGGTCAGTCCGAGCGACGTACATTCGGCGATCTGGCGTTAAGTATCGGCAACCCGTCAAAGAAAATACAAGTGAATGCGTGCGTGCGAGTTACGGCGCCAAAAATCAACCAGAAGGGTCAACCAAGGGCAAAATCGTCATTTCGCATAGCCGGAATAAAATAGTATTATTTCGGAGCGGGGATGGCACAATCCCCCTTATAAAAATTTCGTCCCGAAATTTCCATAAATACAATAGGAGTAGATCTCACGGTAAAAAGCGACTCATAGCATGCTTGTCTCCCCAGCTCCCTCAAAAGCGCCACAAATGAAGAATTAACAATTGTCCCAACCCCGAAGGTTGGTCAAAGCGCTCCGTCACGGCAACAACTCAACGTGACAGGTGTCTCGAATTCAATCAAAAGAGGAAAAGCGACTAGTGAGCAGTAATCGATCGTCAGAAGGACACCCGATCACCGGACACCGATTACTACGTTTGCCACGACGGGAGGTGTGTCGATAGTGCAATTGTAGTCACTCATCGACTCAATCCATCTCCTTTGGCCCGAGATTGAGGTCTCCAAAGAAAAGATGCCTCAAACCTTGAGTAGTGGTGGAGCGGTTTACCGCGTCTGCAAAATGAAAATGTTGTCGAGAACTTGATAAAGATACTAGCAACCTGACTTGAAACATGGTATGATAATTCATCTTATGCGGTTTGATTTATGCGAAGGCATAAGCGTTATCCATCCATCTTTGTATTCGCCGCCCTCCAACCCGTTCGAGTGAAGCATCAGCGCCAGGTCACGAATGCGTAGTCTTTGGAAAGTGCTAATACAAGGGTAGAATGAACCAAACTCGGCTTGAGTCAAGAAAAATTTGCTGGAAGTAGTGCATTAAACTTCACGCAATTTAGAATTTTCCTGGCAAAGTTTCGTGAGAGGCAGAGCAACAGAAAGAGAAATCACTCACGAACGTCGGTGGCCGGTTAGCCAAGAAGGTGGAATCTTGTAACCTCTGCCGAGTTGCTCCGGGATTTTAGTCCACGGCCCAACCAGCGGGGGGCCCGGAGCAAGAAGCAATCCGGCAGGAATCACATGTCCCAAGAAAGACATATGATTAGGTTAGAAGCGGCACAAGTTAGCTCCTTAAACTTAATAAAATCGTGCGGCGGTGCCATTTTCGCATGATTATTTGACATTGAATCGCCCGGAAAGTCAACCGAGGAAGACTATCACAAACTTGTGAGTACGACCAGAAATACTCCGAGTCAACAATTTCGCGAAAGTTACTGGGGGGCGATTGTCATCCCGAAAGGTATGACAAAGGGCTTCGTAAGGCTTCGCGAGTCGGAAAGTTGGTCAAGTGAACAACAAGCGTTCTTGATCTTGATAGATGTCAGCTCGAAGCTTGGTCGATCTTGAAGAAAATTATTGCGCCGGATGGTCAAAGATCATCGATTCTAGGCGGGTAGCGGTTTTTAATCGTCACCGAAATAAATTGCCTAAATCGATGCGGGCGTAGGATCTGGTGCCGTTTGAACAAACAAGGCCTAAGCTCCCACAAGGAAGTGCGAGTTGAAAGAATCTAACGAAGTTTGACGAGAAATTTTCTTTTGACTCTCACACAACACGGTGGAGCCAAAAGATAAGAGGAGGTAAGGAAGAGAATCACGATCCAATACGGAAGGATCGATGGTGAATTTCACTTCTCATATCGGGGCGGTAACCCAGGATGGTCGTCCGGAAAAACTTGGGAAGGTCGTTGACAGCGGTAGATCGTCAACACGAAAAAATTTCCTTCCTCCAACGTCAAAGATGTGATACAACGATCACAAGCCTAACTTTCAGCGATTTAACGTTGCACTCGTAGGCGAAGATCAGCCACAAGTTGATTTCTCGCGGTACTAGTGGTGAGCGTCACAATTGGTATGCCAGGTGGCGAGGTGATCAACCTCATGCGACAATCCACCCTGGCGCGAGTGGTAACAATCCATTCTAGGATCGCGTCGCTCCGACATCCAGGAGGAATGAGATTGTAAACAAAACTTGATTAAGCGATGAAGCAATTATCCGCAGGTAACCCCAAAGAGAATAAGACAAACTTTGCCACCACGGCAAGCGATTCATCGTGCCGGTAGGAGTACAATAAGGTGATTGATTTCAAGTATTATGAAATTGAAATAGGCGAGTTGGTACTACTGGATCAGTTTGGATCTCAAGTAAAATGCCACCCAGAGAGATTGCGTTTCCGATAACGCCGGTAAAGAAATCGTTTAGTGTGATATATTTGGTAAAGTAATTCGTCAAGAGTCAGCAATACTCCACCACTGGAACTACGGGCACCACCGGGATCACGAGTAGAATAACCGGTGGGAGAAAGGTTCCAGTATGGAATGACATTGCCTTGGCAATGTGCGTCTCCACCAGTAAGGTTATCGGTGAAAACTGTTAGAGTCAACTACTTTGGATCGGAGCGGATCAAGATTGATTTGCGGTGCGGACCTTTGGTTGGCTACGTGTCCCAATCGATCCTGAGACATGGCACACCTGAATTTCTTCGCGTACACTCACCAACATGACCAAGTGTACAGCGATGAAAGATTTGGGCGTGAAGCGGGTGGAGTTACAGTAAGCGAATCATCCTCCTGGTGTGTGAAGTTGACCCTCTTTGGATGATTGGTGAACTTCCACGTTAAAAGATAGTTACTTTGGGAGGCAGAATGACCACTCCCATACGCTCTGGGTACAAAGAATTCGATTCGAGCGTGATCCCGAGGCCATTTTAACCAAAAAAATAGAGCTTGAGGTTCGTCAATTCTAATGAATTCAAGTGGGGCTAATATAGGTTTTTTTTTTTTTTTTTTTTGGAGTTCTGTCACAGATGGTTTTCCACCAGTGCACTCATGGATCGCAATCCCTTAGTCGCCGGCCGAATAGTTTAGATAGCCGCACATGCACAAATGGGAAGATGATGCGATTTGAATGACAAAAGTCATGAATGGAAAGGAATAAGACTCACAGGAAATGCGAAAAGTTTCTCGGTGCTCAGAAAAGAAATTGAGTCCACGACAAAACAAAAAGTCGTAGAGACTCCACACAATTGACTAACATCACGAAGATGGGAAATTCTAACACTACTAAATGAAAGTAGTAGGTACGGGTGAGAAAGTCGGCCAGAAGCCAGGTTCGGTTTCACGATCATGAAGAATCATTGCGATCACCACGTCGCGGAAGGAAATACGGTACAAGGAATTCACGGTGATAATTTTCCATTTCGAACGAAAATGAAGTGATTAGAATAGTGAGAAACGTCTCAAGCATTCGGCGATTGCATATGACCACTGAAGTCAAAAGGCACGTCGGTCAAACAGTTTAGTTGTTCCATTGTCTTACGAAGGTTGAAGTGGATGGTTGGGTGAAAGCACCGTCGGTGCAAGAATTTGTGAAACTAAATCTCGTTTAGTTCACAAGGATTAGTCAGGACACGAGGAAACAAGTTCACGTAACAGCTTCGCCCTAAAGCGTCACCTAAAAGGGGAAAGGTACTTGATGAAAAAATCATCCGGTGTGTCAAGCGGCTACACACCAGATACAAATCGACAAGTATTGAATTAGTTTCCTAATTGATGTGATTCCAACGCAGATTTGACAAGAAGCGTCTAACGTCACACAAATCGTCCAAGTCGTCCAAAGCTAGCGTGAAAACTGCGCGTTGGTGACGTCGAAATTAATTATGACCTGAAAGAACTTAGAATTAATCAAGGAAAAACAATACACCAAAGGTGTAGAAGTGAAGAATTTCTCAAATCCAGTAGATTCAAGAAATTGAAGTACAGTGCCAGCAGCCCAGTGCAGTGCGGAAGGAAGAGCATAGGTTAGTAATGTAGGTGCTCGTCTGTCGACACATCTGAACCGGGATGTACAGTGGACACCCAAAAGTCGAGTGTCTTTGGCCCGGCACCACGTGTTGGTGGTAGCCAATTTGAAATAAATAAGAATATTTGAATATTTAAGATTAATGTGTACACAAATGTACGGGCGGAAGAATTTAACCAAATACCAAATACATACAGTGCAGAATAAATACAATACCAGAAATTTAAACATACGTCTTACCATAGCCTCGACGTGGAAGCTCATTTTTCAGCACGGAGCGCAAAAAGCGAGAAGGGTGAGTGGGCCAAAAATAGTCATTTTGCCAAAAATTCTTTATTTTTAAGTAGTAACCCCTCGCCGTCAAAATCAAGTAGTTGGTTTGAAAACCGTTTGACGTACTATAATAGTAGGTAGAAAGCGAGGTAAGTACGGAAAATATACTTACCATCAGCTTGGGCGAAAGTCACCAGTTAGGCATTAAAATACTTTTAGAAGGTTCATAAATAAGGATCTACGAAACCCGTAAACCAAATAAATGCCCGTGGCATCGGTGAAATTAGGTGAAAACACCACAATATAAAACTATAAGATAAGCACCATTATACACAATCACGTGGTAGCGCATCTGCGCATCACAACAAGTTAGTCGTCCATACGACCTCGTGTTTAGCACCACTATGGATTCATAGTGAGCGTTGGTGCGTGTGAACAATCACGTGAAAGCGGTCTGACCTCACAATCCAAGGCGACAAGATAAATGCTCGTTTGGTATTCAAACACACAAGTTCTCTGAGATATCTTAAACTGCTGAGCAGTGGAGTGTATAAGTAATAGTGCGGCTCATGCCACTACGGTCACGTGAGGCGCAGCGCTAATACGCTCTCACCCGAGTTGAGTCGCTTGTGCGACTAAACAGAGCTGGCACCTACTATGGGTCCATAGTGGCGTATCGAGTGCATGTGATCCATCACGTGAAGGTCTGGCCCGAGACGAGTACAGCAACACCGTGTAAGCAGCCTAGTTGAGCGTATAAAAACATACTACGAAATACTCTACATAATACAATGTGGAAATTTGCCCGATAAGTGCCCTCAAACTAATCAATATATATTTAGTATTCTCGGTAGTACATTACCAACTTATATAATATAATAAATGAAATGGCGTACGCCACGGGTACCAAGGTATAGAAATACCAGCAATGGCAAGCTAGGTGAACCCATAATACGATGGGGAGCATTTAGGTATCCAAGGTTGCCCAATCGCTCAAGGCCCATTGAGATGAGTATAAAACTCATAATGTAAATAGGTACTAGTAGAGAATTAAAATACTTAATTCCTAAATTCCTAAATAGTGTGATTTGATACCTTAATACGCGTGAAAGAAATCAATATGAATTTGCAAAATATGGTGAAATTCCCAAATGGAGTAGAGAGGCCCAAAGCCCACTAATATCCAAAGCCCAATGATTAAGGCTAAGCTGGCGCCAAGTAAATACCCTGAAGTGCGAGGTCTGCCAATACGATATAAATGTCAATTTTAAACCACAATACCCAGTGTAAACATAAACCAAAATATAATTTCCCAAAATAAACACATTTAATAGTAAGAAAGAGCCCACTCACAAATACCGAAGGCGGGAAGTCAAACGTCGTCCTCCAGCGCCAAGAATCGCCAAACCTATTTTGGAACACCCAAGATTAATAAAGTAATTGAAAATACGAAGAAAGCAGGCGTTCGAGAGCCCGAAGAGCAGGTTTGAGGGGTTGGAAACACAAAACACTTCGCAAGTAAAGGCCGTCGTGTGTGCCGTCACACACGCCGCCACCGTGCCATTAGGTCTCACCTATATGAGATATGCAGTGCGGTGATTAATCTCTCATAAAGGTAACCGAATTAACCGCTAATTAAATAAACACACATCACTTGTTTCTGCTCAATTTGGAGGTCCAAAACACCTAGAAAATTAACATGCATACTACACAGAGGTAGTACAAGTAAATCACGAGTCGGCGAAGTGAAAGCAAATTCAATTTGGACCTCCACGCGCCTCACCGCACGGCTCCAAGCAACGCCAAGCCGCGGCTCACGCGGCTCACCGCGCGGCTCCAGCGGCTGTCTCACCGCGCCGCGCTCACGCGCGCGCCTGCTTGCCCGGCTCCGCCTTGCTTACTCCACCTTCAGCAGCTCCCACTCGCCCGGCCTGGCCAAAGCCCGATCAATAGCCACGTGGCCGGGATACAACGTCAGCAAAGGCGGATTCGACGGTTTCGCGGCGTCGCCAGCTAACTTGTCGGCTCGGTCGACTGGTCTTTTTCGGTCGCGGCGCCGCCGCTTGACGCCGTACCAGCGCCCGCCCGTCGCGCCCGTCGCCCGGAAGCCCCGGAAATGGCGAGGAAACTTCAATGATATCTCACTCATTCTCAGCAAATTCAATAGGTATGTCAAAATGAAAGGCGGAGTCAAGGGAACAATTTTTACCCACGGGAGGCCAAGCGGCCTTAGAGGTTGGAAATTGAGGGAAGTGTTCTCGGGTCCAAGTGGGCCGTCTCCGAGTTCATCATTTCTCGGCCAATCTCTCGGCCGAGGCGGGGCTCGAAACAAGCTTGCGGGGACCTCGATGAGATGTTTGAGGTGGCCAAATCGGGGACCATCGTGGTCCCAAATCGGCTTTGTGAAAAATGGGTCAAAGGGAAGGCTCGGTGCCTTGAGCAAATTTGGGAGTTTGCAGGTTGGAGTTTTGTCTGTGGTTCTTTGGGTTTGGAAGCAGATGATGGTGTTGGTTGGTGAAGCAAGAGGTGGCTAAGCCACCATGGCGGCCTCGAGAGGCCAGAAGCCATGGGTGTGCAAAAGCACCATGGTGACTTTTGGTGTTTTGTTTGTTGTGCGGGCAGAGGAAACACGGGAGAGAGTGAGGGCGAGTCAGCAGAGACAAGGACAAGGCCACATAGCTGCTGAGACTATTAGACTGACCCTCAATCAAAAGCTGTCCAATTTTTGAAAATGCGGGAGCGTGAGAAAACTAGCGTCCGTCGAAATATTCGTTGGTCCGAGCGGCGTGCGGCTACGTCACGGCGTTAAATTGTCAGCGAGCGCGTCAAAGAAAATACAAGTGAATCGTCGTGCGAGTTCTGGCGCCAAAAGAATCAACCAGAAGAGGTCAACCAAAGGCAAAATCGTCATTTAGGCACCTTCGGGAATAAAATAGTATTATTTCCGGAACGGGATGTAACATGTATTTATTTTACCTTAGATTAAATTCTCACGCTAAATTTGGACTTCCAGTCTTTAAATTTTACTTAGCTGCACGTAGAGCTATATAATTAAGGCATTTATGTGTTAAATGCTTGGCTAAATTTAGTTACACCATTGGATTAACTTTTATCAATTTCTGAGCTAATTAGTTTTAAACTTGACAAACATTTCGTTAGCTGAAGTTAGTGTGAGAAACAAAAAAAATTAGAAAATTCCAACTTAATAGATAGTTTGAGTCGAAATCTCAAACTCTGCTTTTTTTGGTTGGTTTGTTTTTGTTGTTGTTGTTGTTCTGCTCTCTCTCTCTCTCTCCTCCGACCCTGTGGCTTAAGAATTAACAGGAAAAATGTGCTATTTCCATCAGAACGTAATCGAACCCATCACCGATTTGGAGTTCTTTGAACCCAATTGAGGGTCAATGCTAAAGCCTCTCCCTCAAGTTTGACACTGACACAGATGCGCAATTTGCATTAGCCACCCTGCAAAATTTTTATTTTTTCATCCAAACCAAGCTCAAGTGATTTCAAATTGGATTTGACCAAAATCCCAGGTGGTTGCTTTAGATGGAGAAGCTGATAATTCGATTGAAAATGTAGCTCCAAATGGTGGATTATATGTTGGTATTTACTTTTAGGCTGTTAAGCCATCAAGTCTTCTAGGCCTTTTTTAAAGTTGATGCTTTTCACTGGGCTGTTAAGCCATAGAGGCATTTTTTAAAGTAGATGATTTTCGTTATATATTGTTATACACAAATAAATATGTTCTCAATATGTGATGAATTTAAACTTATATGATGCATCTAATGGCTTCAAAACCTGTAATTTATGCATTTGTCTGCATCTTTTCAATGTGTGATTTTTTTAAACTTTTATTTAGTCTTATATTTGAACATTTATCAATCTATGATGTCTAAATTTTGCATAGGATGTATACATTTAGTCAGTTTATTTGTAGATTTAAGTTACTTTTATTTCGGAGTTACTTTTATTTCGCATGTGATGTTTTCTAACATATCAAATATTTACTAACAATTTGTTCTTTCGTCTGTTTCGCATGAACTTAAGCGGCACAACAAAAGCAACTTAAGCGGCACAACAGAAGATAACACAACAAAAGCAATCATTGAAACAAGTTCTGACACAAATATGGAAGATCTTCAAAATCAGCCCCTCACTTCATTGGAAAAGTAGGTAATCTCACACAAACAACATAATTACTTCAACATGTGATTTTATTTGATGATCATTTTGTTGCTTTTTTCATTAAATTATTATTTGACTCTTCTATAACAGAGAAGTGAACACTAAGGAGAAACAAGACTGAAGATCAAGGCCACAATCTAATATTTTGTAAAATAGGATAACTAATATTTTGCTAACACTTTTATCCTTATTGAATATAAGAATTTGTAAATATTTTGTAAAATAGGGTATGTAATATTTTGCTAAAACTTTTATCCCTATTGAATATAAGGATCTATAAATATTTAGTAAAATAGGGTACGTAATGACAACACGCCTTTATTTTAAACACCAATGTGTCAAAACCCGCAACAACGTGCGGGAAACATTTTCTAGTATATTACTATGAGTGAGCTTCACTTGTCTCAATCCAAATACATATAGGACCCTTTGTAAAAGAATAAAATGATGGCAAACCCATTTCTACTCAAGCTTCTGATAACGATTATGTCCCCTCACTTACGATTAACGAATTTTTACCGTTTGAACATCATAATCGAAACCGTTAATTCTCTTTATTATCATTTAAATACCATATCTGCAAAAAAATTATTCAATTTGGAGATCATGTAGTCATCAATACGTGTTAAACCAATCAACGGTTTTGGTAACAAGTAACATACTCATGATGAACCGTCCATTTGTTTTATGCATATGAATGGCTAAAAGATCTCCAAATTGAATGATATTTTTCTTATATGATCTTTAAATGATAATAAAGAGAATAAATGATTCCAATTATGATGTTCGGATGGTAAAAATTCGATAATTGTAAGTATGGGACAAACCATGGGGACAAGCATTGTCCTTTTTAAAATTGGTCTCAATTTTTAGTGTGCATTATCTTCTCAGTACTCTCACAGTCAGTTTTTAGTGTGCATAGACTATTTTCTCAGTACTCTCACAGTCAATTTGTCCAAAAAAAAAAAAAGAAAACAGGTAATTGGTGATGTCAGAGTACGGGTCCAGCCAAAGAGCCAAATTAACTGAGAAAAACAGAAGGGCGGGTGCAGACGGAGCATGCTCAGGTGGGTGCTTGCCTTTTGGAGAGCCCACATCCGGCCACTAGTCCTTTCATTGTCAAGTCTGAAACAACCAAATGCGACAAAACCATTGCCGCCTATTTACAGACACTACTGCAATCTCCCCTCACTCTCCCATTCCATGTATAAATGCATGACCCCTCCCGCTCCCCATTTATAGTATATATCTATAACATGTCAAAAGACATTTATGCTAATATATTGATTTGTTTTAATTTATTTAAATCAAACGTACATCCTTTGAGCACGATTTTTTTGGTGTTGTATTTGTTTTATGAATTATCCCTATGTTATACGTTCTTCCTCGATAATCTTGACACGAACACTTCATCAATGACTAAGCTATTTACCTAAGCTCTAATGGGGCTACTTATTGGAGTTTTACACACTCAAGATGGGTGTTGTACATATTTGTATATATTTATTTGTGATTACCAGAAGTAGAGATTTAACATGGTTTGAATAGGTTCTTGTACTTGTTGTATCTGTTAAGGGGTTCTTAAATTTAGATAGCATTAATCTTCTTACTCCTATTAGTTTCGCAACAAGTTTATAACTCATAATTAAACCACTTCGCTCTAATATCATTTTTCACTTCATTAAAGCTAAATATATTATCCATCTACTACGATCTCTATGCCAACCCCTCAAATGCAAAAGAAAATCGATTTTGTCTAATAAAATGCATGCATATTTTGTACGACTTGGAATTATGAATATGAATGCCGTTGCAAGCAAAGTGTTAACTATTAGCACTTTGGCTTGGACCACTGTTGCCAACTATCGCTAAAGAATTATGAATATATATGAATGCCTCGCAAGCAAAACGTTAAAGAACGCAGGATTCAAACAAGCCAAAAATACAGCCTTAATAAGATTTAATCAGAGCTCACACCAGAAGTGGAAAAATAAATGAATAAAACTGAAACGGCAGTACCGTAAGGTTTGAGTTGTTATTGCCTGTCAGGTATCATTCGATCTCAATGGCATTTTTGTAATTGGCATAAAATATTGGTCCTCTAATTTACTTCATTATTACAAGGATTATATTTAGTGTAACTAGGGTGAATTTCTACATTTTGTACGGTTGGACTAGGTCTAAATCAAAAATACATATTATGTATATATATATATATATATATATATATGATAAATTAGGCTCTCATCCCTTCTTTTCTTTCACATTAATTAAAAACCTTATTCCTTTTTCATTTTTTGATCAAGGTCTTTTTTGACTTTGTCCACTTCCATTATTTGAATATTAATAGATTTACATGCATATCAGCATATTTAAATTTAATAATTAAAAAAACTTATTAATCATTTTTTTAAATATATCATTTTAGTATTTTCATACATTTCTATTTTTAATTTGTACTCATTTTTTAAATTTGTACCAATATTTGTTTTAGTTTAATTTGTACCCATATATTTTAATTTATTTTTGTTCCCATATTTTTTTTTAAACTTTGATTTGTACCACAATTTTAAATTTTGATATGTACCCATATTTTTTAATTTAATTTGTACCCATATTGTTTTTTGGCTGAATGTACCCATACTAATTACATGTATTAATATTTATTTAATGTTGTAAAATATATCAATATTTATTCCTAAAAATATAATAATTACATGGGTACATTATTTTTGGAGTCTTTCTATTTGAACCACACTACTCATCTAAGTTCACCCCACTCAAATAATTTTATTTTTCTTTGATTTTTAATTAGGTGAAAAGACAAACATGACATATTACTTAAAACTTAAAAAAAAATATTTCTATGTACACCAACACAAATTCTAATTTTTTATTATAATAAAAATTTATATCAAGCTTTCATCTTTCCTTCCCAAGTTCATACTTTCTTTTTTCACACACTTCAACTAAGCACAAGTATGAGGAGTCAAATAGTCGTTTCCGGAATCGTCAAACAAGGTATGAAACTTCTTTTATTTTTTTTTTCGATTTTATATTTATGTTTTTATTTTTTTTGTAATGGGTTTGGCATTTAGTTATAGAGCATTTTTTTTTTTTTTTGGTTGGAGTGTGGTGTGTTAGTGTTTACTGGGTAATTTGAGAACAAATGGGATGTACTTAGATAAGATTTAAATTCTAATTTTTTAGTGAGGTGTAGATACTAAATGTGGTGAACTTAAATAGTAGTGGGGTTTAAGTTTGTTTGCAGAACTATGTGAAGAACAATATTACTCTATTATTGATTTTTAAGTAATTATATTTTAAAAGATATTATTTGGATTTGTTTAAATTCTTTAATTTGTTGGATATCTAATCCATAAATGTAGGAGTTAATCCCTTAAATGATGCTTAGGACTTTGATCAAAATATTTAAACTAACAAGGCTTCAGTCTAACAATTAGCTTGACTAGGACCGGAACCAAATGACCCATATATATAAATATATATATAGAGGGATAGGATCAAGGACAAATATTTTTATACTCATTTGTAGCCTTTAGATCTTATAACATTACCTTATCTAAGTTGACGTATGGATTTATTGCAAAGAACCCTAACCCCTACCTCTCAAAAGCTGGCTGGTTTCATTTTTTCTGCCGGGGCTTATTTCAATTTATATGCAATAAATCCATACACCTACACTCATGTACTAGAAGAGAAAATGAATTGGCAAACAAATCCATACACCTGCGCTATAGCTCTTTCTTGTTATCTGGTGGATCTTTTATTATTTGTAGCTGTTGGAACAGGGGTAGCTGAAGAAAGTCGTATGGGGGACTACAGCTCCCAACTACTCGCCCTGAACTCCTTGATTTTCTTCGACCCCTTTAAGGAAAATTCACCTTTGCTCACCACTTTAATTTGTTTTGCCACTTTGGCAAAATGGCCTACAAAATATTATCCCTGCAAAATAGTGACCATGCAAAGATTTCAGATTCATCTACTGTCAGAATATACTACAGCATTGCATTATTAATAATTAGAGACAATTTTTAATTTTCCATGAATGAAGGAGTCATTTGTAGCTCAAGTAATATGGAATTAGTTACTATGCATAGTTAGTGGAGTTTTTTAATTTTTGTATGAATAAACAAGGCACTTGTAGTCCATAAAAATGACAAATTCATCAATCTTGAATTATTACTAATATCCATTATGTGACTTAATTCAATCTCCTACCCTCATAATATTGTTCCATATATAAAGAATTTTTTTTCTTGCATTCTTTATCTTCTATATATATAAAGGAAGAAAGCAAAAATGGTGAAGCTTTCATAATACCCAAATTGTCCTTCTCCCATTATAATTTTAAATAAATAAATAAAGATTCACAAAAAACACTAATAACTAAAATAAGTCATTTAAAAATAAAAAACTAATAAATAATATATTATCAAATGATAAAACAAGAAAGAGTCAATTGCCACACGCGTACAAAGCTTGTTTAAATTAAATGTAACACGTCACATGTTTCGCTCAGCTAAACTTACTCTTATTAGTTTGGCAAACAAGTTTGGCAACTCATAATTAACCAATTTCCGTTCTAATATCAATTTTCTACTTCATTAAAGCTAAATATATTATCCATCTAGCTAGGATCTCTATGCCACCCCCTCAAATGCAAAAGAAAATCAATTTTGTCTAATAAATGCATGCATATTTCTGCATCGACTTAATTATAAATACTCGCCCTTTGCAAGCTAAGTGTTGCCAACTATTGCGCCCTTCGGCTTGGACCATTCTCCTCATGTAGGCTTGACAAAGAATTAGGGCCGCATGTAGACCGATCCCCGTATTCCTATATATCTCTCGTAATTTGAATATGGATACCAGCTAAGGGAAGAATAGTTGTCGAATAAAGGCTTTTCTATAATTGCGTACATTTCTTTAAAAAACCCCCCCCCCCCCCCATTGTATGAAGCCCCCCCCCCCCCCCCCCAAACCCTAATTAAGCTGATTGAACGTTTTCTTTCATTTGTTTTAGTGAATGAAATATCCATACTTAATTGGGGTTTGTGATGTGAATATATTTTCTTCATACTCTCTTTGTGTTCAAATATTTTCTAACGAGATGTACGTAATTAAAGAAACATCTTTTTCTTCCTTTATTGCATTTTTATTTGAAGAAAAACTTCTCAACAACGGATACATTCTTCGTTAGAGGTACAAAAATTAAAGGAGCATCATAATCCTCGTGTCCAATAATTTAATATGTCGGGTGGACTATTTCATCAATAGAAACCGAACACTAACTTTAGTCTGCCTTTCATAACAAATATATCCTTTCTAAACTTCACTTAATAATAATTAATGTTGTAGATTACAAAGAGAAGAAAATTAGCCAAATGACGATTCATAGAAAGATGACTTTCTTTGTAGAAGCTCTAATTTTTTAACATTAATGTATTTATTAGAAAGCTAGCTAGGTAAATTTTTTTTTTTTGCAGAAAGCTTGGAAACTTTATATAACAAATAGGCATCTTTACGCAGATGAGAATTGAAAAGGTACATACCCTTTTAACTTTTTACTTCACCACTGAGGTTAGTGGTATATATATATATATATTTGTCAAACTTTGCACAAAGGCCATTTACTTACTGTTTAGAAATAAACAAGAGTGAGGCCATATCATTGGATTTGAAGATTGCTTTCTAGATTCTCAATGATCTTGAGCCTCCTGAATCCTGATAAAAGGCAAAAGAGTTGTTTTCTTGCAATGGGTTGGGGTTCGAGTCCGGTTGGCCATCCAACAAGGCGAGTTTCTTCATATATGGATGCTCTAAATTTCTTTTTAACTTCTATCAGCCATACATTTTTACCATATTAATATCATTCAACAGCATAAAGAGTAAAGACTGTAGAAAATGCAACTTAATAACCATAAACAGAACCAATTGTATGTGGGAGTTCCGAGTTCGAATATTGTTAAATTGTTTTGGACAAGTTACTTTTCTTTGTTTTATTAATTTTAATTTTTTTGTAATTGTTTGCTACAAACGTTTTGTTTTTGTAAATAGAAATCTGAAACTGAAAAAGTGAAAATCTACCCTTTCTCAGTTTAGAAACCTTTTGCAAGATACCAAAACCCTAACCAATTCCGAAGCCCTAAACACTTGCACCACACAACATGCACACATGCGCGCGACGTTTCAATTAATTACAATCTAATGAGTTTACCCCAAAAAATAAATGTTTCAACTAAACTTTGTATGGTCTTGATGATAGATATATATGTCCTCCAAATTAACTTACACTAAGAGAGCTGAGAGCCTAAGGCTTAAGACTAATAAACTCATAAGTGTCCTTAACGGTAAGAATGCCAGAAAGACGATGGAGCCCAAATCAAGAGAAACATATATTGATTAGATTTGACTCCACATTTGCCACGTGGAAA
This sequence comes from Gillenia trifoliata, assembly GCA_018257905.1. NCBI lineage: Eukaryota > Viridiplantae > Streptophyta > Magnoliopsida > Rosales > Rosaceae > Gillenia > Gillenia trifoliata. The sequence goes on along the minus strand of CM031080.1, from coordinate 3,314,717 downwards.
ATAAACCACTCAACCGCGACTCCCACTATCCACAGTCCTATCACAAGTAAATAGCAACGCTTTCAGGGGTGTTGTCGTCCATAAACTCCTATATAAACTCTCAAATCTCAAGCTAGTATTCAGTATACTCTACCTTGATTCGAGCTAAACTGTGTGTATATTTGTCAAACAAAGAAAAAGAGAGGAAAGGAGTTAATTAAAAGAGGTAGAAGATGATAACAGCACAAGATTTCTACAAGGTCAGCTGCGCAATTGTTCCACTATACTTTGCAATGCTGGTGGCCTACGCCTCTGTCAAATGGTGCAAAATATTTTCACCGGAGCAGTGCTCCGGCATCAACCGCTTCGTGGCGGTGTTCGCGGTTCCAGTGTTGTCTTTCCACTTCATATCCCAAAACAACCCTTATCAGATGGACGTCAAGTTCCTATTGGCTGACACTTTCTCCAAGCTCTTGGTTCTTGCTTTGCTCTCATTGTGGTCTATTTTGTTTAAGGCAGCGGGAGGGCTTGACTGGCTTATCACTCTTTTTTCTGTCGCCACTTTGCCCAACACATTGGTCATGGGCATCCCTTTGCTCAAGGCCATGTATGGCGATTTCACTCAGTCCCTTATGGTTCAAGTGGTTGTGCTTCAATGCATCATATGGTAATTTCTTTGTTTTTCATTTAGTTTTGCTCATTAATTTGGGTTTTCGGTTTTCACATTATATGCTAGCAACTGTTAGTTGATTTTTTTGGTGGAATAATTTTGGAACACTCTTTTCATCTTGTGTATATTTTTTTTAGTCATTGGATTAAAGTCATTGAACAATTAAAGAAAATTCAAGGGTTATGATTAAGAAGGATTATGCATAAAGTAAAAAAAATGGAAATCACTCATTTTTATTACCTTGTTCGTATTATCCTCAAGTTCTTGTGGATTGTACACATTCGTTAACTCAGTTATTGTAGTAATTTGTGTTGTCTTGTTGGTGTTCCACAAATTTTCTTCTTATACTAATTTAGTATCCATATGCTAAATTGACAAAAAAAATCCATTTATTAGGGTTTAGGGTATTATTTCGTACAAAAATAATTAAGCACAGTCTCACTCTATTTCTGGTAGGTACACACTGTTGCTCTTTCTCTTTGAGTATAGAGCAGCCACTCTGCTCATCCAAACCCAGTTCCCTGGCCCCACCGCCGCAGCCATAACAAATTTTGAAATCGACAACGACATTGTCTCCCTGGACGGCCGGAATCCCCTTTGCACCGAGTCTGAAACCGATCAAAATGGGCGTATCCGGGTCCGAATCCGGCGCTCCACGTCATCAATCCCCGGCTCCTCAGCTCTATCATCCTCGATGGGCCTCACTCCCAGACCATCAAACCTCTCCAACGCCGAAATATTCTCAATCAACACACCTCATCACCATGCAAACGTTGAATTCACTTTGGGACATGGTGACTTGCCATTTGGGTATCGATCCACCAGTCCCCAACTCTCCGCTGGATACGCGTCGTCGGATGCGTATTCGCTGCAGCCGACGCCACGTGCGTCGACTTTCAACGAAATGGACACGACCACATTCTCTACCACGGCCAATACTCCAGTGTGGGCTAGGTCTCCGGCGATCGGGAGATTTTCACAGCAACCGTCGCCGACGTTTAACGGCGTGAAGATGGTGTGGGAGTCGCCGGTGAAGTGTCAAGGTAGTGATCAGAGACAAGGTTGCAAAGAGGTTGGAGGTACGTACGCATATCGACATATGTATATGTTACGTCTTTTTAGGGTTTCTGTTTTGAAGGGGACAGGACGCTGTCGTGTTTTATGTGAAGAACAGCAACGGGACATGCAGCTTTTTCGGGGAGGTTGTACGCTTAGTGTGAAAGACAAACCAAAATAGTGTAAAAAAAAAAAGTGTATACTTACAAATATTTTTTTTGACCAATAAAAGACATAAAAATTAAATTCAATAAAATTTTCCTATAAAAAATTATAAATTAAATAGGTTTTCCACCTTTCCGGTTTGAAGTGGTTTTTAAAATAGGTTACTAGATTTCAATTTTCTCACATTGCGTTCCAAGATTTTAAAATTATATAAATTTAACATTCTGTTTGTTTCAATGTCAAATCCTCCATTAAATTGGTGATTTTTTTTGTCAAATATGACTTACACGTTCACGCTAGTTAATATAAGAGTCTCATGTTCATCATGTCATCAATTTAATGACGGATCAAAGAATCAATCAAATTACCTACTATTACTACAGTCTGGTGGTATTCTTCTTTACTTGTAAGTGAAATGTTTGTCTCACATGGATGACGATGAAGTATTATATTTGTGTTAAGTTCAATATATAGTTAGTGACTGACCCATTGCGTGACATAACCCAATCTCCCCGCCCCTTTATAGTAGAGTATCTCCCTCCAAACCCATTTTGAAAATCGTTGTGTGGTCTAGTTAGTGGCTGGCCCATTGGTAATTAGATTACCAACTATACTATGGTCTGGGGGATCTCTTTAGTAGAATATCGTTGTATCAAAGAAAAAAATAATAATAAGTAAGATTAAAGGCATAAATTGATACAAAATTAAAACTTTTTGATGCAATATGATAAAACTAAAATTCCGTAACCCATTTTAAAAATAACTCCATACCTGAAGAGTGTGAAATATTATTAGCCCAAAATTATATAAGAATCATAAATTCATAATAGTCTAAAAATCATAATATAACCTGCAGGGCAATTCAATTATTTTACTATATTTATGTAGCATGGCTTCTACTAGTGCAAATATGACCAACCTCACAAAGACATGTGGTGTTTCCACCCAAGCATAAATGAAGAGAAAAGTATACCAAACACTAAAATCATCTTGAATCTGTAGTTACATTTTACTTGGCCGGCAGACCCTTTATTGACATAGGCGCCATCATTTTCTTGAGAGCACGTGTGTAATGATAAAAGACGACGTTTGATTACTTAATCTTGGCAGTCATGGTAAAGAATCCTATAAATGATGATAACACCATATCATGCTCACCCAAAATGTTGATTTTCTAATTAAGTTGTCTAATTGTGCTCCAACTCCATAAAAGGAGGAGTATAGCTTTATAATATTATAATGGCAAATGTATTATTTCTTGGTCCGTTTGATATTTATTTTATTTTAAGTTTTTTATTTTGTATAATATTATGTGAAAAATTTACAAGAGAAAGAAGGGATAAAAAAGTCTGGAGGAGAATGTTGGGAAAGATATTGAAGAAATGTATGAGGAAAGATACACAAAATAAAAACTGAAAACTAAAAATAAAAAACTATTGTAAATTGTTTTCACTTTCAAAATTTTGTTTTCAATTTTCTTCTTTATTTCTACATTTACTTCCACAACCTTTCTTCATCATCCTTGTCTGTCATATATACTTTCTCTATATAATCTCAAGTACAAAAGTAAAAACTAAAATTAAAAAATAAAATAGTTATCAAATGAGCTCTCATATTGATGCTTAATTTGTTAATCTAAATTAATTTTTATTTATATATATGATCCGAATTGACGGCCTTATGTGTCAATGTAACATGTCGCTATCTATCTCCAATTAAACAAATAGGTACTAAAAAAAATATGTAGCTAGTCAATATTTATATATATTGTAGTGATATATTCATATATGATTTTGTGTAATCAACAATTCTAAATTTCATTGAAATTGTCAACATACCGATTAAATCAAATAAATAAACAAAAAGTTGAGAATCCAAATTCTATTAACCATCATAAATTCTGAACGATGATTTCGCTATCTTTGTTTCAGAGAATGAAATTAGCTTCAGAGACTGCACCAAAATCCCAATGCCGGAGGTGACAGATACGAAGGTCGGAGCAACTAATCAAGAAATGCCAAGTGCCCTAGTCATGCTAAGGCTTATACTAATCATGGTTGGAAGAAAGCTTTCTCGCAACCCAAACACATACTCAAGTGTATTAGGCCTTGTCTGGTCTCTAATCTCATTCAAGTGAGGAAAACTATTATATATCATAAAGTATTAATCATCATTCTTAACAGCTCTATTAATTATTTTAACTTACATGCTAAGTCATGATAATTATTTCTTTAATTTTTCAGGTGGGATGTAGGAATGCCGAGTTTGGTGAAATATTCCATAAAATTGATATCAGATGCGGGTCTTGGAATGGCTATGTTCAGTTTAGGTATCATCTTGCACAACACAAACATATGCAAATAAATATGAATAAACAAGAAAAATACTATTATTAATTTCTAACTTAAAAAAAAAAAAACTATTTTGTAACTCTTTTTTTTTTCTAACGACATTATTAGTTGGTCGTGTGGCCTGCTGTTTATTTAGTACATTGTCGCATCATGTGATCAACTAATAATACAATGAGCTCATATTGCCACAATTTATATATATATTATATGAATTATATTGTGACCCACTGTGAAATATATCTATTAAATGAATCATATCATGTGAATTCGAAAAGGGAGCTTTAATGAAAAATTCTTGAGACTAAAAAAAATTAATCATAAACACGATAACAATTTATTAAAAAGAAGAACAAAAAAAAAAGGCGGTGACATTTTTGTAAATAAGTTGAAGTTTAGGAGGTGTATAAACAGTTGACCTAATCGTGTATAAACAGTTCATGCCACCAAAGTTCAACTTATTTACAAAAATTCCACCGCCTCTTTTTTTTTTTGTTCTTTTTCTTTTTTGTTTATTTTTTGTTCTTATTATAAATAAATTGTTATTGAGTGTTTATGATTAATATATTGTTTGGATTGTTGTCCTTATTATTAATAAATTGTTATTGAGTGTTTATAATTAATATTTTATTTGGACATGAGTTTTTCATTTGTTTTCTAATTAGGTAATGCATGTCCCCCCTCTTCCCGGCCCGTCACAAGGGAAACGAAAACCAAGATTTGCGACCTTAATATATTATATTTTGACCTATTTTTTTATAATAAAGGAATAGGAATTTTATTATTGCAAGGAGTTTGTAGCTCAAGTAGTCAACAATATTTACTCATACAATCATTATTGAGCTCGAAACTTATTATTGTCAATGCTTTCACAATGTAGGGTTGTTTACACCGAAAAATATCTACTGGGTTAGAATGGGAACAAGAGTTATTCATCTCTAAATTATTTTTCTTCCAAAAGCAAAGCGCAATAAATCACATGAATTGCTAGTAAGGAAGAAGATAACATTTACTGTCATCGTGCCTGAGCCATGTGAATATTTGTCCAAAAATTGCACTTCTATACTAATGAAACTTTGATGTTTTGGCTTGAGTATGAAAATGGCAATATCGTTTTGAAAATTGCAGGGTTGTTCATGGCCCTTCAGCCTCGTATTATAGCGTGTGGCACAAAAAGGGCAACAGTGGGGATGATGATCCGCTTTATTTGCGGGCCTCTTCTAGTGTTTGCTGCCTCTGCCGCGACTGGTCTTAGAGGAGTAAAACTACATGCTGCCATAGTCCAGGTACTATTTTATTAAGAAACCTGCATATATACACATATACATATATACATGAATGAGCTCCATAAATAGTCCCTATTTTTGAGAAAAAAAAGACGGTGATCCTTTTCTTAAAGCTACCTACATATATACATATACATGTATATATTGTATGTGTATATGCATGCATATAAATAATCTAGCTAGTCATCTTTTGTTTTGTTTTGTTTTTTTTTAAATAATGATTTTATCAGGGTTTGAAATGTTGAATTGATGATTGACCAGGCAGCGCTTCCACAAGGAATAGTACCATTTGTCTTTGCAAGGGAATACGGTTTGCATCCCGACATTTTAAGTACAGGGTAAGTTAATTTTAATAGATCGACGAACTACGAACTTTTAAGCATATTAATCCATAATTTTATCACAATCATTATTTGAGAATGCCAATAATAATTTTTTTTATATGCTCATCACAAAATAATAAATAAAACTTGAATGCATATGAAGAGAAAAAAGCATCGAAAAACCGAAACATGATAAGAAGTTTATAAAGGTGCTGCTTAGCCAAAAAAGAGGGAAGAAAAAAAATAATCTTTTGAGTGCTATGGAAAATCTTGAAATAATTATTGTTGCCTTTATTAAGTGGGGAAATGAGACTAGGCTTTTGCTAGTTTTCATTGTGTACCCCTTTCAAACATAAGAATAGACTAAATAAGAAAGTAAGATCGATCGAAAAGAAGTTAGAAAGAGAAAATCTATAAACTAATCTAAGTATGAAAATCAACAATTTTCTAGTTTTCATCACTTCCCTACCAGGTTTAATTTATTCATCAGGAGATGATCATGTGGGCAAATGGTAGTAGCTTTGTTGATTATAGTTACCAAGTCAAATGCTACTCTAGTTTTTCGATTGACAACCAACAATCGCTCACGCGTAAAATTTACTGGCCAATCAAATGCAACCTTATCATATAGTGGCATTTATTCTCTTCACACTTAAGAAACTCTTTAGAGTGTTTGAGTGTGAAAGAGAAATAAAATTTAATTAAATGTGGAGGGAGTAGTAGGACATCGATCGTATATAATGTGCAACTGAAAACTCATTTGCCCTTGGCTTCTGAAAAGGACTTCTTTTCATTGGAAGAGCAAATCATACGCACACATACACTAGTGCAAAGGTGATGTGCAAATCAATTTAAGAGGGGGTGGGGGGGATCCGAAGCTGCAAAAGGCACTTATTTTGTTCATGTGCAAAAACTCTAGCTAACAACAATATTTCTCTAATATATATATATATATATATATATATATTTACTGAATGTTTGGATAAATAACTTATAATGCTCTTCTCCTATTTTGCAGGGTTATCTTTGGTATGTTAGTTTCCTTACCAGTAACGCTCCTCTACTACATACTTCTAGGCTTACATTAACTGAGGAGAAAGAAGATTATAAAAAGTCTGCATTCTCAGTTGAGCAAAGAAAAATGGAGTATCCAAAAGCTGACTATGTTCTAGAATATATAGGCATCAAATTCCAGTGTGGGAAAGTTTAATGCCCTCTAATTGTCCAAAACTCCAAAGTGTTATGAGAAGATTAGAACGTGACAAATTATGAAGATGTATACCAGGGCTATACTAATGCCCTGAGGTCTGGTGTCATAGTAGTACATAGACTAGTGGTAGCCGAAAGGAACATGGATATCATGGCTTATGATTAAGGTACAAGACTTATTTTTGTTCTTGGGGATGGGTAAAGTGTCCCAACTTCTTTTCATAGAACGTGACAAAATCATGTTGTTCCTATTATTTTTCTTCTATTCTTTTTATCCCTTTAATATTTACGCAATCATTACAAAATAGTTTCTTGCTTTCTGCTTAGAAAGTTTTTGTGTGAAACCAAGGAGATTTATCTTGCAGCCGAAGTTTGTCTTAGAGAGAAAGCATGCATGATTCATTAATTATCCTTGTCATAGAATGTTGTAGTCTTAAAAGTTAAAGCTAGCATTCTTGAATTCTAAAAGAACAAATAATACTGAAACATAACTATTTGGGTTTGATAAATCCAATGTATAAATATTTCTTTTGGGGGGGGGGGGTGGGGGGTTCCTCCTTTAATGCGGGGCAAATTCTGGGGGTTCTGGGATTGAAAATTAGACCGTGCTAATCAAAACTACGTGTAAAATACAACCGGGTCACACTATAATTCACGGAGTGATAGGAATAGGGCTGGGTTCGGTTCCGTTCGGTTCGGTTTTTGGCCAAAACCGAAACCAAACCGAAATTACTGTTCGGTTCGGTTTTTTGTTTCGGTTTTTTCGGTTCGGTTTGGATTCGGTTCGGTTTGTTCCGGTTCGGTTTGGGTTCGGTTCGGTTTTTTTTTTTTTTTTTTTTTATATTAAAAAAAAAAACTGAAGGAAAAAAAATATAGGGAAACTTCAAAAATATAGAGAAACTTCAAAAATAAATAATCCATACAAATTCATGTCTTCAATACCCCATAAAAATTAAAATAACTTTTAACAATTCAAGTATTCGGTCTTCCACACTTCAAGTCTTTAACAATTCAACACAAACCATTTCAAGCTTGAATGAGAGTTTGTTAACTCTTAGGAGGAGGCCTAGGGGGCAACATAGCACCCTTCCTTGAATTTTCACTTGACAATTCTACATACAAATAGACAAAAAAATAAGGAGAACATCAAATTATTTTAAAAACATACTCATAACAAAATAAAATAATTTATACAATAAATAAAATTACCTTTCTCAACTTCTTCACAAAATTCAATCTCCTCAATGGTTGGCTCATGATGTAATGCAACATGGGTGAACCTAAGCCAATTTTGCGTACATATCAAAGCCTCCACCATTTTAGGACTCAAAGAACTACGAAATGGATCAATTATCCGTCCACTTGTGCTAAACGAAGATTCCGAAGCTATTGTTGATACGGGAATAGCTAGAATATCTCTTGCAACACGTGCCAAAATAGGATATTTAGATACCCCATTCACCCTCCACCAATTCAATATATCAAAGTTTGGTTCTTCCTCTTCATTAGAATCCGAAAGATACCTATCCACATCATTATGTATAACCCGGGCTCTCTTTGCTTTCCTCATTTCACTTTTTTCTTTTAACTTCCTTTCGGTTTCGGTCATGCTTGTTGAATTCCCACTTTCCGTTTGAGAACTATTATCACCACCAATACTCACACTTTGTTGTGTAGTGGAACACATATCTTCTTCATGAATCTTGTAAAGATCAAGCAACAAATCTTTCACCGCATTTGTGTTACTTTCAACCTTTTCATCGTCCTCACCAAAGATTATCTCCAAGTAATCAACAACCTTATCCAATTTATGACGAGGATCAAGCACAAGAGCAACAAAAAAATATTGATTCATATCCTCCATTGAACCCCAATATTTGTCATACTTTTCTAGCATTATCATGGAGATTAATGACAAATATTTGTTCTCTTTGCTTTCAAGCAATAGACCTTTGATCTTAAATATATCACTGAATGAATTATGAATTGTTGGAGTATTGGAACAACATACTCTCAAAGTGACTTCATAAAAAGGTCTTAAAAAGGTTGCAAACATCCCCGCCTCACTCCAATCATCGGTTGAAGGTGGCCCCTCCCTTATATTTTCAAGATTGTCTTTAATAAAATACGAAAGGTAATGACCATCATCTACTTTCAATCTATCAAAAGCCATCTTAAACTTCAAAGCCGCTTCCAACATCAAAAATGTGGAATTCCACCTCGTAGGGACGTCTAAAATCACAAGCCCTTTGCTATCAATTCTCACTTTCTCAACACACTTCTTAAAGCTCTCTAACCTTTGAGGGGAAGATCTTACATACCTAACCGCATTACGAATGCCTTGTATGCATTTATTCAACAAATTGAGGCTATCATTCACAACCAAATTGAGGATATGAGCAACACACCTCATATGCAAATGTTTCCCATTATGCAAAAGTGCATTAGGGAGTCCCCATCCACTTATTCGGGTCACCAAGTCCCTTAAACCGGAATCATTTGCGGAAGCATTGTCAACCGTAATAGTTAGCACCTTCTCTATACCCCACTCCACTAAACATTCCTCCAAAAGTTGAGCAATGGATTCTCCTTTATGATTTGGAATTACACAAAAGTTCAAAATTCTTTTATGTAACATCCAATCATCATCAATAAAATGCGCAGTGAGAACCATGTAATTTATTTGTTGAATAGAAGTCCATGTATCCGTTGTTAAACACACCCTATATGACTTCAATTGGCTCTTTAATGTATCCTTTTCGGTATAAAACAAGCCAAGCACATCCTTAGCAATTGTCTTACGACTAGGCACTTTCCACAAAGGAATACCCACCTTGCAAAAATAGCGAAAACCTTCTCCTTCCACAAAGCAAAAAGGTAACTCGTCTAGGACTATCATCCTAACACAAGCTTTAGTAACTTCCTCTTGAGAAAATCCTATAGCTTCTAACTTATCTCTCTTGGCAAAAGTTAAGACCTTTTGCCTATTTGCAGCATATATTTCTTTATTAGGAGGGTACGTTCTACATCTTGCTAAATGATTTTTCAAAGTTGTTGTACCATTTTTATCCGGGTCGGCCATAAATGCTTGGTTGCAATAGTTGCACACACCCTTAACTCTACCATTCTCAATTTTTGGAGTTCAATTTGGTCAATTTGGTGCATCTGCTCGTGCATCTGTGGACGAGAGAGAGCAATAGTAACTACAAAATAAGGGGGAAATTATTTCAAATGTGAATGCACATATACAAAGGTGAAATACTAAATTGAAACAATGAATGGCAAAAGAGATGCCCAAGGCAGACAAAACAATTTCTAAGGATGTGATACTTCAAATATTTGACCATCTTAATATTTGTGTGAACTTAGAATTTGGTCAATTAGGCAGGATTTAACCACAGCCTGTGCTCGTGCATCTGTGCTCTGAATTACAAAACTCTGCAGATCAATTTGGTGCCCATCGCTTAAAGTAAGATTCTCGACACCAAAACTCTGCAACCAACTAAACTATGCAACCAAAACTCTGCAACCAACTAAAGTAAGATTCTCGTGCATCTGTGCTCTGAATTACAAAACTCTGCAACCAACTAAACTATATAAAAGGAACCGACTGCAACAACTGCAGCAGTTGCCACCAAAACCAAAACCAAACACTTTCACAAGAATGCAGCAGTCTCTGCAAATTAGTGTAAACTGATCGAGACATTCCAAATCAGTCCATAAAATCAATCTTGGAAATCAATCTTATCATAATAGGAGAGCAGAAAATTTAAGGATCAAATTTAATAAACGTATCTCATTATATTTCATCCAAAAATTACATGCACTAAGTTTATGCAACATCTTCGCATCTAATTCCTCAAAAAGCTCAACAATTCAAGAAGAAATTTGCTTCAATCCTTACCTTGAATCGTTGATGGTGAGGTCAGGTGGGTGAGTGCGAGCGAGGTCACTGACTCTGAGTGCAGAAGGAAGGCTGGAACTGGAAGGGTTGGAGGAGGCGGTGTCACCAGGTCGGAGGCGGCGTCACCAGGTTGGAACTGGAAGGGTTGGAGTAAGAGAGGGAGAGAGGCTGTCGACTGGAAGTCTAGAAGGAAGGCAGATCAGAAGTGAAGTGAACGGCTGGGCTGAAGCCAGAACTCAACTCAGAAGGTAGGGTTAGTAAAAAACGACAATTAAAAACCAAAAAACGACGTCGTTTTTTTGGGAAATCGGTTCGGTTCGGTTCGGGTCGGTTTCTGAACCCCTGGAACCGAAACCGACCCAAATAAATTCGGTTCGGTTCGGTTTTCGTGATTCGGTTCGGTTTTTTTTTCGGTTTTCGGTTTTTCGGCTTCGGTTCGGTGTTCGGCTCGGTTTTTTTCGGTTTTCGGTTTTTCGAACCCACCCCTAGATAGGAATGATGTAAATGACGATATAACAACCTAATATCAATCTCATATTAATAACATTATATTATCAGTATCTACCAAATAGCGACGTCATATCAATAATATTTACCAAATATTGACGCCATTAACAACAACATCTCAATATTGTAGATTCTCCCAAAGACGGTGACGACAAACACACCGAAAACCCATAACCCACTACAATCTCTGAATGACGACAATACCAACTCCTCTCTTCTGGCGAAAGAAATTAGGTACCGTGGTAGCAAAATTTTGCTGCCTTCGAATTGATGAAATTTATCTACAAAAGAAAGAAACACCTTTGGTTAAAGACCAAACCACAAGCCCAGAGGGGGGAGGGTGGCCAATGAACCTCCAATGCCTAAGTGAGAAAACTCTGTGTAGATAATGAAGTGTTTTTCAGCGTAGTTGCTTACCAGAGTACTAACTATAGAGGGGTATTATTATGGGAGCATATGGTGGGCCACATAGGTGGAAAACTCACACCATGTGTTGACGTCCAGTTGGCCAAGTTGTGTCATCCGATTGATGGAATTGTACTTGTGCAATGACAGTACGAGATAGTATCTTTAAGATGTTGAGAATATATTAAAGATACCTAGAATAATACTTGAATATATTATTAAAGTTAATTAATAATATTCTAATAATTATCTTGGAGAATTTTTTATTGGATGTGATTGTGCTTATTTGATTAAAAGAATTTGTCTTCAATTTAGAAAGCTTAAAGGTAGGAATTAGTGATTAATTCTCTTGCCTTATCTTCTTACCATGGACAGCTTAGCTTGGAGTAATTGTAGTCAGGTTCTCAAAGCTTCTAGCTCGGTTGAGCTGTCGGATAATAAATGCGAGTCTCGTGAATTAATGAGGGCATTCTCGTCAATAGTGAATGAAAATTCACGTGTCAACTCTACAATTTTCTAAATTGTTTTTTGGCTCCACAAATGCCTTTACATCTGCTAATTCACTTGTAGGAAGTGCATGAGATGTAGAAGTCTCAAGTTGAGTAGAACTGCCAATAATAAACTTCCTTATCAGCATTGAATTCTGGTAATTTTTTTAGATTGGTCACAAGAATGGCGTGGGGAAGATGAGGTTTACACGCCATAAGCTTTTTGATTATTCAAACAAGGGTGATCACGGTTGGTCCAAGTACACTCTCGAAATTAGTGGTAAGTGAGAATCTGACTCTTTGGTTGAGTTGCGCGTCCTAGTAAAGTTTATCAAAGGTAAGTAAACGGCTTCATTCTTTGACTGCTTGAATCCTGTTGTGAGATTCTTTGATTACTGAATACATGATCTGCTTTCCATGTGCAAATTTTGAGTTTGGCTCGACTCCAAAAACTATGCTTGATATGAAGAAGGTGCGCATTGCCTTGGCCATTCTGGCTGAGTATCGTGAATGGCGTTGGTTGCTCAGTCCTATTTGCGGCCATAAAGCGGATCAAGGAGGAAGCACTTGCTCGCCCGATCGTAGATGTTAAGCCTACTGCTAGTGATAGCTGAAAGAAGAGGACTTCATCACTTGCTCGTGAGCCATCACTTGAGAATAAGCCAAAAATTTTTATTCCCCATAAGGGTTCGAGTGCCTCTTGGAAAGTTGTCATTGTCTTGACTCCATCTAAGGACAAGAAAGATATTGCTGAGCCTGTTAAGCCTGCTGCTTTGAAAGAATCCAAAGATTGCTTAACGCAAGAGTCCCTTGCTGCCCTCAGCACCTGGGTCTGGAGACAAAGTGAAACACCCTCATGCGACTATGTCTGTATTGGCTTTTGAGAGATTTGTTGCCATGAAAAGTAAGAAAGAAAATTCGTCGCCTAGAAAAGAAGATTCAATTGCTAGGGATACGCCAAAATCTGCTTCTCAAACTATTCCACCTGCCAAGAGCTACCCCTGAGAGTAGCCGTTAGGGATTGAAGGATTCTGCACTTGAGGAAATATCTGCCATCTGCTCGCTACTTAATGCTAACTTGCTGATGGACATAAGTGCTTGCTCCAGGCTCACTGAGTGTGTTGGATAGACACTAGGTATGGGTGCCTTTCCAAAGCGTTTTCCAAACTATAAAAGAGATTTCCTTTTTTGCCACTATGCAAAGGACTTTAATTCTAACCACCGAGACTATGCATGTTGATAAGGATGCGATCCATGCTGCTCAAGAAGCTGAAGCAGTTTTGGCTACCAAAGCTTACTTTACTACAAATAAAACTAAAAATCTAGAGGCCAAGCTTACCGAATTGAAGCTTTTGAAGGGACCCCCTGCGCTTGCTCCCACTTTTGCACAGCTAGAAATAGCTCACCTAGAAAATGAGGAATTGAAAATTAAACTCACCACTGCTCGATCGTCGCTGAAAGTTACGCAGAAGGAAAGAGAGCCGAACACGCTGAAAATCCAAGATCTGGAAAGGGTTAACTCTGAGCTTCGTTCTGCTTCTTTTGGCAAGGATCAAAATATTATAACTTCTGCCACCAAGAGTCTTCGCCTTCAGAAGATTATCAGAAACTCGGATCCATGGATGAAGAGCTAAAAGTTGTACTGCTTGCCAATGAGTACTTACAGAAAGACTTCGATGACTTGTGGAGTGCCAACAAAGATCCTTTTGTGGTGAATGAGCATCTGAATAATGAAAAGGCTAGTCATTAGGGTGCTCTTGCCCAAGCTTAGGATGAGTTCTAAAAATTAGGCTATGTTGACTGTCTCCAGGGAAGGTCGCTTGATTATGAGTTCTTTGAAGAAGATTTCAAGACTTTCTCTATCTCCTAGAGGATCTACTCGAATTTGATTTTTTAGCTGCTATAGATGGTGCAGTTGAAGATGAAGCTGCCAAGACTAGAACTGTTGAAGATGGGATGGCGGAAGTGCTAGTCGTTGAAGGCAATGCTGCTGCTGAAAAGCTAGAGATCATCCAAGCTGCTAATGAGTAGTCCGCTTTTAAGACTTAGAAAATTTCTTTTCCCCTTTTGTCTAGACTTTTGGTTTCTCTTCGTTTGATTAGTTGGTGTTGGATTTTGATGGCCTTCGTGCCAATTTATCATTTCGCTAGGAATTTAATAAATTACTTTCTTCACTTTACTCCATCTTCGTTTTCCCATTGCCTTGAATGTTCTTGAAACTTTGCTTGCTTGAAGCGTTTTGCAAAAGTTTAGCCATAAAAGTGTAAAATATTTGCAAGGCTTTGATGAAATCAAAGTGGGCGCTACTAGCAGGCGTGTCTAGGTCGTATATTTTGGCTTTTTGGGGCATGAGCTACTACGTTCATAGCGCATTGCTGCCCTATGACCATGTGCTACTGGCTACCATATGCTAGCGACTGCATGCTGCTAGTTGCCATGTGTTACTGATGTTGCCATACGTTGGTCTTTTACTTCATTGCTTGAGTGAAATTCGTCTTGCTTGTCATGAAAACCTATTTGTGCGACTTAGGCAAGGTTCCATGGCCAATATACTTTATGCTTATGAGATCTTGTAATCCACTGCAATGTGTGGCTTGACAAGATCTCATGTAAGTCGCTTGGAAGTTTTACTGCACCTATGATGTTGTTCACAGTGCCCCGTGTCATGAAAAACATGCTTTGCAGAAATCGACAAAGATTCATGGGCAACTGGCCCGAAAGCTTTATTGCACTTATAGTACTAAGTAACTGATCCCTTGAGTTGCGTAACTCGTAGCGCGCAACATGATATGATTTTGTGGGAACATGAAAATCGCTAACTTGTCACAACAAACGTGTGCAATTGTATGGAAATTTGTAGGCAACAATTCAAGGAATGTGATGCTTTTATGCTCATTCCGGTAAAGAACCTCGGGTTCCCGTGGTTCGCTAAGTCTAATCTGGGGATCCCAGGAAAAGACTATGGTGGCTAATTCCAAGTAACGTCATTTAGAGTTGTTGTGCGCTCAATTACACTGAGACATCTTGACACACCCCACCCTCGATACCCACGTGGATACCGAGTGCGAGCGTGCTGGCCGACACTCGTAAGTGACGAAGCCATTAAATGCATGACAACACTTGATGGAAACGAAATTAAGTTGAATTAAAGTTATAAAATCCAATGTCAATATGCATATGGTTCAGAGCGTACTAATGTTGAACAGCGGAAATAATAATGAAAAGAGTTCCTAGAATCTCTATCCATAACAGGGATGGATATTATTATAGAAACTGAAAGTAAAAGATAGATCCCTACATGGTCGGGATCGAAGTTCAGAGCTGCCACGTAATATCCTCGACTGCGCCGGATGCAATATCACTATGTCCTGAAGGGGGCGCAAAAACAAAAGTGTGAGTGGACAAAAATAAAAGTTTTCACAAACCTTTCTCTTTTCAATGTACTAACCCCCTGTTTGAAAACAAGTAGTTATAGAAATATACTATCATAGTATAGTTCAAAAGGTACTTTATAAATATACTGAAACATATCAAAAGGTGTAATAATCATAAATCGCCATTTCATAATTCCAATAATATAATATGGGAAAAACCAACACAAGGTATATGCGCGATCACCCAAGTACGGGTTGAGGAATTCGCCTCTCAATCACCGTACAAGCTCAATACGTTATTCAATCATTTGTACTCCTAGTACCACACACATGTAAGCTTGCGCCGCAGCGCGTCACACCCAAGTCCTTACGTAGTGGGGCCTTTTCCCCATAAACAACAATAACCGTAAGACAAGCTTGCACTAAGGTATTTACCGGACAATACCCCTGGAGTACAGTGCGTGTGACCCAAACATGTGAGAACTGTCCTATGGCCATGAGAACGGTACTACAACGTAGTGAAAGCATACCTAGTGTGTTTGAAAACATACATACATACTCATGTGTTTAGAGATAAGGTACAATAACCATTTCATAATTTCCAAATATTTACAATTGCATAAAATAATATTTCCCAACGGAAATCATATATCAAATACCAACATAAATGCATACTCGAAATCATAGTCCAAAACCATTTACTAAAGTAACCATAAATAACCAAACCTTATATAAGCGAATATATTTCTGCATAGAAACCAATAATCAAATATCAATTTATCCATAGAAATATCATATCTCAAAATAGTTTCATAATATATATATATACCCATATATATATCGTATAAGGTCACGCAATCAAAATCATGCTTCGAAAACCATTTAGAATCATATAAATATCCAAATTATAAATATTTCAAAGCATAGAAATCATTTATTTAAAACAAAAGTCCACTCACAGGTTTTCGGGAGTGAAATCTCCCCCGGTGTTGCCCTCCTCGGTGTGCGGGATCGAAGAATTACCTATTTAATGTTAGGGAATAAATTAGAACTTCCCTAAAATAAATTAAAAATAGGCCCTAAAAAGAATCCCCCAAAAATATTAATATTTTAGCGAAAACGGGCTCGAAAAATGATTTCCGGGCCCCGAAAACCCTACGCCGCCATCCACCGCCGCCGGCGCCGCCGTGCGCCGCCGCACACGCCGCCACGCGCCGGGAAACGGTCGGACGCTCCGGCACGCGCCGGGAAGTGGTTTCACGCGCCGGCCACGCGCTGGCACGCGCCGACACGCGCTGGTACGTGTCGCCAAGTGCCGGCACGCGCTGGCACGTGTCGCCACGCGCTGGTGCATGTCTCCACGCGCCCCACGCGCCTGCACGCGCCGTTCCGCGCCTGCTGACGTCAGCGCCGTTAAAGTTAACAGAATATACCTTTTATGGACGGAATATTCCGTTGCCGTTAACGGAATATTCCGTCTCCTTCTTCCTCACGCCGCCGTCCTCCGCCGCCTGGTTCGCCGGAATTTCTGGAAAATTTCCGAATTAATTCCAAAATTTCAAAAATTCATATCTTCTTCGTTCTTTGGCCAAAT
Organism: Gillenia trifoliata; assembly: GCA_018257905.1. NCBI lineage: Eukaryota > Viridiplantae > Streptophyta > Magnoliopsida > Rosales > Rosaceae > Gillenia > Gillenia trifoliata. The sequence goes on along the minus strand of CM031080.1, from coordinate 3,297,409 downwards.
TTAACGTGCCATATATCAAAATGAAGGTATTGAGGAGTAGAATATTTTTATACTTATTTGAGGCCGGAAAAGTGGCCGGAAATGGCCTGAAAATGGCCGGAAAGCCTCGGGAAACCCTAATTCCGTTCTCCTTCAAAACTGCACCAAATTGGACGTTCTTTATATCAAATCGAACCTACTCAATCCAATAAAACCAATGGTAATGGTCTCGAGGCTTACCTTGGTCGGGTTTGCACAGAAAATGGACGGACAGTTTGCCTAAACCGTTCCGACGTCGGTTTGCACGATCGGGTTCGAGTTTGAAGAATCTGAAATCACAGCCTCGTCCAGAATGACAAGAGGATCACGTTGGTATGAATTTTGGGTGACGGTTTGGTGATTTTGTGATTCAACCAAGATTAGGGTTTATCGGTGTAGTTTTGGCCGAGAGAGAAAATGGGAGAGAAAGAGAGGGAGAAGGGAAAAATGTGCAGAAAAATGAGGGGAAGGGTTGGCTGCTGTGCAGTCAGCCAAAAACCCTAATTCCCACACACGGAGTGGAAAATTACCAAAATGCCCCTACACTTTAAAACGTTCGTTTCAACTCCGAATTGAGTTCCGCTTGCGTCCACGCGTTCGTATCGACGAGTACATCAAGAATATGTAAAGAAATAATTTTTCACAAGTCGTCACGAAAAGTCAACAAAAGTCAACATTGACCCTAGGGGTATTTTGGTCATTTCACATAAATTTTGGGACGGGTTGTAACACATCTGACTCTGTAGCTAGTCCATGTCTGAACCCCGGGTAGTTTAGGGATCGACAATGGCCGAGCTAGGCCGGGCTATGCTTCAATAGGAATAACAAAAAGTATGGGTTGGACTGGGCAGGCTTTTATGAAAATATTGTCAGAAATGTGCCATAAATCCAATCATGGGATGATACTTTATGGACATTTCACATTTTAAACTAATGTAATTTAATTTAAGGGCAAAGATTATTGTTTAAGGCTGTCTCATTATATGATATATGCCTTAACAATAAGTCCAAGGAATATATATGTAGTTAAGAGACTGTAATCTAAATAAGGTAGATTATTGAGACCCTTCTCTTTCATACACATATCTTAAATGTTCCTGGTCATAAGATTGCCAATTCGGCGTGACAATTCTTAAAGTACATACTATGTCTTTTCTACCAAGGGTGACTAGTCTCGAGTCATTGTTGTGTATGATATCAAGACAAGTGACACACCCCACCCTCGATACCCACGTGGATACCGAGTTCGGGCGTGCTGGCCGACACTCGTAAGTGACGAAGCCATTAAATGCATGACAACACTTAGTTTAAGTAAATTAAATTACCATAAAGTTGCGGAAGTTAATGTCAAAATGCATATGATTCAGAGCGTACTAATTTGAAACAGCGGAAACAAAATAATGAATCAAGTTCCTAAAATCTCTATCCATAACAGGGATGGATATTATTATAGAAACTGAAAAGAAAAAGATGAATCCCTACATGGTCGGGATATATGATCAGAGTTGCCACACAGATGCCTCGACTTCGCCCGATGCTCTATCACTATGTCCTGAAGGGGGCGCAAAAACAAAAGGTGTGAGTGGACGAAAATAAAAGTTTTCGAAATACCTTTCTCTTTTCAACATAGTAACCCCCTGTTTGAAATCCAGTATATTTGCAAAATCATACTACCGTAGTATGTATCAAAATCATACTATAATATAAGTATATAGCTGAAGGTAAATCTCAACGCGAAATCCGTAAATAATACCATAATAGATGTCAACCCATACTTTATAAATATAATTGGAAATATATATATATATCAACATAATTCCGCAAATAACAATTCATATTCCCGTAAATCGTTTCGCCATATATATATCAATAGTATAGATAAGAAAACCAACACAGGGTATATGAGCAATCACCCATGTACGTGTTGAGGAACAGCCTCTCAATCCCCGTACAAGCACTTTACGTTATCAATCAATTTGTACTCCCAGTACCACACACATGTAAGCACTTGCACATTAGCGCGTCACACCCGAGTCCTTACATAATGGGGCCTTTTCCCCAAAAATAAACATGAACGTAAGACAAGCTTGCACTAAGGTATTTACCGGACAATACCCCTGGAGTACAGTGCGTGTGACCCAAACATGTGAGACTTGTCCTACGACCGTGAGACGGTACTACAACGTAGTGAAAGCATACCAAGTGTGTTTGAAAACATACATATATAACATGTGTTTAGATATAAGGAGCAATATCCCTTTCATAATCCCCAAATATTTAATATCGCATAAATAATATTTCCTCTCGAAAACATATATCAAATACCAATATATATTTATGCATAAGTGAGATCATAGTATAAACCATTTGATAAAAGATAAATTCATGCTTCAAAATCATTTCATATAATAAAACTATACAAAATATAAATATTTTAAAGCATGGAAACCATTTAATAAAACAAAAGTCCACTCACAGGTGATCGGGAGTGAAATCTCCCTCGGTGTTGCCCTCCTCGAAGTGTGGCGCCGAAGAATTACCTATATTAGGGGAAAAATTAGAACCTCCCTAATATAAATTAATATAGGCCCTATAGAAAAATATTCCAAAAATAATACTATTTTAGCGAAAACGGGCTCGAAAAACGATTTCCAGAGCCCGAAAACCCTACAGCCGCCGTCCACCGCAGTCGGCGCCACCGCACGTCAGGAAAAGGTCGGACGCACCGCCACGCGCCGGCCACGCGCTAGCACGTGTCGCCACGCGCTGGCACGTGTCGGCGCTGGCACGTGTCCCCAAGTGCTTGCATGCGCATGCTGACGTCAGCCACGCACCTGCTGACGTCAGCGCCGTTAAAGTTAACGGAATATACCTTTCTGAATGAATATTCTGACGCCGTCAGGAATATTCCGTTATTGTTGACGAAATATTCCTCTGTATTCTTCCCCTCGCCGGTTGCCGCAGCCGCCGCCGGCGCCGCCGTCCTCCGCTGTCTGGTTCGCCGGAATTCTGGAAAATTTTCTGAAAATGTCCAAAACTTTAAAAATTCATAAATTCTTCGTTCTTTGGCCAAATTTAACGTGCCATATATCAAAATGAAGGTATTGATGAGTAGAATATTTTAATACCAATTTGGGGCCTGAAAAATGGCCGGAGATGACCTGAAATTGGCCAGAAAGCTTCGGGAAACCCTAATTCCGTTCTCCTTCAAAACTGCACCAAATTGGACGTTCTTTATATCGATTTGAACCTACTCAATGCAATAAAACTAATGGTAATGGTCTCGAGGCTTACCTTGGTTTGGTTTGCACAGGAAATTGACGGACAGTTTGTCGAAACCGTTTCGACGTCGGTTTGATTGATCGGGTTCAAGTTTGGAGATTCTAAAATCACAGCCTCGTCCAGAATGACGAGACGATCGTGATGGTATGGATTTTGGGCAACGGTTCGACGATTTTGTGATTCGTCCAAAGGTTAGGGTTTCGGTGAGGTTTTTTGGAGGTTTTTGGCTTAGAGAGAAAAGTGGAAGAGAAAGAGGATGAGAACGTGTAGAATGAACGGGGAAGGGTTGACTGCACAGCAGCCAGCCAAAAACCCTAATTCCAACTTATGGAGTGAAAATTACTAAAATGCCCCTACACTTTAAAGCTTCATAAAACGTTCGTTTTAACTCCAAATTGAGTTCCGCTTGCGTCCACATGTTTGTATCGACAAGTACATCATGAATATGTAAAGAAATAAATTTTCACAAGTCGTCACGAAAAGTCAACAAAAGTCAACATTGACCACTAGGGGTATTTTGGTAATTTTGCATAAAAATTTGGGACGGGTGTTAACAACAAGTATGTAGGTGCTTACTGCAGAGTGAGTACACTGAACACAAACGCCGTGAGATCTCATACTCATGTCCTATGAGAACTCACAAGTTGAGATAATGCAAATTAATCTTTTGACCTGAGGCATCACAGTTGTCTTGTGATTAGGTTCTGAGTCCTTGATTATGTTAACAATACTCCGAGGTGAGAGGATGTCGATGACATAGTTGGGGTTATGTTACCTAATCATGGAGGCAGGTGTATGTACAACAAGGAATCTCTAACCTTTAAATGCGTTGAGGGTGGCTATGAGTATAAATAAGATTTAAGAAGTGCGTTCCAAATCATATTCACATAAATCATATAGTAAAAGATCACATTGGATAGTAGACATGAACAAACTATCATCCAAACAATGTGATCAAGAGTATTGTTTAGAGAATGACGGTATTGCATTGTAATATCAAACTGAATAGGTTCTATTCTCCTCGAGCTTAGCTTGGATAACCATGGCACACTACTAGTGTCATTCATGGCTAGCAGAAGCCCTAAAGATTAGTAATAACTAATCTTCACAAAAGGGAGAATTGAATAGTGGTTTCAATTCACAATCAATAACAAAGAGTTCTAATAGCCCACTACCTCGCTAACGAGAACATAAATGATCGTACACCTTCAAAAGGGAATGTTTGAAGACTTCCATGAAGTTGAGTGAGAACAGTTAAATATTTTAATTGATTATAGGCTAGGATTAATTAAATGTTAATTAATCATAGAAAAAGGTTTTGTTTTTGGATCTTGGGTTAGTTTTGGGCCAAGAAGGCCCAATGGGCTTATGAATAGTTCAAGCCTATTAACATGAGTTGGATGACAACTTAATGTGTAAAATAACAAAGCCCAAAAGCCCGAAAGCCCGAAAGCCCAAAAGCCCAAAAGCCCAAAGGAACAAGGCTTGGCCGAAATTTCTAGAGAAGGAAGAAGTGTGAGGATTTCTATAGTGAAATCCCACTCAAACTTTGCAAAGCAATTGGTTTTAAAGGTTTGGAATTGAATCACTATTCCCATAAGTTTAAAACATTTTTGTTTTCTCTTCTTTCTCCCCTTTTGGCCGAAATTCTCTAGGGTGAAGAACATTAGTCATGTTCTTCATCCAAATGACTCAAATTCTTCAATTCCACAATAACTACGAAATGTTTGATCTTCATAGGAGATAAAGTACGTAAGAAGCTTTTATTTGATTCAAGGTGCAACCACAATCCTTGAAGTGTTCATCTATGAATGAGGATTGAAGGTCCTCTCTTGGGTGTTTAGCATTTGCTTATTCAAAGTGGATTCTACAAGGGTAAGGAAATCACTCAACACTTTTGTGAAGTTTAAGTTGAGTCTTGGTTCACTACTACTAGGTTTTAAAGTTCATGGGAAAAGTTTTTTATTTGAGTACTAACATGCTAGCTAAGAGCCTTTAATTTGTGAATAGCATGCATATGTGTTGCTCAAATAAACTAACAATTTTAATGTTTTTCCTTCAAGTGGTATCAAGAGACTAGGCTTAGTAGTATGTGAACCTTTTGGGTTTCGGATATTCATGTAATATGATTTGAATTTTGTAATAAGTTACAAAAATATTTTTTGCAACTTTGGTAGTAAATGTTTGTTGAAAATTAATCATTTCAAATGTCGTGAATGATGGTTGAATGTATGGCATTCCAAATGTTGTGGATGTAGTTTAGTTTGGCATGAATTTTGGAGCTAGAATTAGGGATTTTTGCATAGAGGGGGTTCAGCCATAATGGGTCTATGGTGTGTTTGTATTTTGTTTTTATCAAGCTCCACACAAACACTTGAGCTAGAATGTCTAAAGCTTACAACACCTTTGTTTTGACATGAAATCACAAAGAATCAAACAATCTTGAAATTGTATCAAGGTTATGTTCTTTGTGTATTATTTTGGTGTTCATCATTTTAATTATGATTAAATGATATGTATTTACTTATATTAGCTAAGGAAAGATTAGTGTTCCCTAGATTGTATCATCCTACACAATCTAGAAGACAAACCCATGTTTTAAGCAAAAACATAAATCCATGTTTTGAGGAAGAGTATGTAGGAGTTCAATGAACTTGGAAGAGAAGTTTTGACTTCTCTTAACACTTCTTCATCATCCATAGGCCGGCCATGCCCATGTAGGAGACCATTTTGGGCTCTTATGTAATTCCAAAAATGTTGCTCAAACTTTGTAGCAATTGCACTTTGACGTCTAAAGTTAAATGTATTTACAAAGTGACCCCAAAAGTTTGTGGTGTTGCAATTTGGCCCAACTGTTGTGGTGATTATATTCTAGACCCTTATTAGTTTGAGAACAAAAATATTTTGATTTTTAGACTCCTAATAGTTTGAGAACAAAATAATTTTGTCTCTTTCAATAAGAATTTGATTTTCATTTAGTTAGCTTCATTCCAAAAACCAATTGTCATGTTGCATTCTAGTTTAATTAGCTAATTTTGTAGTTAATTAATGAAAGGGTGATTATGAACCTATGCCTACAATAATTGAGCTATGTGATTGGCCGTCTCAAATTTGTTTGAACCATGAGAAAGTGTGTAGATTAGATTTTGGTTGTAATTTAATTTGATCAAATGTGTTGTAAAAGGGCTTATACTCTTCTTTACTTCATGTACTCCTTTATGTTTTATTTGGTATACATATAAATTAGAGTAGTTGGGTCCAATGCCCAATAGAGTAACTCACTTTAATTAGATTAAACGCGTAAATAAAATCAATATTCCTCTCTAGACTGAGATCCAACACTAGGCTCATGTTGGATCAAATCGAAGGTTCATAATCATCTTAAGGTCCTAAGGCAACTATTAATACATCCATATAGAATGCAAACCTTTCGTTAGTAGCACCATATTTTTTCACTTCAAAAACTATTTTATAATGTAGTGGGAGTATTATGTAGTACTAACACACTCACATGGACTAATAGTTGTAGTAGGACCAATTTATTTTAATTTGATTAAAAGGTTTGTATACGATGAGACCAAAAACCATTAACCAATCTAATATTAAGTTGATAAGCGAAGAGTGCTCCAAAGACTCTTTGTGGGCCTTCTACTATGGGTAGCCTCTCATGAAGGTTTGACGATGCATAACACTTCATCTTATTATGGGGAACGCATAGTATTGGGCTTATCTGAAGGAGTCTATCAATAAAATATTTAATGAGGTAATGGTAGACAACGAATGTGGCCAATAATCTATATTATGATAAGGTCATCCTTGAACCCCTACATGAATTGGCATGGTGGGAATGACTTAACTAAGTGAAATAATGCCAATAATTGGATACAATGAGGCATGTGTTCTCTAGAGGCCAAATAAGATGGGTAATCACAAGAGGTTGTGAGTGGGTATCAATGCCCTCTCATTGTTATTTTTGCTAGCCAATAATCTATTATGAAGAGGCAGACTTGGTAATTGTGAGCCTCCCATACCCCACTAAAAGTTTTCTTTAAAACTCTCAGATTCTGATGAGGGATATGAAAGTTGCCAAAAATAGTGGACGGTGCTATTTAAATTAAAAGATCCGAATCAAATGGCTTAAAATCAATCTATTTATTTATTATGTAATTGGATTACCGTTATATTTGCAAACGCACTTTCCAAACTTGACAAAGAAAAGCCGAAGGTTAAACGTTTCCTTACTTGGTACCACAATCCCAAAGATTGTGTAGATGGATTGGATATGTACTCAAGTAGTCTCATCCTCAATCCTCCTAGAGATAATGTATCCTTGGAAGAACATGTTAGATATGTCTAAATATGCAGATGATAGTGCAAACACTTGTGCTTGTATCTTTGTTCAATGAACAAGGAACTTGAGAAGATAGCACAAGACTATAGACACTTAATGTGCCATGATTCTTCATTTACAAATGTTGAATGAAGAAATAAAAGTTTCTTTGAACAACTCTTAAATGTTTGTAATTTTGTTTGGACCAGGATAGAAGTAAGGGACCAAAGTTCATAAAATGAACATTAATGACTTTCAATCATTGAAAGTTGAAGTATTAGTCACTTCACTAGATGGAAACTAGCCAATGACTTCACCCTTGTGTCCTTATTCATACTTGTTCACTAAGTTTATTGTAAACTACATGTGAACAATAACCACACTCTCTCTAAATTGTTTGATGTGTATAACACATTTAAAATTAGGTTCAAGAGAGACAGTGGGAGTTCGGGGACCATGACCAATGTAGTTATAAAAAAAGTCAAATGAAGAACGCAAAATAACTCCATAAGGAACATACTTTCTTTATTAAAGAATGAACATTGGAAGGGGTACTTGCAAGCCTTGTCTTGTAAGTGTCAAGACCACGTTTTGAATGTGTTATACTTGTTCTTGAATTAATTCAAAACAGTTAGTTCTTCTACTTGAATGTATAATTCTGTACTTGTAACTATGTTTGCAATTGTTGTAAAAGAGAAACTAGTAAGAAGTAGAAGTTCAATAAGAGAAGAGAAAGTGCCTCACATTCAAAACGTGAATAAAGATAAAGATCTTTGCGAAAGCATTTGACACTTACTTCCTCATATTGACTACCAAAGAGATTTGAAATACAAAGATTGTCTTTGTATTCTAGTGAGATCAAAGAACTTGATTTCATCTCTATAAATTTAAGAGATGGATGAATTGTTTTGTTTGACAAAACATTGTTCTTTAAGATTGGGTTATTGTAATCCAATTGATTATCTCTATATAATAGAGATGATGTGGTAGTGCTTACTGTTTAGAATATAATGATCCTTAAAACCCAAAAGGTTATAAAGAAGTGATTAACCTTACTAAATTGTGGCACCTTGAAAACAAAAATTACAATTTGGCCTTAGGTGGATGCTTTGGATTGTTAGATTCGGATCCAACCTTCTTATTAAACTTGTAAGGCGAAATGTTCAAATCTTTATTCTTTTAGAAAGAACAAAGAGTCACTAAATTGTTAAGGTTAATTCACTTTAATGTTAGTGAAACATGTTCACTACAACAACAAAGATTACTCATATGACACAAGTCCGAATACTTTGCAAAAAGTTTCAAAGAATTCAAGAATGTAAATTGATGAATAAGACTTCTAACTATTAATCTCCTTAGATATGATCAAAGGGCGTGAATACTTTAGGAAACTTTCCTTGAATGGTCTCAAGAAAAGTGGCATCATATGATAATGGATTTCTCCATTAGGAGAAGAACGAACTCCAATTGACACATCCCGAATCTTGACATGCCAGGTGTCGAATAGTGCTGGCCGACACGTGTTAAGTGACGAAAGCCAATTATGCATGAATAGGTAAAAATTAAGAATATAAAGAGTTGAGTGCGGAAGTAGAAGTGTGGTGAATGGCAACAACCCATTATTACAGGTGCATAACAGTCAGAGCATAGTAAATAGTGCAAGAGTATAAAAACATTCACATCCTCGTGAGGATGGACAGGTAAGAGTTAACTAAAAGTAGGAGCGAATCCTACATAAACAGGAGAAGTTGTCAGAACCGCCGACCACCGCCGAAGAAAGCCATCGTGTCATTGATAAGCGAAACCGTCACTAGGTCTTGGACGGGCGCAAAACATTAAACGGTGAGTGGGTCAAAAAGCAAAGTTTGATAAAATTTTATTTTCAAGTATAGTTGTTTGAAAAATACGTCATACCCTTTGGCATGAACCTCAAAATACTAGAACAATAATATACGGGTACTCCTCGAAAATGATGACTGACATGCTCACCCATATGTAAACACACAAGCCCAAGTAGCTAAGCTACGAGGAACATGCTAGGTATACAAGTAATACGCTAAGTACTACAATGATGCGAGTCTAATGCTAAGCGCTGTGCACAAAGTGCGTCACACAAGTTCGAGTTGCCTAACGCAACCTAGAACAGTCTAGTACCTATAATGGATCCAAAGTTGCGTAGCGATACTGGTAGTGACAACTCCTAACGTCAAGGCTAGTCCTGGCTATAAGACTGAGTACTAATACCTATGGTGTTATACATCTACTGATGAGCAACAGTATAAAACATGTATGGCAATATAATACGAATGTTCTACCTCCAAAAATCGTATATGATATGAGTTATGCTAACAAAATAACGAAAGCATTGAAAAACCATACATAATAGTACATTTATCAAAACAAAGACCCACTCACTCACCTGTAGGTAGCCGGGTCGCAGCCCTCCTGTCTTGGGTAGCCCCGGTAGTCCTCTGGATAAGTCTCACCTATATGAGATATCACTGTAATAATGATTAAACTCATAAAGGTTACTAATTAACTAATTAATTAAACCTATCCCTTGTTTGCTTAACACGGAGGTCCAAAACACTCCGAAAAATACCATACGTACTGCCCCGAGGTAGTACGCGTTGTCACGAGTCGCCTCGCGAAGACGGAATGGGAAAACAGTGCCCCACGCGCGACTCAAACGCGGCTCACGTAAGGCTCCACGCGAGGCTCATGCGTTGGTCAACGCGCCGGTTAACAATGACGTCACGCTGGTCTGGACCAGTTGCTGACATCATGCTGACGTCACCTGGCCAGTCTGGACCGGTTGCTGACGTCATCGCTGACGTCACCCGCCCTGTCTGGACCGGTTGCTGACGTCACCCTCCCCGTCTGGACCGGTTGCTAACATCATCGCCGGTCGCCGTTGCAACTTTTTCTGGCCACCAGCGCCGCCGTCCGTCGTCGTCGCTATTGCTGGAATTTTGGCCGGTTTGTGGAAAATTTTTAAAGCTCCATATCTTCTTCATTTCTTGGCCAAATTTTACGTTCTTTATATCAAAATGAAGCTAGAGAAGATTAGAATCACGGTGTACCTTTGGTTTGGTCGTGTAAGCTTGGGAAATGGCCTGTAATTGCCTTGAAAGTCATAGTTTACTGTAGCTTTGTCGATCTACGTCAAAACGCAACCAAATTAGGCAAACGACCCATGAAAATTTATCTACTCAACGAGAGGAAGACAATGGTGGTAGTTAGAAACATCACCTCGGTCTAGATTGGCGGGAAAATGGCCGGAAAGGTTTGGTTCTTCAAGTTTACTATCAACAGTTAGAACATCAATACCCAACATTTTTAACCATTGTCCAATTCGATACAATTTAAACCTAGGGTCCATGATAGTAGCAAAGCAAAAAATACGAGGAAATTTAGCCCAATACTTATCAAATTTTTCCCTCATTGCAATCAAAGCATTTTTAAAAACAGAAAATTCAAAATATGTAGCAAATGACCCATAAGTATCTACTAAACAATTAATAACACGACTTGATGTAGGATAATACACACTAGAATTTTTTGTTTGTTGAAGAACAAAAATTGCTAAAAGCCCACAAACAAGTTGAGCTACCATCCAATCTTGTTTAGTAGGAACAAGCAAGCCCGAATTTATTTTATGAACATACCTATCTCGGAGCGGCTCTGCCGTAGCACAATATTGTCTGCTTTGGGCCACGCCCTCATGGTTTTGTTTCTGGGAACTCATGAGCAACTTCCCAGTGAGTCACCCATCCTAGGATTGCTCTAGCTCAAACTCGCTTAACTTGAGAGTTTCGATGGAATTCGAAGCCAGTGAGCTCCCAAAAGGCCTCGTGCTAAATGAAGGTTGGCATGTACATATAAAGCACATCAGCCCCGCTCTATTGGTCGATGTGGGATCTCACAAATGAGGCTTTATACTTGATAGCTACATTTAAAAGCTCATAAGTGGAATTCCACCTATGTGGTACATCAATATCAATATTTTTCTTTGGCATATCAAAATCCTCACAACATTTGACCCAAAGTTCATGCTTCTTATTAGAGGAATTGAAATTATGAACAATATCTACAATTTTTTTGATAGAAGGATCTAAAATTGAAAGTCCATCTTGCACAATTAACAACATTTAACATGAAATAACGGAGTTAGCACCTGATCAAGCATGAGAGTAACCGGAAGTATTTTTGCAACAGCTTCATTATTTGATGCATTATCTAATGTTATAGTAAATACTTTGTTATGAATGTTGGAGTTATGCCCTAAAAGCCAACTTATGTGATATTGGATATCATGTAATAACTCTATATTTATTAATTAATAAAAGGTCAAGTTTTATTCATTCATGAATTTGACTTTATATTATAGAGATAATATACTATGAATGAATCCGTAAGATTTAAGGTATGCAAGCAATGTCCTAAACAGGCTTAGGGTAGGGAGACTTGTATTTCATAGTCACTTAGTCTTTAAACAAAGTTCCTAGCCATTTGAAAAGTCAACTAGACATTGACTATCCAGAAAGGCCGGTGTATATTGCATTAAAGTTAGCATGGTCTCATGTTATGCGCGTTGGACACGTGGTCATACAAGAAGTTTACTGAACACTGATCATACAAGAAGTTTAAACGTATGGATGCTTACCACATGTCAAACATTACAAAGCTTCTGGTTGTAGTATGCAAATAGTTCTTAGACCTGAGGCATCATATGTATCTTATTTTTGTAGATATAAACTTTGATATCACCTCAAAGCCCTTAATGAGATCATAGGGCCCGATAATGTGATATTCGGGTTTATATATATGAGTATGAAGATACATGAATGTGCAATAAGGAATCTATCACCTTCTGTTAATTGTTCAATAGAAAAAGATATCCCTCAAAGCCATTTGAAGATCCATCTTGGAAATCTCTAGCCAGAGTAGTTGTTGATCAAGCTATGTTTGTAAGAATTGCTTCAATATGATCACGTGGAATTAAATTAATTAATTAATTAATTTCACTGCCGACTTTAGTTAGAACCTAAAAGGTTACACACATATGATAAGTTCCAGTAACATTTATATGGATGATGAAAATATATAATTATATTGGATTAATTATTTGGGCTTAGTGGACATGATTTTAATCAAATGGGCATTAGGCTTTATTTAATTAAAAGGGATCTAAGTCACAAATCCAAAATGGGTAAGTGAGTGGGCTTGGTGTGTGGGATAAAACCCAAACTGCCAAACCCTATAGATAGTTGTGGCTAAGGGTGCATCAATGAGTGTATTAATACTCCTTGTGTTTCTCTCACAACCCTAATGTAATAAGTCATTAAGTTTTGTCCCTCAAAGAAAATAGAGAAAAACACTAAGCCAAAATACCTTGTGCTGCCAATTCTATATTGATCAAAGTGACAAATATTGATAGCACATTTAAATCAATCACTCCATCATCTGTTGCTAGATTTATCAGTGTGGATAGTCTTAGATGCTCAACACTTAGGGAGCTTTGCGTGATCAATCATGAAGAGGAAGATTACAAGAATAAGGATGATCCAATCATGCGGCATGCATGTGGCTAGAGATTCAAGTAAGTTAATCTCATCTACTTCTTTGTTTGTTGCTTTATCGATCACAACCAACCAGATATATAATTGGGATAACATATTGTATGTTATTTATTATTTTTTCGTTGCTTATTTAATTATTTGAACTAGCCTCTTGCCACACTCATACACGTGTGGCAATTGGCTCTTTTTATTTTATTTGATATTTTAATTTTATTACAAAAAGAATTAATATACAATTTATGATTTTAAAAAAGTTTGAAAAATGATTTAAATTGTTTTTTGAAAAAGTTGTAAAAGGGAGGGACATTTTTGGTATTATGAATGTTTTACCAAATTTGTCTTCTCCCTTTATATATATAGATTAAATTGTCCAAATAATATGCCCGGAAAGCCCCAAGATAACAATTCATCAAATATGTGAATTGCTGGTGACTCTCCAGAATGTGGGTACTCAATCATTTTAAAACAAATTATCCTCTTACTCAAACACCAATCTTTATTAATAAAACATGTAGTAAGATACATATAACCCATTTTTTGACGTGAAGACCAAACTTCAGAAGTTAAACAAATTTTTGAATCCAAATTTCCGAAAACAACATGCAAATTAATTTTATCTTTTTGAAATTTTTTCATCACATCTCTTTTACATGTAGAAGCATAAATTCCTTTGTATTGAAGACAAAATGCAGGACGAATGATACCATTAAAATCATGTTTTTCTACAAAAGTAAATGTAACATCCCGTAAAAAGTTTGTTATAAAATAATTTCCGGGGGATATTTTGGACACGTGCGTGATTATTTTATACACGAAATGGTGTAATTTTACTGTTTTGGTGGGTGCACAATACCCCCAAAATCCAAAATATTTTTATTTTTCCTTATCTTCTTCCTCCGTCATTTTTTTCCTTATATTTTCTCATCTCTCTCTCTCTCTCTCTCTCTCTCTCTCTCTCTCTCCTCTCGCTTTGCACCGTTTCTTCACGTCAACGAAAACTGTCAAACCAAGGCGAACTAAAATCACCACAATCTTCGTCTCGACGTCCTAGACTCAACGGTACAAACCGTTCGTCCAAACTCCCGTCCGTTTGATGAGAAAAGCTCAAGGAAGAACCAGACGTTCTCGATGATTTTCTCGCTATTTTAGACCGAGGTGAGGTTTCTAATTACCACCATAGGATTCCTCTCGTTGAGTAGATGAATTTTCATATGTCGTTTGCTTGATTTGGTTGAGTTTAGACGTAGACAGGAAAAGTTACCGTAGCCGTGCCTTTCGAGGAAATTTCAGGCCACTTCCCGAGCTTATACGATCAAACCAAAGATACACCGTCATTCTACTCCTCTCTAGCTTCATTTTGGTATAAAGAACGTGAAATTTGGCCAAGAAATGAAGAAGTTATGGAGATTTGAAATTTTTTTCCAGAAACCGGCCAAAATTCTGGCAACGGCGACTGCGGCGTCCGGCGGCGAACGGACGAGATGAAATGACGTTCCCAAGACAGCGTTTCAGACTCGATATGGTCATTATGAGTTCCTTGTGATGCCATTCGGGTTACTAAAGGTCAGACGAGATGACGTTCCCAAGACAGTGTTTCACACTCAATATGGTCATTATGAGTTCCTTGTGATGCCATTCGGGTTAACGAATGCTCCTGCAGCATTTATGGACTTAATGAACGAGGTATTTCATCCCTACCTGGACAAGTTCGTGATTGTCTTCATTGATGATATCTTAGTGTTCTCTAAGAGTAAGGTTGAGCACGCTACGCATCTTCGTTTAGTTCTAAAGAGATTGCAGGAGGATTAATTGTTTGCAAAGTTCAGTAAGTGTCAGTTTTGGTTAACTGAGATATCTTTTCTTAGAACACGTCATATCCTCAGAATGAGTCCTTGTTGACCCAAAGAAAGTAACGGCAGTAGAGAATTGGGAGTGACCACAGATTGTCCATGAGATCTGAAGTTTTCTTGGTCTTGCCGGCTACTATCAGCGCTTTGTGAAGGATTTCTCAGCAATAGCCTTTCCTCTCACAAAGTTGACTGGGAAAGATGTCAATTTCGAGTGGGATAATGATTGTGAGCGGAATTTTCAGAAGTTGAAGTATTGTCTCACTCATGCACCTGTCTTGGCATTTCTCAACGACAGTGGGAATTTCGAGGCCTATAGTGATGCTTCTTTGAATGGTCTAGGCTTTGTTCTGATGCAACATGGTAGGGAAATCGCTTATGCATCCCGTCAGTTGAAGCCGCATGAAATGAACTACCCTACTCATGACCTGGAGTTAGCAGCCATTGTCTTCACACTGAAAATCTGGCAACATTATCGCTACGGAGAAACGTGCAAGATCTTCACTGATCACAAGAGTCTGAAGTACTTGCCTACACAGAGGGATCTGAACCTGAGACAACAAAGGTGGATGAAGTTGATTAGTGATTATGATTGTTCTATTAAGTACCATTCTGGATGAGCTAACGTCGTCGCGGATGCACTCAGTAGGAAATCATCTCATGGTCGGCTCAACGCACTGTACGCCTCTCATATTTGTCTTTTGACTGATCTCCAGAGTACTAGTGCAGTCTTAGGTTATGATCATACTGGAGCTTTATTGGCCAACTTCTTTGCTAGACCTATTCTATTGGATCGGATTCATGAGGCTCAGGCTAGCGATCCTAATTCTCAAAAATTGATTCAAGCAGTTCTTGGCGATACCAGGGAGGACTTCAGAGTCCGATGTTCAGACGGATTACTCCTGATGTATGTGCCTAATGATGCTGATTTAAAAAGAGCAATCTTGGATGAGGTGCATGTTTCCACCTATGCCATGCATTCAGGTAGTACTAAAATGTACCATACTATCCGATCTTTCTACTTCTGGCGTAGAATGAAAAAGGAGATTGCAGAGTATGTGAGTCGTTGGTTAATTTGCCAACAGGTCAAGGATGAAAGGAAGAAACCATTTGGATTATTACAGTCACTTCCCATTCCTAAGTGGAAATGAGAGAATATCACCATGGACTTCGTGTACAAGCTACCTCTAGCACGTGGAGGCTATAATGGTATTTGGGTGATTGTTGATCAACTGACCAAGTCAACTCACTTCTTACCAGTTCGTGAGAATTATTCTCTTGACCATTTGGCTAAGCTTTTTATTGACGGTGTTGTCAAATATCACGGTGTTCCTGTCAGTATGTCACGACATGTCTCCATTCGAGGCGTTGTACGGTAAGCTTTGCTGAAGCCCCTTGTGTTGGTTAGAAGTTGGTGAGCGAGCTCTTGTTGGTCCTGAGATCGTAAAGGAGACGACTCAGAATATTCATGTGATCAAAAGAAACCTGAAAGCTGCTCAGGATCGACAGAGGAGTATTGCCAACCGTCACTTGACCGACCGAATCTATTCAGTTGGTGACATGGTGTTCTTGAAGTTATCGCCTTGGAGAGGCATTGTACAATTCAGGAAACGAGGAAAGCTGAGTCCTCGTTACATCGGTGTGTATGTCGTCCCTGAATGGATTGGCGAGGTTGCTTATCGATTTGAGTTACCTTCCAAGTTGTTAAGGGTGCACAATGTCTTCCATGTGTCCATGCTCCGACATTATATCTTCGACCCATCTCATGTCATTCATCCTCAACCGTTGGAGATCAATCAGGATTTGACTTATGACGAGCTACCAGTGACCATCCTAGATTGGAAAGACAAAATTCTATGGAATAAGTCGATCCGTTTAGTGAAGGTTTTATGGAGAAACCACTCTGTGGAAGAGGTGACTTGGGAGATGGAAGAGCACATGAGAGACAACTATCCTTATTTGTTTTTCGCATCTAGTTGATTGTAATTTGAATTTCGAGGACATAATTTTCTTAAGGGGGTAGATTGTAACATCTTGTAAAAAGTTTGTTATAAAATAATTTCCGGATGATATTTTGGACATGTGCATCATTATTTTATACACGGAACAGTGTAATTTTATTGTTTTGGTGGGTGCATAATACCCCCAAAACCCAAAATATTTTTATTTTTCCTTATCTTCTTCCTCCGTCATTTTTTTCCTTATCTTTTCTCATTTCTTTCTCTCTCTCTCTTTCTCTCTCTCTCTCTCTCGCTTTGCACTGTTTCTTCACATTGACAAAAACTGTCAAATCGAGGTGAACTAAAATCACCACAATCTTCATCTTGAGGCCTTGGACTCAACGGTACAAACCGTTCGTCCAAACTCCCGACCGTTTGATGGGAAAAGCTCAGGGAAGAACCGGACCTTCCCGGCGATTTTCTTGCCATTTTAGACCGAGGTGAGGTTTCTAATTACCACCAATGGATTGCTCTCATTGAATAGATGAATTTTCATATGTCGTTTGCTTGATTTGGTTGAGTTTTGACGTAGACCGGAAAAGCTACCATAGCCGCTGCCTTTCGAGGCAATTTCAGGCCACTTCCTGAGTTTTATGACCAAACCAAAGGTACATCGTCATTCTACTCCTCTCTAGCTTCATTTTGGTATAAAGAATGTGAAATTTGGCCAAGAAATAAAGAAGTTATGAAGATTTGAAAATTTTTTTAGAAACCGGCCAAAATTTCGGCAATACTGACTGGAGCCAGTTGCAGCGACGACCTGCCTGAACTTGGTCCAGACCGGCCGGTAACGTCAGTAACCGGTCCAGACCGACCAATGACGTCAGCACCGGTTTAAATCGAGAATATTCCTGGGAATATTCCTTTAACGCCATTAGGAATACTCCGTTAGATTTAACGGAGATGTTGGAATATTCCGTTAGATCAAACACCGTTAACTGACGTCGTCAGTTGAGTGGCGCGTTGACTAGTGCGTCGGCCGCGTGGGGGCGGGGGGGAGGCATGAGACATTGTTTTCAAATTTACACGAGGTGACTTGTGACGATGCGTACTACCTAGGAGCAATACGTATGGTATTTTTCAGAGTGTTTCAGACCTCCGTGTTTAGCAAACAAGGGATAAATGTCGTTAATTAGTTTAATTAGTAACCTTTATGAGTTTAATCATTATTATAGTGATATCTCATATAGGTGAGACTTATTTAGAAGACTACTGGGGCTACCTTGGACAGGGGGGCTACAACCCGACTACTTACAGGCAAGTGAGTGGGAGTGGGTCTTTGTTTTGATAAAATATACTATTATGTATGGTTTTCACTGCTTTCTTTAAATTGTTAGCATGATTCATATCATATGCAATTGTTGGAGGTAGAACATTCGTATTATATTTGCCATACATTTTTCTATACTGTTGCTCATCAGTAGATGTAAAACACCCCGGGTATCAGTACTCAGTCCTATGGTCAGGACTAGCCTTGACGTTTGGAGATGTCACTATCAGTACCGCTACGCAACTTTGGATCCATTGTAGGTACTAGCCTATTCTAGGTTGCACTAGGCAACTCGAACTTGTGTGACGCACTTTGTGCACAGCGATTAGCGTTAGACTCGCGTCATTGGAATACTCAGCGTAATTCTTAGATACCTAGCCTGTTCCTCGTAGCTTATCTACTTGGGCTTGTGTGTTTACATATGGATGAGCAGCCAGTCTGATTTTCGAGGAGTACTCGTATTATTGTTGTAGTATTTTAAGGATCATACCGGGGAGTATGACGTATTTTAAAAAACTATACATGTTTTCCAGCGAGGGGATAGTATGTTATTGAAAACAAAGATTTTATCAAACTTTGCTTTTGACCCACTCTCCTTTTTATGTTTTCGCCCCTCCAGGACTTAGAGGCAAATTCAATTACTAGTGACACGAGGGATTGCTTTGGCTGTGGTTGGCAGTTCTGACACACTCTCTCAAGACTATATAGGATTTAATCCTACTTTTAGTTAACTTCTACTTATCCATCCTCACAAGGATGTGAATGTTTTTATTCTATGCACTATTTACTATGTTCTGACTGTTATGCACCTGTAATAATGGGTTTTACCCTTCACCGCTCTCTTACTTCCGCTTCCAACTCTTTATCTACTCACTTTTTCACATTTACATGCATAATTGACTTTCGTCACTTAACACGGGTCGGCCAGCACTTCCCGACACCTGGCGTCTCAAGATTGGAATGTGTCAGTAAATCATAAGGAAAATTGGTTAAATTACCAGCAGCATCAATATTTAATAACATTTGACCCAGACTGATCCTTACTAGAGCTATTTTTTTTATGCGAATTCAAATGGCGTTGTAAATTACTAGTACCACAAGCACTAGCAAACAAAGTATTACAAATAATGCATTTAGCCTTTGGTACTTCTTTGCCATTTTCAATAACCTTAATCCCTACAAAAAAAAAAAAAAAATCCCAAACTTTACTTGTATGCCTAATTGTAGTGGGTGTCGGTGGAGGAATAGTGGAAATTGGTAGAGATTCATTCAAAGGAAGTGTGCTATCACTACCATTTTCCATGATCAGAATGATACCAAATAAGACAATAGTTTAAGGATACCAAATGACGGTCAAATTGTCAAAACCGTGATACCACATGCTGAACCTACACAAGGAAAAAACCTATTTCAATTTAAGAAAATGAACCCATAATTTATTTGAAGTATAAATATGCAATGCGAACTTAATAAGAGGCATTAATAAGCACCCAAAGGCAACAACAAAAATAGAAGCTCATTTTTAAACACTTTTATATAGTGAGCATGCAAGAAGAGAAAGTCAAGGGAAATCCTTCCACCGCCACCCACGTATACATTTCTCAGAGCAACTTCAGCAGGGGCTGGTGCTCGGGGGATGGTGGACCAAATAGAGCCAGATTGCCTGGCCTTGAAGCTTCAGCGTGGGGCAGCCAGAGGGAAAATGGAGGCCCGAGCAGCGGGCCTGTGAGGAATTGACTGCCCGAGCCACTGAGTGGATGTGACATCAGGATGACGTTTCGAGACGACGATAGGCTTGCCGTTTTGAGCCTTGGTCTCGGCAGCGTAGAGGGCGAGGAGAACGACCTCGAAACCTGCAAGGGAGGGAAGAGAGGGGGAGTCAGCGGAGAGAGAGTGGACTCGAGAAAGGTAGAGGGTGGAGAGGAGGGGTCGGAAGGAGAAAACAACGAGGCGTAGATGGGTGTTGGAAGAGAGGAAGGTGTTGTAAAGCCAGTGACAGAGGGGGTCAGATCTGGAGCCAGAGAGAGGGGAGGAGAGGGCAAAGGAAACGGCGTCGTAGGATTGAAGGGAGGAGACAAGGGAGAGGGCGGGACGGTCGGGGTCGGCGAGGGAAAGAGAGGGATTGGGAGAGGGAAGGATCGAGGAGTAAGGACAAGGAATGGCTGTTGCGAGAGTGGGCTTTGGAGATGGACTCCCACCAAGAATTATTTTATAAATAAAATTATTATTTATTATTTTATAAATAAAAAATACTAATATTTTATTGCCAATTGCCAAGGCAACTCCAGTGCAGGAGTGGAGATGCAAAAGGCAATTGCCAGGTTAATGCACTGTTTATTAAGGGCATTTACTGTTCACTGGGTGAATTGAATAGTAAATTGTAGGGGAGGAGGGCTCCTACTGGAATTGTTCTCAAATAAAACAATATTGCGTGCGGATCCCACCACTAACACAATTAAAAATTAAAAGTTAGAATTAAAAAAAAAAATCTCTCTCCTCTTCACCTTTTTCCCTGCTTGGTGAAAAACCAAAGGATATCCATCATTTTTCTGAGTCACCTGCAATGAAATTCATCATTTGGATCTTGATTCATGAACCTTTAAGTTTTAAATTATTGAATGTCGCCATTTTTGTTGAAATTGGTGTTTTTTCATTTTGCGAGCTCGAGGAAGAATCAGATTCTCCAATCATTCACCAACACCCAGTGTTGAAGTTTTATTATTTGTAATGAAAATAAATGGTGGGGATTCAAATTTCTATTCTTTCACTATCCCTTCTCATTTTTCACGATTTAATTATTGAATTAAAATTGAAATTTTGAAATTAGACCAAGTTTCAGCCTTGGTTTGTGTTGTTGTGTTTCGATGCTCATATTAAATCAAATTTGTTATGCATGATGATGATGGATTTTTTGTAGATAGTTGAACTCATTCACATTGGATTTGGGGGTGGAAGAAATACAACAGAGTGAAAGAAATAGTCACTGTAAGAAATGGAAACGGAAGAGCAGAGGATGAGGAAGAGAGAGAAAAATTAATTTTGTATTCAGACCTTTAATTTTTTTTTTCAAGAAAAGTGGATATGACTCGTATCATCAATTATTTTCTGAAATAAATCATACGTGATTAGCGAGTCTCCTTAGCATTCTTCTAACAAGAATCTCATAAGCAAAAAATTTAAAGCAAATATTTATGACAAATAAATAACAAGAATTCTTAAAATTAAAAGATCAAATGGAAAACTCGATGATTCGACAAAGATCAACCTTTTTGGTCGTGATGCTATTTGCTTTGTTTCAACTTTGAGCACACGTAAATACTAAATACTAAATTGGTAATTTGGCCCCTAGAAACAAGATCTCTATGCCACCACGTTCGTACATTTGAAAGCCACGTGGCAAATGCGACGGAGACAAAGGCGCCGCTGGAACCAAAAGCGGAGACCGTCCCAAATCCATTGGTGGTTTTGGTTTTACAAAAACTAATCTTTAAATTAATTATGTGTAAAAGTTACCAGACATACAGGGCTTAGACAACACACAGAATTCAAAAGCGGTTTTGGTTTTGGCATTTTTCTTGACGCGCACACAGAATTAGTTACCGAGAATATTGTTTGGGTTGCAAGTAATAAGCTTTGGTGGAAAATGGCATTTTCGTACATTTCCTTGAGCGGTTTGTCTTTTTCTATCACCACTATAAATAATTGCCGCTCACTTGCTCCTGTTTCCACAACTAAAGGCAGTGTCTTTTGAACATCAACAGTTATATTACTCATCACAAGAAAAAAATCATCTTCCATAATGTCTACAGCTGGTCAGGTCATCAAGTGCAAAGGTAAGCACCAACCATTTCCTCTCTCCTTTCGTCAATTGTTGTTTACAACTGCTCAATGCCAAATTTATTTGAGTCAAATTTGAATGGTTTAAGATTTATTTGGATTCACCGCAAATAAATCTGTATCCCAAGATTTTTCCGATTTATTCCGCTTTAATAGATTGTTTTGTTCATCACTGTGATCATGCTTGATCATGTTTCTTGTTAAACTCTTTTGTTAGACTTTAGATTCTCTTTTCTGGTGATCAGACTTTGGAATAGCCATCTCATTTTTTATTTGTTGATAATGGGAAATGGGAATTTGTCTTTTAATCAATTGTTATTTATTTTATTTTTTTTGACACGCCATTGTTGGATTCTCCCTTTCTTAATTCTTTCCAGTTAAACCGACCCCTTTAATATTTGGTTCAAACAATGAATTTCCTTCGTATTATAGTTTAATAGTGGTGGTGATGAATAATAGTTGCTTATACCTTTGCCTATGGAGTGATCAATTCTCTTTCTTTTATCCTCTTTACATAATCCAGTGCGGTTTTCTTTTGTCTGTTTTAATATAAAGATGCTTGGGATTTTTTATTTTATTTTATATATTGTTTATAATTGTATATGATGATGAAGATGAGGATGATTTACTTTTGATTTTGTTTTCGTGGATTTCATGAGAAGGTAAATTTTAGATTTGAAAATTTCGAAGATTGATTGAAAAGCATTTTTGTCTCTATTATTCCGTAATTTGAAGCTTTCATTAGACCTTTTGTCAATCTTGATCTTGTATTGTAATAATACTGATTTTATCGATGTGTTTGTGGCTAATCGCATTGGAATTTGTTGGTTGCAGCCGCGGTGGCATGGGAAGCGGGGAAGCCACTGTCAATTGAGGAAGTGGAGGTGGCACCACCGCAGAGACACGAAGTTCGCTTGAAGATCCTCTTCACCGCTCTTTGCCACACCGATGTCTACTTCTGGGAAGCCAAAGTAAAAATTTGGAACTTTTGTTACCATTTTTTACTTTAATGTCTGCGTATCGATAACTGCATTATGAAGCATGATTTTTCATATGTTTATAATGCTTAGTCCATAACTTGCAATTGATTAGTGAAGTTCTCTGTTGTCTAATCATTATTTTTTGTTACATTTTGAGTGGTAAATCTAGTTTTATGATAAATCCTAATTACTCAATCCTATACATGGCATTTTCGTGCTTAGAATGCGAGCTGTTGGAATTTAAACATATATGTTGTGTCACAGGGACAAGAACCACTGTTTCCTCGCATTTTCGGTCATGAAGCTGGCGGGTATGTACATCATCTCTGAATAATAAAGCTACATAATTTGTAATTAACTACGTATTTGCTTCCATTTTATGCAGTGTGTTATCCGATGTATGTTTCTAAATTTTGTTTGCTTGACATTTTGTGTTTAGAGTTGTGGAAAGTGTAGGCGAGGGTGTAACTGAACTCCAGCCGGGTGACCATGTCCTCCCTGTGTTCACTGGGGAGTGCAAGGAGTGCACGCACTGTAAGTCGGAGGAAAGCAACATGTGTGATCTGCTGAGGATCAATACTGATCGGGGTACCATGATCAATGATGGCCAGTCCAGGTTCTCCAAAGATGGAAAACCAATTTATCACTTTGTTGGTACCTCTACCTTCAGTGAATACACCGTTTGCCATGTTGGTTCCGTTGCTAAGATCAACCCAGCTGCTCCCCTTGACAAAGTTTGTGTTCTTAGTTGCGGAATTTGCACAGGTTAGGAAGACTTCTCACATTTTAACTGTTAAAAACTTGCAATCAGAAATTAGTGATTTTCAACTTGTCTTTCTAGAGTAATCAATTATTGTTTCCGTTGGTGTATTTGAAGGTTTTGGTGCCACCGTGAATGTTGCAAAACCGAAAAAGGGTTCATCTATTGCCATTTTTGGATTGGGAGCTGTTGGTCTTGCTGTAAGTCATTCTTATTGCTCCTCTGTTGTGGCTGTTTCGGATAAGTTTGGAGTATTGTAATGATTTTCTTGTTCATCTTGTTACTTTTTAGGCTGCTGAAGGTGCAAGGATTTCGGGATGTTCAAGGATCATCGGTGTTGATTTGAATTCCAATCGCTTTGAGGAAGGTCAGTTAATGCGATTATACATCTATTTAACGAATAAGGACTTGGTTACGCATCTTCATGTCTGGTTGAGATGTCATTCACTAAAGAATTTCTAATGGTTTCTATACTTTATGGCAGCCAAGAAGTTTGGGGTGAATGAATTTGTGAATCCGAAAGATCATAACAAACCTGTGCAAGAGGTTAGTTACAGAAATCTCTTCGATTTATGTTTGAGTCCGAATTAGAGCAAAGCATTCCCATTTTCCCCTTTTGGTGCTTGTCTTCTTTTCTAATACTCCATTTAGTGTTAGTGATTATTGGCTATCAGCGACCAACATTTGACTTTGATTAAAAGGTGATTGCTGAGATGACCAACGGCGGAGTTGATAGGAGCGTGGAGTGCACCGGAAGCATCCAGGCGATGATCTCTGCATTTGAATGTGTTCATGATGTAAGTAATTCTAAACCACTTTTTGTTGTTTAATTTGCTAAGATGTCAGAATGTGCAACGACATTGCTATCGGAATCTAAAATCATACTTCTCTTTGTAAATTTAGGGTTGGGGTCTCGCTGTACTTGTTGGTGTGCCAAACAAAGATGATGCATTCAAAACCCATCCAATGAATTTCTTGAACGAGAGGACTCTTAAGGGTACCTTCTACGGTAACTACAAGCCCCGCACCGATCTACCAGGTGTTGTGGAGAAGTACATGAACAAGGTAAGAAGTATTTCTTTTTCAACCAAGTTTGCGAAACCACCCGATAATTTTTCATATTTAAGTTTCAGGGCCTTTGCCTAAAGGCCTAAGCTTTGTTTTGGGATATTCCTGCTGACCTCGTACGTGTTGATCTTGCAGGAGTTAGAAGTGGAGAAATTCATCACTCATTCGGTCTCTTTCGCTGACATTAACAAAGCATTCGACTTGATGCTTTCTGGACAGTCCATCCGATGCATCATCCGCATGGAGAATTAGAGGAAAAAACTAGTGACTTGTTATATGTTCATGGAAATTTATATATCTATCTGCTGTTTATTAGAATAAGTTTGGTTATGGATTTTTGAGGGTTTTGGAAATTTGGAGAGGAGCAACTTAATATAGTAAGAGAATATGGTTTATGATATATAAATAATATTACATTTCCCTATTGCAATTCATACAAATAATGGTCAATTATTCGATAACATTCAAACACAATAATAATTATTCAACAATACAAAATAAAGAGTATTAGATGTTCATGATAAAAGTACACCCTAGTCCTAGCAAAAGCGGTTTAGCTCATGATCGAACTAAGGACAAACATGGTTGAATTCGATGACGTGAAAGAAATCTTGAAACTCCAACTCGGATCCAAGGTTGTAGTTTTGGTGGAAATTTGAGTGTCTGATGGTAAGATCCTCCATTCATGTCGCTGACTTCTCGTATATATAGACTCCAATTCTAGCATTAGGATATTAAACAATTAGGATTTGGAATTATTACTTCCTTGAAAAGTAAGGAAAAATCAAATCTTTCCTTTCTTCTTGAAACCACATGCCAATTGAAAATAATTCCCAATTCTTATTGGGGAAAAGATCAACGGCTCCTAGTAACTTTTTGCAAAAATGAAAAATAATAATGTAACACATAGTACCTCGGTATACACCACTTTTTTGATATAGAACTCAACCTTGATCTCTTTCGGTATAACTTTGGTATCTGTTATAGGGTGTGGCTAATAAAGGTTAATTGGGTAAAGGTAAATGTGGGTGATGAAAGAAAAGGCCTAGTGTTTGGCTTCAACGGGGTTAATGACGCACACAAAGGGTAAGAAAATAGGCTTTTTGGTGGTGGAAAACATGCATAGCCTAACATTGTCTCTATAGTCCCGTCTAACACAACGGCAAAAACACTCAATATATAAAAGTTCTTTAGCATCCAATGCAAATTAATGTTAATGAGATCATAAAAATTAAAGAAAGAAATTGAAAATGTGTTTAAGAATAGAAACAATAAAACCCTCTCAACAAAAAGTATAGGCTCAAAATCTCGCAAGGGTAGTCTCTACTATTTCACCACATCATCCGAACATACACTTTTTCCACCAAAACACTTGAGACATGGCAATATGGATGATTAAAAGCATGAAACACAAACTTTCTAGGCAACACTTTAGTAAAGGAATAATGATTTAGTAAGTCATATGCATCCCCATTAATAAGTTTAAGTGATAACCTTAACATCTTATGTTTTCAAGTTCTTATTCTTTTAAAACAATTTCTAACACCCAACCCAATTTTAATTATTACCTCCTCCTCTTAACACTAAATGCACATTTCACCACATAAAAATGTATAAATAAAAACATGGATGAAAATTTAGAAGTTAGGAAGAGAATACAACTGTTTTAGATTCTAATAAGTAGAAGAATGAACTTCAAGGCTGGAAAACCCAACCGCAATTCGCTGACCATTGAGAAATAGGAATCTGCAGAAAAATAGAAAAATACACTTTTAGTGATTAAAATAAACCCAGAAACTGTCGCTAAAAATATGAACACATCTTTAGTGATTAAATTCTTTGAAGTTCGTCACTAAACATTTTTTAACACCAAATATCTGCAGAAATCCTGCAGCAACCTTTCATATTTATTTTCACTTTTTGAGCTTCTAAACCCCCCAATTCACAATGTAAGTTGAATTTCTTCTCCAAAACTATTCCAAAACATCATATTAAACATTCTAAACGTGTTGGCATCATCAAATTAGCTTGAAAAATACTGAGAATTAAAATGGGCAGATAGGTTGATTATGACCAAAATATGAACTCAAAATGCATTTTCTCAATTTCTTTGGCCTATAACAATAAACCACCCCAAACACATCTGAAATGACAAACTAAGGATGCTCAAAACATCCTATGGGTGAAGAAATTAGTAATTATCAACTTAGAACATAAAACCTAAGCATTTTGACTTTAAAAACAAAAACCAAAATACCTCAACCTAAAATCAAACAAAACAGTATATTCTCTCCCCCAAATCTAGACTAAACATTGTCCTCAATGTAATGCAATGCAATGCAAAAAAAAAAAAAAATGTAACGACTAATGCAGGTAAAGTAGGAAGAAAATGGGAAAAAAAAACAAGGAACGAATGAACATGGTTAAGTTGCCTCCCAACAAGCGCTTAGTTTGAAGTCCTTCGCATGCGATTAATCAGGAAAAGCAAGGGTCACAATAGTCTGTTGTTGATCAAAATCGGCTGAGAGATATGGCTTCAATCGTTGTCCATTAACTTTGAAAGTAGTATTCATTGCATGATCACGAATTTCAATCGTTCCATAAGGAAAAACTTGAACAACAGTAAAAGGACCAGACCATCGTGTTTGCA
This sequence comes from Gillenia trifoliata, assembly GCA_018257905.1. NCBI lineage: Eukaryota > Viridiplantae > Streptophyta > Magnoliopsida > Rosales > Rosaceae > Gillenia > Gillenia trifoliata. The sequence goes on along the minus strand of CM031080.1, from coordinate 3,269,785 downwards.
ACTTCCCAGGGAAAAGTTTCAACCGTGAATTGAACAAAAGAACTTGCTGGCCTGCAGAAAACTCAAGGCAGAGTATATGTTTGTCATGCCACTTTTTGGTGCGTTCCTTGTAGATTTTGGCATTTTCATACGCAACATTTCAGAATTATTCCATCTCATTTAATTGAAGAACTTTCTTTTATTTCGCTGCATCCATCTCAAAATTAAGCTTTTTCACTGCCCAATAAGCTTTATGCTCCAATTCCACAGGTAGATGACAAGCTTTCCCAAAGACCAATTGATACAGAGACATGCCAATTGGAGTGTTGTATGCAGTCCGATATGCCCACAATGCATCATCCAACTTGACAGCCCAATCTTTGCATGAAAATCCCAGTCTTTTCAAGAATTCGTTTAATTTTCCGATTAGAAATTTGTACTTGCTCGCTAGTTTGTGGATGATAAGGTGTAGCAACCTTATGTGTGATTCCGTACTTCGCTAAAAGAGCATTAAATTGGCGATTACAAAAGTGCTTGCCTCCATCACTAACAATAGCGCGCGGGATTCCAAAGCTAGTGAAAATATGCTTTCGGCTAAAGTGAACGACAACCTTAGCATCATTGGTAGGTAAAGCGATTGCTTCAACCCATTTAGAAACATAATCTGTTGGAAATGTGCCCTAAGACCAATCATATGATGATACTTTACGGACATTTCAACTATTAAACTAATTTAGTTTAATATAAAGGGCAAAGATTATTGTTTAAAGTAGTCTCATATAAATGTTATATGCTTAAACAATAAGTCCAAGGAATATGTGCTTAGAAAAATGTAATCTAAACAAGTTAGGTTCATGAGACCATTCTCGATCATATACATATCCTAAACGTTCCTGATCATAGGATTGCCAATTGGGCATTGACTGTCCGTTAAGATCAGTACGTGCTATATCTTCTCTCAGGGAGAGTGACTAGTCTCGAGTCATTGGTGTAACTGACACCAAGATAAGCATGTAGGTGCTCAATATTGAATGAGTCCACTGAACACGATCAACGAGGAGTTCTCATACTCATGTCACATGAGAACTCATAGTTGGGATAATGCAAAGTAGTCATTTGACCTGAGGCATCATAGTTGCCTTGTGGTTAGGTCCTTGATCTTTGACTATGTCAAAGTCACCCCATCAGAGGGTGTCCACAGCATAGTTGGGGTTAAGCCACTTAGCCATGGAGGCAAGTGAATGCACAACAATGGATCTCTAACCTTCAAACCGTTTGAGGGAGAATACTTTATGATATGATTAAGAATCTCTGGCCAGAGTATGAATGAGATTTAGGAAGTCGTTCCAAATCATATTCAATGTAATCATATAAGTAAAAGAATCACATTGGATAGTAGACATGAATAAACTATCAAACCAAACAATGTGGTCGAGAGTATTGTATTAGAGAAAGACCGTATTGCATTGTAATCCTAAACTGAATAGGTTCTCCACCTCTTCTGATTAGCTTGGGTAGCCATGACATACTGGTAGGTGTCACTCATGGTTTGTGGAAGCCCTAAAGGTGTATAATCACTAAAGGGAGAATTGAAAGTATGTTTCAATTCACAATTGATTTGAAAGAGTTCTAATCCTCCACTGCCTTGCTAAAAAGAACCTAATGGATCGTACACCGTGTAAGGTAGAGATTGATGAAATAATGGAGATGAGTAAGGATAATTAAATGGTTTAATTATTTATGGCAATGATTAATTAATATGTTAATTAATCAAACGAATAAGTTCGTTATAGACCTCGGGTTAGTTTTGGGCCTCAAGGCCCAATGGGCTTCGAATGTCAAGCCCATTGACTTAAGTTGTATGACAACTTAATGACTAATAATACATAAGGGCCCAAATAGCCCAATGAACCCATATGGCCGGCCATTTAGAGAATGTGTAGTAAACTTGCTTTAATTGCAAGTTTGCCACTACATTGTGAGATGCTATAAAGGCAACTTTATAACATTTCAACATTAGGGGTTTTTCTTTTGGAGAAAAGATGAGAATCAAAGCTCTCTTCTCTCTAAAGAGGCCGGCTACCCTAGAGGAAAATAGCTAGCAATCTCACTTCCTCTAGGTCACTCATCTCCTCATCAAGGCTCTCCTTGGTGTGGAAAAATTAGAGGTTCTCAACTTTGGGAACTTGGAGAATCCTCTTCATTCATCCTCCTCCAAGAATTCCATAGAGCTAAGAAGCAAGGAATGAAGGCCCTCTTCTTGGGTGATTATCCTTTGCTTATGCAAAGAGGAATCAACAAAGGTATATGAATTCTCAACTCAATTGAGTCTTGGTTCACCATATCTACTAGGCTTTGAATTTCTTGGGTAAAGTTTTGTTTTTGAGTGCATACAAGCATGATTCCGCCTTTAATTGTTAATTGCATGCTATTGATGTTGCTAAAATAAACTTGGTTTTCTGAAAATTTCCCTTCATAATCCACAGCTACTAAGATGTACTGATTGCCATAAGAGGATGGAAAGGGACCCATGAAATCAATACCCCATACGTCAAAAAGTTCAACCACCAGAATGTTGTTCAACGACATTTGATGTCTACTTGATATATTTCCAACACGTTGGCAGCGATTGCATGCAAAGACAAAAGTATGAGCATCCTTAAACAATGTAAGCCACCAAAAACTTGATTGCAAAACTTTAGCTGTTGTTTTAGTTCCTCCAAAGTGACCTCCACATGCTAAGGTATGGCAATGCCGTAGAACATTAATCGTCTCATGATTTAGCACACACCTTCGAATTATTTGATCTGGGCAATGTTTCCATAGATAGATATCATCCCAATAATAGTGTTTGACCAAAGAAAAAAATTTCTTGTTTTCTTGAGATGATAGATGTGCTGGAATAATATTGTTTGCCAAGTAATTTACAAAATCAGCATACCATGGAATTTCAGATGCTTGGAGGGCATAAAGTTGCTCGTCTGGGATAGTCTCTGTAATGTGTGCGATATGGGTTTCATCTTCCTTCCAGACCAACCGTGAGAGATGATTAGCTACGACGTTCTCGGATCCCTTTTTGTCTCTTATTTCCAAGTCGAATTCTTGTAGGAGTAAAATCCATCGAATCAACCTTGGTTTAGCATCTCTTTTGGACAACAAGTACTTAAGAGTTGAATGATCCGTGTAAGCAATCACCATTGACCCAATGAGTTAAGATCAAAACTTATCTAAAGCGAAAACAACTGCTAAAAGCTCCTTCTTTGTTGTAGCATAATTCAATTGGGCATCGTTCAACGTTTGGCTAGCATAATAGATTACATGAAGTATTTTATTTTGCCTCTGTCCCAAGACCGCTCCAATTGCATAATCACTAGCATCACACATAATTTCAAATAGCAAATTCCAATCTGGCGCTACCATGACTGGTGTAGTTGTAAGCTTTTCCTTCAAAGTGTTGTAAGCTTCTAAACACGATGAATCAAAACTAAATGCGGCATCCTTGAGAAGTAAATGGCATAATGGTTTGGTAATTTTGGAGAAGTCCTTGATGAAGCGGTGGTAAAATCCAGCGTGGCCGAGGAAAATCCTCACGGCTTTGACTGTGGTTAGTGGCTGTAATCCCGAAATAGTATCAATTTTGGCCTTATCAACTTCAATCCCTATGGCGAAAATTTTATGTCCCAACACTATACCTTCTTGCACCATAAAGTGACACTTCTCCCAGTTCAAAACTAAGTTTGTTTCCTCCCATCTTTGTAGAACTAATGCAAAATTTTGCAAACAATCATAAAAAGAGAAACCAACATTGAGAAGTCGTCCATAAATACCTCAATAAAACTCTCCACCATATCAGAAAAGATGCTCATCATGCAACGTTGAAAAGTGGCAGAAATGCATAAACCGAAAGGCATGCGTCTATAACAAAGTTTCCGAATGGACATGTGAATGTGGTCTTTTCTTGATCTTCAGGTGCAATGGCAATTTGATTATATCCAAAATAACCATCTAGAAAACAATAGTGTGATGTCCTGCTAATCTTTCCAACATTTGATCTACAAAAGGATGAGGGAAATGATCTTTCCTTGTCCCATCATTCAACTTTCGGTAATCCGTACACATTCTCCATCCCGTTATCGTCCTTATTGGTACCAATTCATTCTTGTCATTCTTTACCACTGTAATGCCTCCTTTTTTTGGGCACCACTTGTAATGGACTCACCCATTGACTGTCTGAAATTAGATAAATTATCCCCTCGTCTAATAATTTTATCACTTTAGCCTACACTACCTCCTTCATAATTGGGTTCAATATTCGTTGGTGTTGAACAGTTGGTTTGCAATTATCCACCATAAAAATTCGATGCATGCACATGGTTGGGCTTATGCCCTTCAAATCCGCAATAGACCATCCAATTGTAGTCTTGTGATCCCAGAGAACTTGAAACAATTTTGTTTGCTCCACATCATGCAAGTCATCATAAATAATTACAGGAGGTGTGTCTGCGTCCCCTAAGAAAGCATATCTGAGATGAGATGGCAAAGATTTCAACGTGAGGGTAGGAGCAGCCTCAATACTCGATCTCAGTTTGGACGGTGCAGATCCCAGGGGTTCGAACACTCGGCTCCTTGGTGGTAGATAAGATTGTGCGGCATCAAGAACTTTAATTGCTTGCTTAATTTATGGGTTGTCATGAATAATATTGGAAGCATGTACCAAGCAAGCTTCTAGAGTGTCAGAAGGATTGTCTTCTAGAAATACTTCCACTGTCGCTTTGTTTACCACCTCCACATTGAAGCAATACTCTGAATCCATGTAGTATTTTGTAGCATCAAAGACTCTAACTTCTAGATGTTGATCACCAACTCGCAAAATTAATGATCCTTGTTCCACATCGATCAAAGTACGCCTGTGATTAAGAATGGCATGCCCAATAATATAGGTGTGTCTCTATCGACATCCATATCAAGAATTAGAAAATCGGCTGGAAAGAGTAAGTTGTCGACTTTGACGATCACATCTTCGACAATTCCTTTTGGATATTTAATGAACCTGTCAGCCATATGCAAAGACACGTTAGTAGGGCGAATTTTTGTAATACCTATCTTTTGTGCAATTGATAAAGGCATTAAATTAATACTAGATCTTAAATCACATAAAGCTTTATCAAATTGAACATTCCCAATAGAACAAGGGATAGAAAAACTCCCTGGATCCCCATGTTTGGGTGGCAATTCCTTCTTCAATATAGCACTACAATCAGCAGTCAATTGGATTGCTTCACTGTCATTGATCTTCCATTTTTTTTAGAGGATTTCCTTCATGATTTTGGCATATTTTGGAATTTGATCCAACGCATCACTAAATGGAATTAATATTTGTAATTGATTGAAAAGCTCTAGGAACTTCTTGAATTGTGTCTCCACTTTGTTTGTTCGTTTACGTTGAGGGAAACGGATTGGCGGGACCTATGATTCAGATGTGAGTGTGGCTGGAATTGCAGAACAATTTGCTATAGGTGCTTTTGTTTTGCTGATTTTTCCTCTCTTCTTCGTCCAGATCAGCATCTGTTTTTATAAGCCTCCCATTCCTCAATGTAATTGCCTTGACATCTTGACTATTCGGATTAACTTCAGGTTGACTCGGTAGAGCTCCATGTTCTCTTCCACTTAATGCTTGAGCTATTTGACCCATTTGAACTTCCAAATTTTAAATAAAAGCAGCTTGATTTTTGAAATTATTTTCAGTTTGACTCGTGATTAGTTGGTATGGGTGACAAGTTGAGCCACGATATCCTTCAACGAATTCTTTTTTTCTTGAGGCTGGAAATCAGTTGGTGGTTTTTGTACATTCTGAAACCTTCACGAAAAATTTGGGTGATTCCTCCATCCTTGATTATAAGTATTGGAGTATGGATTGTTCCCAGGCCGTCTATATGAATTCACCATATTCGCTTGCTTTTGAACAAATTCTAGAAACTCAACTCCATACAGACAAGAAATTGTAGTATGACCTGGAACAACACATATGGAACAAATCTCTTGAGGTGGTGCTCTTCCGTTCATAGCAAGAACGGCGTCCAGTTTACTACCAATCACATCAACTTGTGCCTTAGAAGCAAAAGAATTAGAATCATTAATCTCGAAAATTCTAGCATGCTTGCCTCTAGCTTCAAGATGTTGTGTTTCCAATGCTAGAGTGTCAAATAATGTTTAACATTCAGCTGGCGTTTTAGTCTTGATCGATCTGCTTGCGTATTTGTTCACTACTGCCTTACTTGAAACTGTGAGTGCCTTGTAGAAAATACGCAAGAGAACCAGCATTTGGCAAACCATGGTGAAGGCACTTAATTAACAAATTGTTGAACTGTTCCCATGCCGCAGAAAACGTCTCATCAGTAGATTGAGCAAATTGCACGATCTTATCTCTTAGTTCGTCCGTCTTTTGCGTTGAGAAGAACTTCTCCAAAAATTTATTCTGAATTCTGTTCCGAATCCTCAGGGATCCTGGCTCCAATGAACTCAACCATGTCTTCCCTTTGTCTTTCACAGAGTATGGAAAGACTTTCATCCTCAGATGTTCCTTGGTAACCCCTGCTGTCCATGCCATGTTCGCCACAATGGTGAAGATATCTCTAATATGTGCCAACGAGTATTCCGTACTCATGCCATGAAAAGAAGGCATCATATTAAAATGGATATTTTTCAATTCATATTTTCTTCAAGCTACAGGAAGAACTATGCTTGATGGTGATTTCAAAATAATTGGGATATCAAGATCTCCCATCGTTTCATTCTGAACTACCGACATCTTCTGCTCTTCTTGATTTTCGTCCGCACTATCTTCCCTTTGTTCCTTGCTGATTTCATGAAGTTTTTTCCCAATTTCCGGTTCAAACTCAAGTAGTTTGCAATCCGACGAACATGACCCGAGCATTCACCTATAAGAAAAATGAAAAATATTAAGAGAATTCACCAAAATAAAAAATCAAACAAAACAAAATAGTAACAAATTAAAACAAAAACGAAAATAGAATAAATAAATTAAAATAAAAAATAAAAATAAAAATTTACAAAAGTAATTTAAATTAAATAATATCTGAGGCCGCAACACCAAAGACTTGTTGTGATAATTGCAAGTGTACAAGATCGCTCAAGTAATATAGTGATAAGAGAGTGTCGTCCAAACCAGAATCAGATTAACCTAAATTTACTATTGTAATTAAATTCAAATATGGCAAACTAGAAATGGAAAGACTAAATGCAATTAATAATAACGATTGATTGAAAAAACTAAGCAAAACTTGAATGAATTATAAAAGATTAATGTATGGAAACACTAGGACATTAGGTTCCTCTTTCTCAATCCCATCTAACCCCGCTACTCATACTAATCTCAAACTATTCTCATGTTGCCAGTTATTATCCCTCAATTCACTAATATTTCCTTTTGGATTTCGGTTATTCAAACTATTCTCATGTTGCCAGTTATTATCCCTCAATTCACTAAATTGTGACTAATATTTCCTTTTAGAATGTACCAATTGTGCTGCTAATCATTAACCCACGCTATGTCTAGCCATAGATTTAAATAACCGAAATCCATTATGCTCAATGGATAATTATAAAAGTTGCACAAAACATAATAAGTATGTCTACTCGATTATGTAATTCATGGTAATTGTTATGAGAAGCTATATACTAAACTCAACCTATCAGTCACAATTTAGTTCGTCACACATATAATGGTCATTTATTCGATAACATTCAAACATAATAACAATTACTCAACATGAAAGATAACTGAGATCAATACAAAATAAAGAGTATTAGATGCTCATGATAAGAGTACACCATAGCCCTAGCAAAAGGGATTTAGCTCATGATCAAACTAAGGACAAACATGGTTGAATTCGATGACATAATCTTGAAACTCCAACTCGGCTCCAAGGTTGTAGTTTTGGTGGAAATTTGATTGTCTGATGTTAAGATCCCCCATTCATGCCGCTGACTTCTCTTTATATAGACTACAATTCTAGAATTAGGGTAAACAATTAGGATTTGGAATTATTACTTCCTTGCAAAGCAAGGAAAAATCAAATCTTTACTTTCTTCTTGAAACCATATGTCAATTGGAAACAATTGTCAATCTTTATTGGAGAAAAGATCAGCCGCTCCTAGTAACTTAGGCCACCACACCTTCCATCTTCATTGGTGACACACCCCTACCCGGATGTTCAGGTGGACACCCAAAAATTGAGGTGTGCTAACCAAGGTTCTAAAAAGCGCTAGGCGGGCGGCGAACAGGGGCCTAGCGCCTAGGCGCCTAGGCGGGGCCTAGGCAGACTAGGCGGATTTAAATAAATTTATTAATTATACTTATGTAAGTGTCTATTTACACTTTTAAAAAAAATAAAAAATTATACTTCTATTAAAAATTTGGAGAGATAAAGTTGCAAGGCTAGGCCTCAATCTCTTATTCTCCATTTCCCTCCAAGACTCTCTCCATATCAAACTCAAATGGGGAATTGAGAAATTAGGGATTTTGGGTTTTCTGGGAAAAAGCACCGCCTAGGAGTGCCTAGGCCCCCGCCTAACACTAAACCAATTTGTAGACCGATTTACTAGTAATCCCCTCGGAAGGCCCCCGCCTAGCGCCTAGGTGCCACCTAGGCTGATTTTTAGAACAGTGATGCTGACTGACTACCTGTAAGGTGCAAAAGCCATTTGAAGGAAGAAGTGTAATTTAAGCAAGAAAATGTAAGGGGATTCATCATTCGAAGGGAAGTAGACTACAAATAAGTTTGAATAAAATAAAAACTGAGTGCGCAGAAATGTGTGTGAACCAAATAAAATAATAACGAAAGAACTAAATTTACTTTTTGGAAAATACTAAACTAACTACAGTTACTAGGAAGGATTCCCTACATTGAGGATTGAACTATGGCACCGTTTCCCGACATCAAGAGCTCCATAGCCTACTAAAACCTGGAGGTGCGAAAACAGAAAAGTGCAGGTGGGCAAAAACAATAATTTTCTAAAACTTTGCTTTTCTGAAAGTAATATAAAAATTCGTAATAATTCTCAAAATCATACTGCATAGTAAGTATGAAAATTAGCGTAAAAGTGGAATAGTAATTATTTTCTAAAACGAGTAAATAACAATAAACTTCAATGTAAAATATTTCAGTAGAAGCCAACACGTGAAATTCAACGAGTGAAATCGAAAAGTATCACAATCTTCCATGGCATCACTGAAAGCAGGTAAATCACAACAGATAACAAATAGGGTATGCTCAGTAGGTAATGCTCAGTAGGTAATACAATGGATCCAAAGTGAGTGTGTCGGTGTAATGTGAACATGCACGTGAAGCTGTTCTTGGCCCCCAGCAGTATCATAGACACGTTGTAAGTAATCCTCATTGGCGAGTATATAAGGTAAAACATGTCATGAGTAAAGTCTCGTATCTTAAAATGAGGTATAGTAAAAAGTGTAACGTTTCAAAGGTAAAACACAGTAGTAAAACTTTCCGAAGAAAGATTCTCAACAATATCATCAACACATAAAACATTTGTGTTATCATAGTAAGACAAGATATCAAAACAAGTCGAAATATCGATAATTCACTAAAACATTTGAATTTCTAAAACCAAGTTAAAAGTCTGTTTGAAAGCATAAATGTAAAATTCATTTTACAAGCATACGTAAGATATAAGTTTAGAAAGAAAAGCCCACTCACAGTGACTGTAGTCGTAAATCCTTTACTTGTACACTCTCCGTAGTCCTTGGGTTGTCACTACTAAAGTAAAACAACCACATTTAGTAAAATAATAAAAAAAACTACAAAGAATACGAAAAACAGAACTCAAATTAAGAGTTTGGGTGTCTGTTAACCCAATTACTCTGTCGCTAGCAGCCATGCACCACTGCAGGTGTCGTCACACACCGACGTGAGGTTCCATGAGCCGCGGTGAGCTCCACCACAAGAGGTCCACCACGTGCCACTGCACGTGTCGTCACACACTGTCACGCACCAGTGGATGACCACCACGAGAGGTCACGCGCCGGCACGCTCAGGCACGCACCGGTTACACGGGCAATTAAAGTTAACAGTGTACATTTAACTTTAAAGGAATATTTCATAATGTAACGAAATATTCTAACGGCTCTAGAGAATATTCCATTAATGCCATCAGTTAGGGGAAGGAATATACCTTTGGAATATTCCCAATCCAATCGGATCTGGACTGGGTTTGCTGACGTTCGGACAGGGTTTGCTGACGACTGCTCCCCGGTTGTTGCCGTCAGCTGGCCGGAATCTTGGTTTTTCTTAGAAAAATTTTAAAAATTCACAACTTAGTCAAATCTCAACAATTTTACACATATAATATGTCAAATTGAAGCTATAGAGACGAGGAATCCGATTTTACCTAATTGGAGTTCAAAGGTGACCGGAGGTGGCTGGAAAATGGCTAGAAAAGTGGTTGTTTCCAAACTTCAATCTTCGAGCTAAAATCGTGCTTGCAGAGCTTGGGTAATGCTGTAAGACTCACGGAGGAGTCGATTTGTGGTCACCACGAGGTTGATCGTGGCCTGAAATGCCGGGAAACTCACCAGATTTCTCCTCGCCAGAGCTCCTCTAAACGGTGGTTGTTGTTTGATTTTTAGGGAACAAAAGTCGGGGATAGGTTCGTGATGAGGAGGAGGTCACAAAGGTGGTGGTTTGAGGGCTTGGCTCTCCGGAGAATGGCAGCTTTGCCACCGAGTTTTTGTGGTTTGGTGGTCGGGTGAAGGAAAACACGGGAGAGGGAGAGGAAATGAGAATTTCAAAGTGAGGGTGAGAGTTTGAAAACAAAAAATGGGTTGGTCCCACTGGACCCTAAGCCCAAATAACAAAATATGACCCCTCGTAAAAATTACGAGAATGCCCTTGAAATTAACGTTCCGCAGAATCTTCATTCAAACTCCAAATTATGTTCCGTTCATGTCCACAAGTTCGGAACGATGAGCACAACAAGAAAAAGCTAAGAGAAATGTCATATGTTTCACGACATGAAAGTCAACAAAACTTAACCATTGTCCAACCAGGAGCATTTTGGTCAATTCACAGCTTAAGGAAATAAAATACTATAAATTTTGGGACGGGCTGTAACAATTGGGCCCACTTTTAGTAGCCCAATTCATCAAAATCTTGCTCCAGTCCAACACAACCAGACCCACTCGAAATTTCATCAGGATTGCTCGTATTTTCACCGTAAAGTCCATGTTTTGCTTCTAATTTATATTTCCTACAAAACTCGCACAAAACACAATTAACCCAACAATTGGATACAAAACCATGACTATGAAGCCCTTCTCTCTTTCTCTTTATTCTCTCTAAGCCGCACTCCTTCAATAAAATAGGCCACAACACGTTATCAGCATGCACCTAACACTTCGCTACGGAATCTGAAACACTTTTCTTTTGCAAACAAATTGTTCAACCATCATCATTAGCAATCCAGGTACTTCTAAAACACAATCTCGATTGTCGATATTTTTTCAGACTTGAGTGCATCAACCTTGACCATGATGCATGAACCCAATTTTCTGCATTTAACGAATTGTTTTTCTGATTTTTTTTTTCGCTTTTCTGCAAAAAACACAAAAATCATTTTTCTAAAAAAAAAAAGTTTTTTCTAAAATTTTTTTTTGTTTTTTTGAAAAAAAAAACCTTAGAGCTGAGTGAGCCTGAAGTCGGAGCCAACCTATAGTCGAGCCACGGCTCTAGATGAGCCGACCCCCAGGACCAAATGACTTCATTTTGCGTGTCTCCTTCCCTGGTCGAGCCCCATCGCCTTGATCGCCCTGCAGCTAAATTCACGCCCACCATCACCAGTTTCTGGGATTCCCAGAAAACTCCGACGACCTGCAGCCGTCCCTGGTGATTTTTCCGACCTAAAACCTTGTTGTCCCCGACGAATTTTCACAGAGATTCCAGTCCAATCTCGTCAGTTTTTCAAAACCTCATCGGTTTTTTGGGTTTTCGATGTAGAGAACTTGAATGCTCTGTCGCCCTCTGGTTTCTTGACTAAAACCAAGGCTCGCCTTGCCTCTGGTCCTCCTCTGGTTCTTGGCGACCTCTCTTGAAACCATCACCAGGACACCCAAGGCCGTTAGGCCTTCCTGGTTTTGCCCTGGCCTGCTCAAACCCAAGGCCCCTGTTGGGCCAGCCCATTCCTTCATTCCAGTCTCTGTTGGGCTTGAGGCCTGCAACCCACTCTTACTTCAGCCCCTGCTGGGCTTTGGGTCTGCAGCCTACACCTCTTAGTTGGCCTGCAGTCCAACTATTTCTTGGTTGGGCCTGCAGCTCCAACCCCGACCCACTAAACTTAATTGGGTAATGATTTTCACACCCCGTAGGCCCTGTAGACCTACATTCATCTACCTGTTCACGATATATATATATATTAAATTTTTATTCTATGTATTGCGTTTGCTTGCAGGTATACATGAACTTGAAGTTCATAAATTCGAACCCGAAATTTCGAATAAGTGCCATGAAACCTAAAGTTTCCTTAAAAATTAAATACCCATGAAACCCGTAATTTTCATGAAAATTTAAACTAAACACATGTCTAATAGAACCTGAATGTTCTACTCCAAGTCTATGAACAGTTTTTCATAGTACTGACCACTTGTTCTCTTCGTTACAGCGACATGTCAAACTTGAACAAACTCGACTTTACCGCTCTAGAGGTCTCTGGAAGGAACTACCTCAAGTGGGTAAAAGATGTGAAGCTCTACCTCACTGCGAAGAGCCTTAGGGCTCGATTGAATAGGTCTTGGAATAGGGATCTATATTTGTCATGTTATCACTTAAGGGTTTATTTAATAGATTTTTTAACGGATGTGTGACATTGCAACTAAATCATAATTTGATATATGACATTGCAATGTTTTAAAGGTGATGTATGAGGTTGCAATTGCACTCAAACTTAAAGGTGAACAATGTAATTTATCCCAAAAGAATTAATGGATTAACTTGGCTCCTTAATGGATGAGGAGGAGTTCCTCATCAATATGCTTTGTTATAAATTTACAGAACTTCGTACTTATGATCGAAAGCGTTCATATTATAAACAACCATGTAAAGATTATATCTGCAAAAAAAATATTAAAAAATTAGATCGCTCAATCATCGAATTGTATAAAAATAAATAGTCAGATACGGTAAAAGTATTATGAACTGTCTATTTATTTGCTACAGTGATTGACTAAACGAGCTTATTTTAATTTTAATTTTTTACAGAGATGATTTTTATAGAGTGATTTATAATATGAACGATTATAATCATATGAAAGAAGTTTCACAAATCGGTAATAAAACATCTTGAAGAAAAATTCCTCCTAAATCTTAAGGAGTCAAGCTACTCAAGTTAATCCATTCAACTGAATACGGCGATGCCTTGTAACAGCAAGATTGGTTTGAACTTAATTAGTAGAACTAGCACTGTCGATTTGAGTAACTTGATGGTCAGAATTTTATCAAGACAGGTGGGGTATTTACTTTCTTCATTAAGTATTGTTTGAATCCAAAATCTCTGCTGACCAACCAAGCACATTATTCAAAGAAAAATGAGATTTGGAACTTAATTAATGAATATTTAGCAGACAACTAAGATTTTAATTTCGATGTTACCAAAGCCAAGTAATGCGTTAGCTGTCAATTCCCACTTCAAACAGCCTCCAACCAAACCACGTCATCCAATTTGCTGCCCCTAAACCCACAGAAATCAGCTTTCCATTTCTACCCCCTCTCAAAACCACTGCACCCCTTGGTTTTCCAAACCCAAAGCCCTCCCAACAGTTTTCCCCTAAATTCTTAAAATGACATTATTGCCCTGTCCCTATTTTTGCTTCTATTTGTTTTGCATAATTAAAATACAAACTTTTCTTTTCGGCACCAAGCAAGCAATGTCGTGATCGAAATGAGACTACAAAAAGACATAAATTTTGTTGAGGGTAAAAAAGTTGGCTAAAATTCTCATTTTTTTGTAATTTATAGTAATAACACATAATATTATTGAAATAAAAAATCTTTTAGAGTTCAAAAAAGAATAGCATCTACGTTCTTGGACATAGTTTATACAATTTCTTACCTAGTTCAAATCAAAGTATTCTTTTTCTTTTTGGGTAAATAAACAAACCTTTTTCAATTTTATGAAAGATTTCCAGTCATTAGAATAATGTGTCATATATTTCAAATTGCTTACAACATCAGACAAATGTGGGATTACAGTAATTATATTGAAAAGCAAAGGGCAATTACTAATCCGTTTCCTTATAAATATAAGCCACTGCTCACTGAGTGACAAAGACAGTGCAAAACAAACAAATTCCAGTCATGCAGACCTCGCTCTACATTGACACAAAAACTCTTGCATGGCCTTCACCTGGCCACACCCCAGCCTTCCACCGCCTCACTCCACCAAACTCCACCATCAAATTCCGATCACTACCACCAGTCTCCGCCGTGGCCACGTCTCCCCCACCACCTCTAACTCGGCAAAAGGCCCACTCACTGCCGCCGGAAAAAGTCGAGATGTTCAAGTCGCTAGAGGGCTGGGCCGACCAACATGTCCTCCCGTTTCTGAAACCTGTGGAGCAGTGTTGGCAGCCCAGCAACTTCTTGCCCGACCCAGCACTCCCGAAAGAAGAGTTTCTGGATCAGGTCCGAGCCCTCCGTAATCGAACCAACGGTCTCCCTGACGAGTACTTTGTGACGCTTGTCGGGGACATGATCACGGAGGACGCGTTGCCCACTTATCAAACCATGATAAATGGACTAGATGGAGTGAAGGATGACACTGGTTCTAGCCCGAGCCCCTGGGCACGATGGAATAGGTCTTGGACGGCCGAAGAGAACAGACACGGGGATTTGCTCCGCACATATCTTTACTTGTCGGGTCGGGTTGATATGCTCATGATCGACAGAACCGTACAGTATCTCATCGGAGCCGGCATGGTGAGTCCGATTACATACATTATATTTGTTCTTTTATTTACAATGAATTAATTATTTTTAAAGATATATATTAATTCTTAAAAGAAATTATTTATTACACAAAAAGCACATTTTGGCTTAAAATAGGAGACTTTTGACTTATTGGAGATTGTGACAGTCGCATGTTGTTTTTTTTTTTTTTTTTGTTCCTGATAATTTTTATGTATTTATTATTTAGCATATGTATGTGTGTGTATTGGTAATGACACAAATTTTGCCTTTTAGAAAATCCACATTTTGGTCATCTGTTTTGAATGTTGGTGAGAGTTGGATAAGTCACATAAGCGATAGATAGTGTGTATTGGGTATAGTTAGTAGTAATTCGGATCATTAATACTTTTCATTAATAATTTAATGCCAAGCTCGTTATTTGTCTAAATTGCAATACAACTTCACAAGAAAAAAGGGATACTAAGGCCCCGTTTGGTATTGTTTTTTTTCATTAAAAACTGTTTCACTTTAAAGTTAAGCAGATAAAAAGTGTTTGGTAAAAATGAAATATACTGCTTATTATTTTTAAAGTTATAGTATTAAAATAGCAACTTTTAAAAGTAGCATGAAGCTTTTTTAAAAACTGCTTTTATAAGTAATTTTTTTTAAAGCATAGCAATTCCAAACTGGCCCTACGGACTAGGAGCTTTAAAAGGAAGTACGTTTACAATTTCTTTCTATTTTGAAGAGAAAATAAGCATGTTTTGCCGTTTTGGCTTTAAAAGGAAGTGCTTTTGTTTTGTTGTTTTTTTTTTTTTTTGTAAATTTTAGGAGCCAGGGACAGAGAACAATCCCTACTTGGGGTTCGTGTACACGTCGTTCCAAGAGCGAGCCACGTTCGTATCGCACGGCAACACAGCTCGGCTGGCCAAAGAAGGCGGCGATCCAGTGCTCGCGCGCATATGCGGTACCATTGCATCCGACGAGAGGCGCCACGAGATGGCCTACGCCAAGATCGTCGAGAAGCTCCTAGAGGTGGACCCCACCGGTGCAATGGAGGCGATCGCTGACATGATGCGGAAGAAGATCACTATGCCGGCGCACCTTATGTACGATGGGGAAGACCCCAAGCTATTCGAGCACTTCGCGGCGGTGGCTCAGCGGCTGGGCGTGTACACGGCGGACGATTATGCGGACATTTTGGAATTTTTGATCGGACGGTGGAGGTTGGAGAAGCTCGAGGGACTGACAGCGGAGGGTGCGCGCGCACAGGACTACGTGTGTGGGTTGGCGCCGAGGATTAGGAGGCTTCAGGAACGGGCGGATGAGCGAGCACGGAAGATGGGCCCGCAGGGGGTTAAGTTTAGCTGGATCTTTAATAAAGAGGTGGCCTTGTAATCATTTCATCAATAAAGTAATATTACTAGAAATGAGGATGTAATTAAGAACTTGATTTAGACGTTTTTGGTATGTAATTTGGAACTTTAATTTTAGACGTTTTTGGTATGCAATCACTACAAATAATATGGCTTCATTTTTTATCGTTTATGTAAAATGGCAGGTAGATCATATTTTTTGGTACACCGTATTTATATCTGATATGATAAGTGATGTTTACATGTTACATTAATTAAATGATTTTTCTTATTTAATATTGATTGTATGCATCACTTGTCATATGAGATAATACACTAATATCAAATAAATAAGAGGTCTTTCTAGCATTACTCATCTTGTAATCATGTTAATAATATATTTGGAGACCATTGAGTTTCTGAATGTGTAGAACAAATCAATGATTTATATGCTACTTATCACATTTTCATACTATATTTGTATCACATCTCAAATTGTCTTAGTTTTATTAGAGAGATGATAAAAATGTGATTAAGTAACATCTTCATGATATGAATAATTGAACGGCTTTAAAATCGAATGATTTTTACTAAAAATGATCTTTAGATGATTACAAAAAGAATGGACAGTTTGAACTAAGAGTTTATATGCTAAAATGATGTCACAACTGACAACCTTATTGAACAAGGAATGACTTCTATATGTCATGAGCCAAGAATATATCCTTTTGGTTGGGATTCCAGCTTAAACTGGCATGTACCTGTCCCTACTGAGTTTCCATTTACGGCAATGCAAATTTGGATTTGACATCTGTCATGTCTTGTGTTTGTCTAGGTGAAAAGGGTAGATAGTCCTAACAAAATAGACCTAAGGAAAAGGCCAAGCTTCTAGCTCCCAACCTTTTTATATAATGTCAGCAGACAACACAACCATGCTTATAAGGAAAAAGAAGGCATGGTGTAGCTCTTGGTCTTTGCCACAATACAGCATGTCACTTGAGTCTCAAGACCGCCTCCAGCTACTAGTCATCATCCATAACAGATGATACCACAAAATAGTGAAAACCAAAGGATTACCCCCGGCCCCGGGGTGGTGGCGGTGGGGTTGAGGGACGTGCCGGCTTTTCCACCGGGCGGTGGTCGTTAGGTTGAGTGACTTGGTTCTATTAAAAATCAAAGGACTTTAATTAGTTGCATTAAGAAAAACATAAAGAAAGCCGAAGGCTGGTTCAAATTAATAACATTAAACAACGCATTTGACATATGTAAAATCTTAATTTACCGATCCATGTTATAAAAAAAAAATTACATAAAGATATATATATGTATCACTTTTAGTGATGAATTTTTATTAGTTACATGAGTTAATCACGACTTCATCAAATGTGCATACAAGATAATTATTGCTGACCAATATTTGAACTCGTTGAAGGCTCATCAATTTTCACTGCCTCTGCATTGCCGTGCAAACCTTTACCAACCCTCTCGTTCTTCCTTATTATTTTGTCGATATGAACATCGTCGTCAATTGTTAACACCACAGCTTTCGACCCATGCGGACCTTCTACAATGTCTTCCTTCACCTTCCGATGTTCGTCCACATTAACGATTTCGGTTTCCGATTGGACATCCGAACTCTTTACTTTCCCATGCAAACCCTCATGACTAATTGTCTCATTCTTCCTTATCTCCTCGTCGACATGGACATCATCCTCGATCGATAACACCACGGCTTGCGGTCCGTTGGGACCTTCGACAATGGCTTCCTTGATCTTCCGGTGTTTGTCGATGTGAATGAAGTCGGTTTCTTGGATTGTCTTCTTCTTTCTCCTCTTGATGCAACAGAGCAGGGCAACTGCAAGAAATGCAAGGAAGAAAACAGAACCCAATGAGATGAACACAATGACTATGACGGTGGGATTATTGTCCGGGGATGGTGATGGTGGTGGCAGTTGTGGTGGCAGAGGGCTTACGTGAGGCGGGGGAGGTGGCCAAAATGGTTGATGTGGTGGTGGTGGTGGCCTAAATGGCTTCTGTGGTGGTGGGGGGGTTGAGGGGCTTGGAGGCTTTGCCCCCGGGGGTGGTGGCGGTGGGATTGATGGACGTGGTGGCTTTGCTGACGGAGGTGGTGGTGGGGTTGATTGACTTGGTGGTGTTGCTAGTGGAGGTGGGGTTGAGTGACTTGGAGGCTTTGCCCCCGGGGACGGTGGTGGTGGGGTTGAGTGGCTTGGTGGTGGTGGTGACGGTGGAGGGAAAAATGGGTAGTAGCTATTTGGATTGGCCATCTTATACTGTAAATTAAGTCTCTAATGTGGTAGCTGAGAATTGAATTGTTGTGGAGAAAGTGGTGGATATCATTGCCTATTTGTAGTACAGCGTTTATACTAAATTAAAAGTACGAGTTCATAAATAGAATTTTTAATTTAGTGACTTAACTCTCATTCTAAGATTTGGAGCTGGGAAAGGGGTTTGTTTGCATTGGAAAACACTTCTCAAAACTTTCTTCTTTCCCTTCGGACGCTTATTTCAATTCCTTCACCAAGATGTTTGAGTTTTTTAAGTTTGATGAGTGTATATATAACTATATTACGTATGTTTTTTTCATTTTCCATTTGTAAAAATATTCAGGGAAACTCTACGACACCTTTTTGTTTTTGTTTTTTTAATAAACTTACACTAGTAAAAAAAAGTACTTGCGTGACAAAACATAATTCATTGCGTAAGGACAAATTTTGTCGCTTAAAAATTTGCGCGACGAAACATTCGTTGCCCCTCTATAGTGTCCCAAAGCTCGTGAAGCAAGCATTTGGGCGACGAAGAAAATATAGTCGTCGCGCAATGTGCTTTGCGTGACAAATTTTGGGTCTGAAAATCGATGAAAGAATCCTTCTGTCTAAACTTATAGTGACTCTGTCTAAACTTATAGTGACAAAATATTTCGTCACAATAAAATATAGGCGACAAAGAGAGTCTGTCGCACAAGCATTCAAGAGATAAACAGACTTCATTGCCTTAAGGTTTAAGCGATGACAGGAATTAATTGCCTAGAGTTTAGGTGACGAAAATTAACCTCACATATTTGATTTTCTTTTTTTTTTGTTTATTTTATTTATGAATAAATTGTGGCCTTAACTTTTAGGCAACGGAAGTTGTACTAGCTGTGAGTTTTAGGTGACGATACAAAATTCATCGCGCAAAATATTTATTAATTCTTTTACAATTAAATTGAATTATTTTTGTATTAAATTAGATATTTTAATGAATTTGATGAATTGGTATTTAAAATACAAAATAAATGACACATCCCGACCCGGATGTACACGTGGACACCCAAAAGTCGGGTGTGCTGGCCGACACCACGTAGGGTGACGAAAGCCAATTTGAAAGAAATAAGAATTAATTTGAACAATTGAATGAATTTAAGGTCAGAGTACACAAAAGTTGTACAGGCGGAAGTATTAGGTAAAGTAACCTGTAGTACAAAGCATCAAATACAAAGTACAGAATACAAGTATCAAGAATGATACACTTGTCATACAACCGCGCCTCGACGTCGACAGCTCCAGCCACTAAACCTGGAGGGGCGCAAAACAGAAGGGTGAGTGGGCCATAAATAGTCATTTTTGTAAAAACCTTTGCTTTCTGAAAATAGTAACCCCTCGCCGTCAAAATCAAGTAATTGATCGGAAAACCATTACAGAAAACGTACTAATATAGTAGGTAGAAAATCAAGGTAAGTACGGAAGTATACTTACCGTCCGAAACGGGCAGAAAGCCACCGTTCGGCATAAAAATACTTTACCCGAAGGTTCAAAAAATAAGAATATACGGAAAACCCGTAAATCAAAAAGAAGTATCCGTGGCATCAGTGAAAATCAGAGATAAGTCACAATATAAAACTCTAAGATAAACGCTCGTTTAGGTATGGCAAACACACGAGTTCATACAGATGTACTCTGTCATGAACAGGCTGGGTGTATAAATAACGGTACGCTCATGTACTACAATCACTTGAAGCTGGCGCTATGCGCATCACAACGATTTCGAGTCGCCAAGGCGACCTAGAACAGGCTGGCACCTGCTATGGATCCATAGCGAGCGTATCGGTGCGTGTGAACAATCACGTGAAGCTGGTCCTGGCCCCGGACAGTACAACAAACACCGTGTAAGCATTCCTAGTTGAGCGTGCGAAAACATACCACGGAATATTTTTGAAAACAACAAGGTAGGGTAATTTCCCTTTAAGGGATAAACCTCAAAATAGTCAATATATAAGGTATTCTCGGGTGTCGTACCCCGAAATACCAAGCGTATAACTAATATACGTGAAATACCAAGAATACGCCACATGGGTTTTGGAAGTATGCCCACAAAGCCACTCATTCGATGTAATAGCTTTTTGGAATACTTATTGTATTAAACTATTATTTGTTTAATGAAAGGGCAAAGCTTATTGTTAATCACTATTTATTGTATCATGTGTTTAATCAATAAGAGATTCCAAGGAATGTATTTGATCTAAGAGAGAAGTGATCTAAGTAAGTTAGATAAACGAGACCTCTCTCTTATGTTCATTCCTAAAACGTTCCTAGCCATAGGATTGCCAATTGGGCATTGACAATCCGCTAAGGTTAGTATGTGTTATGTTAACTCAATCGTGAGTATGACTAGTCTCAAGTCATTTAGTGTTAGACACTGAGACAAACACATAGGTGCTCAAAAAGTAATTGAGTACACTGAACAACGATCAATAGGAGTTCGTACAATCATGTCATGTAAGAACTTCTAAGTTGCAATATGCAAAGTAGTCCTTTGACCTGAGGCATCATTGATGTCTAATGATTGGGTCCTTGATCTTTGATCATGTCAAAGGCATTCCATTGCGAGTGTCCACGGCATTGTTGGGGTCAAGCTATCTAGTCATGTAGGCATATGAATGCACAACAAGGGATCTCTAACCTTCCATGGTGGAAGGAGAATACTCTGAGATATGATTCGAAAGTCTTTGGCCAAAGCATATGAATATGATTTTGGAAGTTTGTTTCAAATCATATTCAATTGAATCATATAGAAGAGAATCACATTGGATAGTAGACATGAAAATAACTATCACTCAAACAATGGGATTAGGGGTATTGTATTAGAGAAGGACCGTATTGCATTGTAATTGCAACTGGATAGGTTCTCCAACCACTTCTACTTAGCTTGGGTAGCCATGACATACTGCTAGGTGTCACTCATGGTTTGTGGAAGCCCTGAGGATTAGCAAACACTAATCTTCAAGGGAGAATTGAAATGTGGTTTCAATTCACAATCGATCGTTAAGAGTAACAATCGCCCACTGCCTCGCTAATTGGAACCTAATGGATCGTACACCGAGTAAGGATGAAAGTGAAGACATGAAGGAATGGATAAGCAATTAAATTGTTTCATTGAGAATGATCATGATTAATTAATTAGTTAATTAATTATACGAAAGGTTCGTATTTGGGCTTTTAGTTGGTTTTGGGTTTCGGGGCCCAAAAGGGTTTTTGGTCCACAAGGCCCATTGAGTTTAGGTTGTATGACAACTAAAAACTAAATGGAAATTAACCCAAAAACAATGCCAAAACCGGCCTAGAGTGAGTGCAGGCAAGCTTGGGTTATTTACAAGTTTGCCACTCACATGTGATGAGGCATAAAGGGAACTTTATGGCCATAATCACTTAAGGGGTTTTTCTTGGATGAAATTGAGTTGAAATTCTCTCTCATTTTCTTCAAGGGAGGCCGGCCATTTAGTGAGCATATAGCTAGCAATCTTTTGCTCCTAAATCATCCATTTCATCTTCACACCTCATCCTTGGTGTGGAGACTTAGAGACACTAAGCTTTTGGTGTTTTTGGAGTTCTTATCCTCACATCCTCAAGAAGCAAACAAGGAGATTACATGGAGCAAGGAGGTGACTTGAAGGCCCTCCACATGGGTGAATCTCTTGTGCAAACAAGAATGAGCTTCAAGGGTAATGAATCTCAAATCTCCCTTCTCTTTAATTTTGTTAAAGAGTACTTATGGTTCACCATATTCTAGGCTTTGAAAGTCATGGGTTTTATGAATTGTTTTTGAATGCATGCTTGCGTTAAATTGTTATTAGTTGGCATATGTATTCAAATGTTCATCTATTGTTCTTAGCTAGGACAAAACTTATCCTTCAATGGGTACCAAGGTATAGTAATACCAACTTAATGGTAAACTAGGTGAACCCAAAATACGGTAGAAAATTACCATTTCCAAGGTTCACCCAAATACGGCCCAAGGCCGTCAGATAGGTATAAAACCCATAATCACAAATAGGCACAATATCAATTAATTCCCCAAAACCCCCTAAAATAGGGCTGGTTCGATACAAGCAATACGCGTACAAAAGTAATACGGAAATCACCAATTTAATGGTGTAATTCCCAAATGGAAATGTAGGCCAAAGCCCACTAATTTCCATGGCCTAACGAAATACCGAGTCGAAACTAGTAAACCGAGTAAATACCACTAAGCACAAGGTCTACTAAAAATACGAGAATAAATAACCATCTAAAACCATTTAAGACCATAGTAATGATGTAGGCATTAATTAAATATAATTTCCCAAATTAAAACACATTTAAATAATAGGGAAAGGGCCCACTCACAAATACCGAAGCCGGGAAGTCCAAACGTACGTCCTCCGAACGCCACGGGTCACCAAAACCTATTTTAGAACACCCAAGATTAATAAAGTATTCGAAAATACGAAGAAAACGGCGTTCGAAAACCCGAAAACAGAGTTTCAGGGTCGGAAACCCCAAAACCGCCGTCGTGGGCCGCCGTGCGCCGCCGCACGCGCCGCCACACGCTGCCATTTGGCCTCACGCGCCGCCACGCGCGGCTGTGAGGTCACACGCGCCTCCACGCGCCGGTGGAAGTCCACCACGCGCGGTCACGCGCCACACGAGCCGGTTGGTCGCCGGTGACACGCGCCGTTACTGTTCTGTTAAAGTTAACGGAATATTCTAACGGCGTTAGAATATTCTGTTAACGCCGTTAAGGTTAACGGACGGAATATTCCTTGGAATATTCCGGTCCGACCGGGTTGAACCGGTTTGCTGACATCAGCAGGACCGGTCTGACCCGGTTTGCTGACGTCAGCGCCAGTCGTCTTCAACCTCTTTCCGGTCGCCGCGGCCGCCGTCGCCGGAATCTGGGAAATTTGGCCGGAATTTCTGGGAAATTTCAGAGCTTCATAACTCCTTCATTTCAAGGCCAAATTGGACGATTCAAGTACCAAAATGAAGCTAGAAGTGAGGAGAATAATATTTTACCATTTTGGGGGCCAAAAACTGGCCAGAAGTGGCCTGAAATTTGAAGGGAAGCCACAGGTGTAAGGAGGCCGATTTGATTTCTTCGATTCTTGTCCAAATGTGATCATCCAAAGCTTGAACCAGGTACTTGGGACATCCAGGAGTCCAATGGTGACAAGATCGAGGTGATTCGAGCTCGGTTTCACCGAGAAACCACGAGGGAAGTTCTCGGGTTTTGTTGGAATTTTCTGGGTTTTCTGGGTTTGAGTTGCAGGGGTCCAGGCTGGGTAAATTGAAGGCAACGAAGACGATGGTGAGGTCAGTGATCTCACCTAGCCAAAGGTTGGCTCAGAGAGAAGGGAGGAGGCCTCGGGGTGCCATTAACAATTTTCAAGCTTTTTGTATTTGTTTGCAGCAGAGAAGAGAGCACGGGTCAAGGGCAGACAAAATCCCAGGAAATCTGGGATAAGCCCACATGGGCCTGCAGGTAAATGGGCCCCAGCCCAAACAATCCAAAACTGCCCAAAAATAAAATATTCGTTCGGAGTCCGAACGACGTCCTGCTCGCGTCTACACGTTCGTAGCGACGAGCACGTCAAGAAAATACAAATGGAAACGTCGTACGAGTTACGACGCAAAAGTCAACCAAGGGCAAAATCGTCATTTCACACTTCCGGGAATAAAATAGTATTATTTTCCGGAACGGGATGTAACAATAAATATAATAAACAATGTACAAAAGTTAATTATATTATATTTAAAAATGTATGTACAAATTAACATTAAAAAATATTATACAAAGGAATTGTTATTGGCACTCCAAAATTCTCATTTTGCACTCCAAACTTTCTATATTTAGAAAGAAAAATACACTTGTGAGGAGTGCAAAATGAGAATTTTGTAGTGCCAATAACATGTCTCATATACAATCCTAATACAAAATGACTATTGAGGAGGCGGTTGGAAAACTGCTGAGTGAGGCGGCTAGGAACTCGGTGGTTGGGAACCCGATGGCTAGGAATCGAATGATGGCATATTCAATGTAATGTCAGACAACTGGAGGGCGTATAAGATCTGGCTCATCTGGTTGCCCTGAGCTCTGAGCTGCCGCCTCAGTGTTGGAAATATGCCCTGAAAGTCAATCTTTGGAAGAAACTTTTCAGGACATTGACTGTATGTATGGATAACCCTAAATACAGCAAAAGGGCAAAGTCACTTATTAGGACAATCTCAATAGTTGATATATGTCCAAATAGTGAATCCATGGACAATGGATTGATGGAAGAAGTAATCTAATGAAGTTAGACTGCAGAGACCTTCTTCTCATAACCATGATGTTCAAAATGTTCCTGGTCATGGGATTGTCGGAGGGATACTGACAATCCATAGACCAGTACGTACTGTGTCAGCTTCAAATTGGAAGGATGGAAAGTCTCAACCATTCGTGTAGTGACACTATGACAAGTATGTAGGTGCTCATTAAGGGAATGAGTTCACTGAATACAATCGAAAGGGAGTACTTGCATGGAGGTCTACTCACATGTCAAGCAAGTAAATCCATTGATTGGAATATGTAAGTAATCCTTTGACCTGAGACATCATAGTTGTCTTGTGGTTAAGTCCTTAATCTTTGATTATGTCAAAGGCACCCCAATCAGGAGGGTGTCCACGGCATAGTTGGGGTTAAGCTACTTAGCCATGGAGGCAAGTGAATGGTCAACAAGGGATCTCTAATCCTCGTTATGAGAGGAAGAATGCTCTAAGATATGATTCGGGAATCTTCGGCCGAAGTAATGAGCGTAGTGATGGAAAGTGTTCCTTTACGGCTCAATAGAATCATATAACATGGAATAATCACATTAGGGGTTTGACATTATGTATCCATACCCTATTAGTGTGATTGAGAGTATTGTGTTAGAGAAGGATCAAATTACATTGTAATTCCAATTGAATAGGTTCTCCGAACAAACTTCTTAATTAGCTTGGGTAGCCATGATATATGTGTAGTGTGTCACTCATGGTTTGTGGGATCTGAAGGGAAAAATGCGGATTAACCGAGTTCATTAAGCAACATCATTAAGCATGCATTTAACAATTAAAGGCGGAAACATGCTTCTATGCACTTAAAACGAAACTTAACCCAAGAAATTCAAAGCCTAGTAGATATGGTGAACCATGACTCAAATCAAAACAAATTTTGAGTTGAGAAATCAAATACCTTTGTTGATTCCTCTTTGCATAAGCAAAGGCTAATCACCCATGGAGAGGGTCTTCATTCCAAGCTTCTTTGCTCCATGAACATTTTCGAAGGATGAACAAAGAATTGGTTTCTCCAAGTACCCAAAGTAGGGGACCTCTAAGTCTCCACACCAAGGAGAGTCTTGATGAGAAGATGAGTGCCCTAGAGGAAGAGAGATTGCTAGCTATTCTCCTCTAGGGAGCCGGCCTCTTTGAGAGAAGAGAGCATTTTCATGCTCAACTATTCTCCCAAAAGAAAAACCTCTAAGTGTGAAATGTTATAAACTTGTTTTATATCATTTCCATAATGTAGTGGCAAACTTGCAATTAAAGCAAGTTTGCTACACATTCTCAAATGGCCGGCCATGTGGGTTCATTGGGCTCTTTGGGCCCTAATGTATTATTAGTCATTAAGTTGTCATACAACTTAAGTCAATGGGCTTGACGTTCGAAGCCCATTGGGCCTTGAAGCCCAAAACTAACCCGAGGTCTATAACGAACTTATTCGTTTGATTAATTAACATATTAATTAATCCTTGCCATAAATAATTAAACCATTTAATTATTCTTACTCATCTCCATTGTTTCATCAAACTCTACCTTACTCGGTGTACGATCCATTAGGTTCCTTTTAGCGAGGCAGTGGAGGATTGGAACTCTTTCAAATCAATTCTGAATTGAAACATACTTTCAATTCTCCCTTAAGTGATTATACACTTATAGGGCATCCACAAACCATGAGTGACACCTAGCAGCATGTCATGGCTACCCAAGCTAATCAGAAGAGGTGGAGAACCTATTCAGTTAGGATTGCAATGCAATACGGTCCTTCTCTAATACAATACTCTCGACCACATTGTTTGGTTTGATAGTTTATTCATGTCTACTATCCAATGTGATTCATTTACTTATATGATTACCTTGAATATGATTTGGAACGACTTCCTAAATCTTATTCATACTCTGGCCCGAGATTCTTAATCATATCATAGAGTATTCTCCCTCAAACGGTTTGAAGGTTAGAGATCCCTTGTTGCGCATTCACTTGCCTCCATGGCTAAGTAGCTTAACCCCAACTATGCCGTGGACACCCTCGGATGGGGTGACTTTGACATAATCAAAGATCAAGGACCTCACCACAAGACAACTGTGATGCCTCAGGTCAAAGGACTAATTTGCATTATCCCAACTATGAGTTCTCATGTGACATGATCATGAAAACTCATCGTTGATCGTGTTCAGTGGACTCATTCCATATTGAGCACCTACATGCTTGTCTTGGTGTCAGTTACACCAATGACTCGAGACTAGTCACTCTCCCTGAGAGAAGACATAACATGTACTGATCTTAACGGACTGTCAATGCCCAATTGGCAATCCTATGATCAGGAACGTTTAGGATATGTCTATGAACGAGAATGGTCTCATGAACCTAACTTGTTTAGATTACATTCTCATAAGCACATATTCCTTGGACTTATTGTTTAAGCATATAACATTTATATGAGACTACTTTAAACAATAATCATTGCCCTTTATATTAAACTAAATTAGTTTAACATTTGAAATGTCCGTAAAGTATCATCAGATGATTGGTTTTAGGGCACATTTCCAACAGGATCTTGTAGATGATTAATTAGTAATCATCAAAGAAGATAGAGAATTAAAATAAGTTTTAATTCACTAGATGATTGGATAAAATAAATCAATTGGATTGATACCAATCACCTCACTGCCTTGCTAATTAGAACCTAAACCGATTGTACACCAACACTTCAGTGGTGGATCAACACGTGGATGATGGAAAATAATCCTTTGGATTAATTGAGTGTTATGATTAATTAGAAAGTCTAAGAAAATCATAGAAGCGATAAAAGATCGCTTTGGGCTTATTGAAATAAGTTCGGGTTAATCCGGGCCCAATGGACATTAACCTCTTTGGCCTTTTATTCAAGCATAAGATGACTTGAAATTGTAAAAGCCCAAAAGCCCAAACAACACCCTTTGGCCGGCCATGAATGAGAAAGAGTGAGTGGAGTCAATGGTTGACTCACTTCTTTTATATATATGTTAAGTTTAAAGAAACTTATACAAGTCACTCCACACCATACTTCACACCATAACTTGTATGGCTTTGTGATTGAGTGAGTTAAACAAAAGAAACAAAAATCTCTCCCTTTCTCTAACCTACACAGCCGGCCAAACCAAGGGAAATTGAGAGCTACACTTCTCTCTTTCTCTTGTGATCCATCATCCATTCCATCACTTGGTGGGTGTGGATCCTTAGAGGTCCTCAACTTTGGGGACTAGGAGAACCTAGAGGAGTTCCATTTGGCCAAGGTGGAGCAAGCAAGGAGGGAGGCTAGGCTCAAGGAGTTCCAAGAAGAGAAAGCTTGGAGGTGGTCCATCCTTGGTCTAAAAGCTAGATCAAGAGGTATATGACTACACCTTCACTTTGTTCTTAATTTTCTTTGATGCATCAAATACAAACCTATGCTTCTTGAAGGGGATTTGCATGACTAATGCTTTGATATAATTGCTTCCGTTGCTTATGCATATGAATTTTGAATTGCTTATGCATGCTAGTCATTAGAAATCCCAACATAATCTCATAATTTCCCTTCACTCAGGTCCTAAACTTCCTCCTTCAACGAGGTGACCTCTCCCGAATTGTTTTTAGAAGGTGAGGCACTCGTGTCACGAAGTCTTGTATTTCCCATCCACCGGTAAACCCTACTTGGCCTACGGCCAAGGATCTGGTCTAGCGTCTCTTTCAATATTTGAAGACCAACATCCTCAATTGGAGTCACCTGCTCGGTAAGGGTCTTGAGAGGAAGTTGCGATGCCACTTCTTCGAGAAGAGCATTGCTTTTCTCCACCATAGTGGTCTGTAATAAGAAAATAATTATTAATATTTTTAATAATTATAAATGAAGCAAAAGTAACAGCTAGTTAGAGAAACTTACATGGAGCTGCTGAGCCGTCTCATTCTTGAAGTGAACATAAACTTCTGCGAATATGTCGATCTCCGGAAACTTTGCACCTTCCTAAAAAATAAATTTAAAGAAATAATCAAAGAATGTTAAAATTTTAAATTTTAAATTTTAAAATTTTAAAATATAATATAGGTTTACCTATTACAGCTCGTTTCAAAATTAGAACTATTTTATTCCTGGAAGTGGGAAATGACGAAATTGCCCTTGGGTTGACTTTTCATTTGACTTTTGCGTCGTAACTCGTACGACTCTTCCCTCTGTATTTTCTTGATGTGCTCGTCGCTACGAACGTGTAGACGCGAGCGGGACGTCGTTCGGAGTTCGAACGACTATTTTAGCGGGCGTTAGTTTTTCGACGTTTCCCGTATTTCAATTTTGGACAGTTTGGGTTGTTGGGCTGGGGCCCAAATGTCTGCAGGCCCATGTGGCCTTGTCCCTGAAAATCTGGATCCTTGTCTCCCAGTCCTCATCTTCTTCTTCTCTGCAACACGAACCAAAAACTCCAACAACTCAAATTGATCAAGGCACCCCGTGCCTCTCCTCCCTCTCACTGAGCCAATCTTTGGCCAGGTGAGATCACATCATCATCATCTTCGTCAATCCCAGTTACACGAACCTGGACCCTGCAACCCAAGAAGCCATCGAAACCCAGATTCTTGAAATTTTCCAGCGAGGCTCGATTTCAGACCTCAGCCATTTCTTGGTGAAACCTTAGCCAAAACACTTCAAACAAATCACCATTGAGTTCCTGGAAGTCCCAGGGACCTTGCTCAAGCCTTGGATGGCGACGTTTGGTCGAGAATCAACAAAACCAAGATCGGCATTTTTCACCCGTGGCTTCTCCCCCATTTTCAGGCCACTTCTGGCCAGTTTTTGGCCCCCAAAATGGTAAATTATTATTCTCCTCACTCCTAGCTTCATTTTGGTACTTGAATCGTGCAATTTGGCCTTGAAATGAAGAAGTTATGAAGCTTTGAAAATTACCCAGAAATTTCAGCCAAAATTCCCAGATTTCGGCGACCGGAAAATCGGCAGGGATGACCGGCGATGACGTCAGCGATGACGTCAACGATGACGTCAGCAAATCAGGTTAGACCGGCCTTGCTGACGTCAGTAAACCGGTTCAGACCGGCGCTGACCGGCTCGGCTGAAGTGAGCCGCGCGTGGAGACAGCGCCTGGAGCCGCTCGTGAGACAGCGCCTGGAGCTGCGGCTTAGCGAGTTTGAGCCGCGCGTGGGGGTGCCTGGGGACTCTTTTTTCAATTCCGTCTTCGCGAGGCGACTAGTGAGGTACTACCTCGTTTGAGCTGAGCGTGGGGGCGCGTGAGGTACTACCTCGGCGCAGTACGCATGATATTTTTCGAGGTGTTTTGGACCTCCTGGTTGAGAAAACAAGGGATAGGTGTAATTAATTAATTAATTAGTAACCTTTATGAGTTTAATCATTATTATGGTGATATCTCATATAGGTGAGACTTATCCAGAGGATTACTGGGGCTACCCAGGATCGGGGGGCTACGACCCGGCTACCTACAGGTGGGTGAGTGGGTCTTTGTTTTGATAAATGTATATGTACGTATGGTTTTTCAATGCTTTCTTCAAACTGTTAGCATAATTCATATCATATACGATTATTGGAGGTAGAACATTCGTATTATACTGCCATACATGTTTTATACTGTTGCTCATCAATAGATGTATACACCCCAGGTATTAGTACTCAGTCTTGTGGCCAGGACTAGCCTTGACGTTTGGAGTAGTCACTACCAGTATCGTTACGCAGCTTTGGATCCATTGTAGGTACTAGCCTGTTCTAGGTTGCACTAGGCAACTCGAACTTGTGTGACTGCACTTTGTGCACCAGCGCTTAGCGTTAGACTCGCGTCATTGTAGCACTCAGCGTATTACTTTTATACCTAACCTGTTCCTTGTGGTTTAGCCACTTGGACTTGTGTGTTTACATATGGGTGAGCATGTCAGTAAATCATTATCGGGGAGTACCCGTGTATTTTCTTATAGTATTTTGAGGTTCATGCCTGAGGGTATGACGTATTTTCTCAAACTATACTTTTTTTCAGCGAGGGGTTAGTAGACTTTTGAAAACAAAGGTTTTATCAAACTTTGCTTTTTGACCCACTCACCGTTTTATGTTTTGCGCCCCTCCAGGATTAGTTGGCTTGGAGCTTTCGACGTTAAGATGCGGTGGTATGACAATGTAGGGATTTTTTCTACAGTTGAATTAATTTGTATCATCTACTCTGTTCACAACTCATTATTTTGTTACTATTCTTCCGCCCGCACACTCCGTGCACTCTGACTCTTATTTAATTCAATTTTTCCTTGTTTATTCTTAAATTCTTCTAAATGGTTGTCGTCACCTAACACGTGTCGGCCAGCACTTCCCGACACCTGGCGTGTCCGGGATCGGGATGTGTCATTACCTCTCGTCGCTTCTCCAATCTATAAAAGAAGGGTTTCGAACTGGAGTGGTGTAGACGTTTCTTTTTGGACTTATTCAGTTTGTTGGCTCGAGATCGCTTCTGTTAAACCAAAAATTTATTAGTGCATATATTAATTTGGAATAAAATTATGAAAAAAAATTATTATACTTACCAAAAACTTAGGCTCCTGAAAATGTTTACATAACCACTCCCAATCCTTAGGCCACGTCACTAATTCCTGAGAGCATCTTTCGGCTAGAGCAGTCTCCGCATCCAGATAAGACTCAAAATGGTGGTGGTCCAGTCGTGTGAAGACGTGTGAAGAACTCATTTATGTACATGGTCCAGTGGCATCAAGGTCATAGTATAACAGTTCACCTACAAATATAAAAAAAAAAATTAAAATATTAATAATATTTGACTTAATTATAAAAAGTACTGAATACACTCACCGACATCTCATGTCACATTTTCTGCTTCATCTCCTCCGGCACTTTTCCCCATGTTTCTCATTGCATAGGGCAATGAGCACGAACTATAGTCCCTATGTCGTGGACCAAGGTTATGTGTTGGTCAGACGTAGAAGCAGTACGGTGTTGGGAATCATACGTGATGCTGATATGGCCAGAAGACTTGAGCGCTTCCGGGTCTTTTTCTTAAAAAATAACAAATTCATGGTTAAAACTAACTTACAAGTTAAAACTAACTTACAATTCTATAGAAAAATCGGCAAAACCTCCCCTAAAAGTCTAACATTTCCCATAACTTGCAAACAATAATACAACACATATCCACATCCACACAATATTTTCAACAATTATATTCATATATTATCCACATCGTACCAATATTTGCAACATGCAATCAATTATAAACATCAAAAAATATTTTTAATATGCTAGTAAACGAAAAAAAAATAAGTGATTGGATAGCAAGGTTTATTACCTGTCTGCCAACCCTCTCCCTTGACTGTGGATGTCGCGGGGGTTTGAGTTGCCTAGTCATTTACACAATATCACCGGTGAGCCCGACGAGCGCTGACCAGGGGATGTGTCACTGAGGCAGTGGATGACGCGGGTGCCTTAGAAGTAACCAGAGCGGCCGACACAAGCTCCTTAGAAGCAACTGGCTGTGCAGAAGCTGCACTAGGAAATGAGATACGATGTGTAGAAATCAAATCCGACATCTGTAAATTGACCCAATTAGAAATTAGTTATATAAATAAATAAATAATTAGTAAATAAATTGTAAGTAAACATTCAATTTACTTACAATTTTTTCTTCTGTCATGTATTTTCTTATATTTTTTTCTTATTTTTAAATTAGTTAAAAACAAATATAATGGCCAAAATCCATAAAAATTAATCTTCAAAAACTGGACCTAATAAACATGTAATAAACAAAATCCATAAAAATCTAAAAAAATTGGACCTAATCTAATCAAACAAACAGAAATTAAAACGTATTAATCTGCAAGCATCCTAATGTAATCAAACAAACCCGGATATGTCAAACATCCTAATCTAATCAAACAAACCCCAATTTGCAATTAATCCCCTAAACCCTTAAAACCCCAATCTGTCAAGCATCAAATGCAAGTGACAAAATGAACGAAAAAAAAAAACCTTTAATTTGGGTGAGTAATTACATTAATCAGAGTGAGAGAGGGTTGGAGAGGTTTGGAATAGGCTGGAGTTGGGTTTTCTTGAGGTTTTAAGTCGAACGGAGGGAGGGAAGGAGGGAGAGTGAGAGAGACGGACGGAGGTAGAGCGAGAGAGGGACGAAGATCGATCTAGGCAACAGGAGTTGCAGGTTTTTTGGGTTCGAGAGAAAAAGAGGAAGAAGAAGAAAGAAAATGAAAAAGCTCAAGTCTGATTTAAGACAGAGGTCTTTGCGTGATGGAGGGGTTTTTCGTCGCGGAAAGTGATACAAAAATTTAAAACCAGCCCAAACCTTCAAAGGCCACCAAAATTTTAGGCTTTACGCGACGAAAAGTGAAAAACTTTTGCTGCGCAAAACCTAAAAATTTTGGTGGCCCACAAAATTATGGGCTGGCCGCCAAAATTTTCATCTTTTGGGCAATGAAATACTACATGCATTCATCACGCGAAAACATTTTAGGCGACGAAGAGTGTGGAAATATGAGAAATATATTGTGAGACATTCTTCTTTTGAGCAGCGAAAGAATGACTTATTCATTTCTAAATGAAGTAATTTTTTTCAAGGATGAGATGACCAAGATTGAGATGGCCAAGATTGTGCAAAAACTTGATCTGGCCTTGGTTTTTACTGCTGCCATGTTTTGGAACACCACCACCAACACCTTTGACTTCAGGTGTGGCCCCATGTCCCCGACTGTCGTGGACATGGCCCAACTTTTTATGCTCAGGCCATTGGGAAGGGTGGTGGATGTCACTGGCGATTGGAGCAACTCCCTGGGTACTACAGTCAGTTGTTTGTCCAACTCCCTGGGTACTACATGCAGGTTCCTCATCTTTAACGCATCCAAGTGCGGCAAGGGGGAATGGTTTCTGCTGGCCTCAGCACTCCACTCTTTCAACGATTTGGCTATGGGGTCGTTCGTCCTGGCTCATATTTACCACATGATGCACAAGATGACCTGCCCCAAGCTGGTATTGAAAGACTTTAAGTAAAAAGTTCAATAATATTACATGTAATGATTATTTCAGATTGAAAAAACACCCATCGGGTTGGTTTTAGTTCCATCGGAATGGTTTTCAAAGCTGGTTCCTTACAAAGGGAAATAATCAAAGACAACTTTGCCTAAGATTCCTAATCGATACTATCAAAACAGGGATGATTTGAAGGTAGAGCTTAATTCACTACTCCTCGGGGGAGTTAGGATGTATGATCCTAGGGTTCTGGTCTTTGAGTTCTCAAAGTCACAAGCTACACAAGTAGCGTGAATGAGAAAGCAGCAGATAGAGACGAAGTCTGTATCTGGGAAAGGCTTTGAGGGGTTTCCTCGAAGGTTTCTTTCTGAACTTAAGAGTTATGTTTTTGGTTGTTTTGAGTGTCCTCATCTTCGAATCCTCCCCTTGTTTATATAGACCAGCAGAGAGCCCACATCATAGCCGTCACTTCTCTCTGCCACCGTTTTTGAAGACACAGTGAGGAAAGTCTTAATCCGTAAGGCACATGCCATATCCCTGATCAGCCTACTCCCACTGAGAAAAGGTTCTTTATTCAGTCTGATTCCCTCCAAATTGTCTAGTGATTTGCATTAAATGCTGTCAGTGGAGGACTTTTCAAACTTCCTTCCTTTCTGTCCACTGGCCTGGGTTGGGCCCTTTCTTTCTTAGGCCCAACCCATTACCAAACTTAAGTTATGGCCCAATGGATATTTTTCAGTGTAAACAAAGAGCTCTACATATTGAACGGTTAATATGTAAAAATAATTATTAGCTATGTGTGTTGACACATTAACATTTGTAGGAAAAATTAAATTATGGTGAAAATTGATAATAATTAATGCACAAGTGTGAAATTTAAAAAAAAAATATACAAACCCTCGTAACGAAAAGGTCTACAACTTTTGTTAAGGGGTCATCTCTAAAATCGGATACCAGAAACCATGAACCCTAGATTATTTTTTTAATCGTCGATTAAGGTTTAGGTTTATTCTCTGTTATTCTAACTAGATATTATTTTTTCCGACGGCTTCTTTTTTAAAAAACATGATCTTTAATTGAATTAAAAAATATGAACGGCTTGGATCGTTGATATCATGTCTCGATATTTACAGTTTCATGAAAATTGTGTCAATGTTATATACTTTCTATAAACTTTATATATTCTGAATTATATTTTTCCAAACTGTAAATATCGGGAGGTGATATCAACGATTCGAACCGTTCAATTTATTGAATTCAGTAAAAAATCATGTTTTCAAAAAAGAAGCCGTTTGAAAGAACAAATTCCGATTAGAATAACAGAGCATAAACCTTAACCTTAATCGACGGTTAAAAAATAATCTAGGGTTCATGGTTTCTGGTGTTCGATTTTGGAGATGACTCTTCAACGAAAGTTGTAGACTTTCTCGTTACGAGTGTGTGTATATTTTTCTAAAATATTTCACACTTGTGCATTAATTATTACGAATTTTTCATTGTAAGTTAATTTTTCCTACAAATGTTAATGTGTAAACACACATAGCTAATAATTATTTTTAAGTGATTCTTTAGTAGCTCAAAAGAAGAACAACTCACAATAAATTTCTCATGTTTAAGCGACAACCACTCTTTGTCGCCTAAAGTGTCTTCGCGCGATGAATGCGTGTAGGTTTTCGTCTCCCAACATTTTCCGCATTAATTTTTTTATTATATTTTATTAATTTTATTTTATTATTATAATTCTAAAAAGAATTGCACAAATAATTTATTTAAAGCATATATAGTTTTATTTTAATCTGGATACAAATTAAAAAAATTTGTTGCTTTGAAACATTTAAAGCATACATACAAACTAAATAAAATATTATTACATCAATCCAAATTAAACAAATTAAACAATTAAACAAATTCGTTGCTTTGAAACATTTAAAGCATACATACAAACTAAATAAAATATTATTACATCAATCCAAAGAAGCAGCTATTGCAGTGGCGGTGCTTGTGCAACTTGATCGTTGTAATGTTGTGCCTCCCGATAACGCTTCTTGGAGATGTTATCAATGTATTCAATCATGTCAGTATCGATCTCATCAGCATCAAAGTCCAGCTGACACATCCCGATCCCGGACGAGCCAGGTGTCGGAAGTGCTGGCCGACACGCGTTAGCGTGACGAAAGCCAAAAAGAAAATTGAAAATAAAGGATAGAATATTGAACAGAGTGCGAAATAATTATTAGAATAAAAGAATACACAGTGTGAGTAGAGTGAGGGATACAAATATATACAAACGTATAAAATCCCTACATTGTCATACCACCGCGCCATCGACGTCGCAAGCTCCCAGCCAACTAACCTAGAGGGGCGCAAAACATAAAACGGTGAGTGGGTCAAAAAGCAAAGTTTGATAAAACCGTTGTTTTCAAAAGTTTAGTAACCCCTCGTTTGAAAACAAGTATAATTTGAGAAAATACGTCATACCCGTAGGCATGAACCTCAAAATACTGTCGTGAAAACATGCGGGTACTCCCCGCTAATACTTTACTGATGTTTGCTCACTCGTATGTAAACACACATGTCCACGGGGATAAATCCCACAATGAACAAGCTAGGTATAAATAATTACGCTAAGTACTCCAATGACGCGAGTCTAGTGCTAACCACTGTGCACAAATGTGCGTCACACAAGTCCGAGTTGCCTAGTGCAACCTAAGACAGGCTAGTACCTACATGGATCCAATGTTGCGTAGCGGTACTGATAGTGACAGCTCCTAACGTCAAGGCTAGTCCTGGCCACAAGACTGAGTACTATACCTGGGGTGTTATACAACTACTGAGGAGCAACAGTATAAAATCATGCATGACAATATAGTACGAGTGTTCTACCTCCAACACACGTAATGAATATGCATCTACGCTAACAATTTAAGAAAGCGTTTAAAAAGCCTTACGTATATATATATACTTTATCAAAGAAAGACCCACTCACTCACCTGTAGGTAGCCGGGTCGAAGTACCCCGTCTTGGGTAGCCCCGGTAGTCCTCTGGATAGGCCCCACCTATATGAGAAATCACCGGTACAATGATTAACTCAAAAAGGTAACGAATTAACGAATTAATTACACCTATCCCTTGCTTTCTCAATTTGGAGGTCCAAAACACCTCAAAAATTAACATGCATACTACCCCGAGGTAGTACACGTCGTCACGAGTCGACCCGTGAAAACAGAACTCAATTTGGACCTTCCACGCGCCCTCACGCGCGGCTTGAAGGTCGGAGCCTATGGCTCCACGCGCAGCTCCACACGCAGCTCACGCGCGAGCTGGTCAACTGAGCCGGTGAGCCGGTCAACTCGGCTCGGCTCAAGCCGGTCAACACGGCTCGGCTCAAGCCGTCAACGCGGCTCGGCTCAAGCCGGTCTAAGCTGCTGACGTCAGCATGGCCGGTCCAACCTGGTCCGAACGACGTACGGCTCGCGTCTACGAATTCGTAGTGACGAGCACGTCAAGAAAATGCAAGTGGATGTGTCGTACGAGTTACGACACAAAAGTCAACCAAAAAGTCAACCCAGGGGCAAAAACGTCATTTCCCACTTCCGGGAATAAAATAAGTTAAATTTTGAACGGGCTGTGACACCGGTGCTGACGTCATCGGACCGGGTTGGACCGGCCATGCTGACGTCAGCAGACCGGTTCAGACCGGATTTGCTGACGTCAGCAGCTTAGACCGGCTTGAGCCGAGCCGCGTTGGCGGCTTGAGCCGAGCCGTGTTGACCGGCTTGAGCCGAGCCGAGTTGACCGGCTCACCGGCTCAGTTGACCAGCTCGCGCGTGAGCCGCGCGTGGAGCTGCGCGTGGAGCCATAGGCTCCGACCTTCAAGCCGCGCGTGAGGGCGCGTGGAAGGTCCAAATTGAGTTCTGTTTTCACGGGTCGACTCGTGACGACGTGTACTACCTCGGGGTAGTATGCATGTTAATTTTTGAGGTGTTTTGGACCTCCAAATTGAGAAAGCAAGGGATAGGTGTAATTAATTCGTTAATTCGTTACCTTTTTGAGTTAATCATTGTACCGGTGATTTCTCATATAGGTGGGGCCTATCCAAAGGACTACCGGGGCTGCCCAAGACGGGGTACTTCGACCCGGCTACCTACAGGTGAGTGAGTGGGTCTTTCTTTGATAAAGTATATATATATATATACGTACGGCTTTTTAAACGCTTTCTTAAATTGTTA
Organism: Gillenia trifoliata; assembly: GCA_018257905.1. NCBI lineage: Eukaryota > Viridiplantae > Streptophyta > Magnoliopsida > Rosales > Rosaceae > Gillenia > Gillenia trifoliata. The sequence continues at coordinate 3,231,630 of CM031080.1, read as the reverse complement.
GCGTAGATGCATATTCATTACGTGTGTTGGAGGTAGAACACTCGTACTATATTGTCATGCATGATTTTATACTGTTGCTCCTCAGTAGTTGTATAACACCCCAGGTATAGTACTCAGTCTTGTGGCCAGGACTAGACTTGACGTTAGGAACTGTCACTATCAGTACCGCTACGCAGCATTGGATCCATGTAGGTACTAGCCTGTCTTAGGTTGCACTAGGCAACTCGGACTTGTGTGACGCACATTTGTGCACAGTGGTTAGCACTAGACTCGCGTCATTGGAGTACTTAGCGTAATTATTTATACCTAGCTTGTTCATTGTGGGATTTAGCCCCGTGGACATGTGTGTTTACATACGAGTGAGCAAACATCAGTAAAGTATTAGCGGGGAGTACCCGCATGTTTTCACGACAGTATTTTGAGGTTCATGCCTACGGGTATGACGTATTTTCTCAAATTATACTTGTTTTCAAACGAGGGGTTACTAAACTTTTGAAAACAACGGTTTTATCAAACTTTGCTTTTTGACCCACTCACCGTTTTATGTTTTGCGCCCCTCTAGGTTAGTTGGCTGGGAGCTTGCGACGTCGATGGCGCGGTGGTATGACAATGTAGGGATTTTATACGTTTGTATATATTTGTATCCCTCACTCTACTCACACTGTGTATTCTTGTATTCTAATAATTCTTTCGCACTCTGTTCAATATTCTATCCTTTATTTTCAATTTTCTTTTTGGCTTTCGTCACGCTAACGCGTGTCGGCCAGCACTTCCGACACCTGGCTCGTCCGGGATCGGGATGTGTCACCAGCTACAATTATCAAAATTATGAAAATACTAATAATAATCATAATATTAATTTAAAAGTAATAATACTATTAATTAAAAAAGAACTATAAATTTGTAATTGACACTTATGGATACCTCGTCAAACAACGACTTCTTCCTATCCTCTGGCACTTTTTTTTCAGGATGACCACTCCATAGGGCAATGGCACTACAAAACAGAATGCTATTAGCAAGGGCCGAATTTGGTCGCAAACACCCATTTCCCGTTGGAAATAAGCTTTTTCGACAGCATCATGCCGTCGCTAGTCGTCGGTAATTGTGTTGTCGTAAATACTTTTTTTCCGACCAACTGTCGGAAATAGTACTATTTCCGATGAGTAAGGGCCGTCAGTATTGCTTATTTGTTTGTCGGAATTTGATTTTCAAAACGACCATCTCAATTTTGTTCCGACCCATAACTATGGTCGCAAATATTTAGGAGTTTGTCGGAAATATTGTTCGATCAAAATTTTTTGCTTTTGCGATGACATATTTTCGACCAAAAAATGTTGTCGGAAAATGTTTTTGCAACAACGAAACAGTATTTACGAGGGCACTGCATCGTCGTAATTAGTATTACCGACAACACGTTTTTGTGGGCAATATATAATATTTTCTCGGAAATAAGTGAATAAAAATATTTCCGATGAAAAAGTATTGGTTAAAAATATATATTACCGAGAGGGAAACGCAGTCGAAAAAGGTTATTATTTTATAAAAAAAATATTAATAATATATTCCAATTGTAATATTTATTAGAAATATGTTTCTAATCATGCACAATTATTTGGTAGCCACATAAGAATAATGATACCATTTTACTGCAATTCATTAAAATGAAGTTATTCATAAATAGAAAAGATAAAATAAACAAAACATCCAAACATTGAATTTAAAAATAGTTATATGGTAACAAAATAAAATTGGTGTTGCACTACACATCTTCGAGGTGAGCATCTGAACAGCTATTAACATTGTCCTGTCCAAAAACATAATGAAAAGATAAGAATTTATCAATTTGAGAATAAAAGTAACAAATACAATATTCAAAAGCGAAAAAAATATTAAACAGGCAAGAAAAGAGAAAATTTCCACACCGTACACAAACACACCCTACACAAATAATCAATGAGAATGCATGTTTTTAAGTCCTAACAGTGAGAAAGTGATTCTGGATATCCAAAATAACACCTAACCTCAACGCAGCTTGATAATGCGACAATGCCTCTTGGAGCATATTTGTTGCAGCAAATACTTGAGCAAGTTTCACATGCAGAGAGTCATCTGCCCAGTCCTTCAGATATCGCTCTAGCAGTGACACAGCATCCCCATTGCGGCCTTCATGAACATGGAGCTCAGCTAGAGCTAATGCATCCCCATTTTGTTGTCAGAAACCTACCTCTCCCATCATAAGCATAATTTCATTCAGCAATCAGTGCATGAATATATTTGCTTATTATCAAGCAAAATCGGTAGACAACACTAAAATATTATTATGATCATAGCAAACAAGCGCATATAGCCTCACATACAATTAGTTCTAACCTTTGCAACTTCAAGTAAGAGGTGTAAATTATTAGGAAAACGTTGTAAAAGATCCGTAAAGAGTTCCAGACCACCTGCAACGCCAAAGTTAAATATAGATTGTAAATGCAAGCAGAATTTCCACTAATAACATAATGAAACTACATCTAGGATCACGAACAGATATGAAATAAAATCAATGAGAACTGTCACAAATATCTGTTTCTAACAACTTTCTACGTCCTTATAGGACATCATCCAATATGAATTCTAGAAGTAATATAGCTAATCTATATACCACCAAGACATTAACCGTAATAATCCCCATTTTTATCCATGCAAAATTCCCCTTTACTTCAATTAGTTGTAGAAATTTTACAAAATGAAGTGTGACGGCATATAGGCCACATACTAAATCAGTAAATAGAAAAGACCTCTAACGCATGCAGTGTTGACGACGAAGCAAGCCTTATCATGACAAAAGACGTATTGAATATGTTCTCAAGTTTCCTCAAACACACCGACAGATAAGAAGAAAATATTCCCATTACCTCTGTAATCATTCAAAGCAATACAACACTGAGCCTCAACGTAGCGCTGCACAGAGAAAAACAAATGTAACAACTTTGTTGGAGTAATCGGGTTTTTCCCCTTTCAACCCTCTTTCCATTATGTACATTCTATCCATAGAACTGCTCAGTTGTAACTTGTGAAAGAACAAAATTATGCAAGCTAAATTGCAAAATGCACATGTATTCTTTCTAATGCATGACAAACCAACTACATAGGCTGACTAACAAAAATCTTCATCCTATGTGCTATGACAACTACTCTCTTCTTGCCATATCAGTCTATCCTATGTGCTATGACATTGTTGAGCTCTGTTACATAGAAGGGAATAGAGTTGTATTGTTCAATTGTGATTGGTATGATACAGCTAGAAAAGGAACAGGTTATAAGAGAGACCGTTTGTTCTAGCAACCCAAGCAACCCAAGCTTTTTATGTCAGAGGGATTAAAAATAAGACTTGGAGTTTTGTGGTGGAAACAAATCCCAGGAACGTATATGAGATGGCTAATGATGAGAGTGAGCCGTACCAAGAAGAAGAGACTCATAGCCGACGCATGGATGCCAACCAATATGAGGTTGAAGATAATGAAACTGATTGAAGTAAGGATGCGATTTAACTGAGTTCACATGTATTGTCATTGTGTTATTCTCTTCTTCTTTTTATTATATTTGATTGTGAAATTTGCGCTCATGTGATTGCGATTATTTAAATTTTATTGCTACTTTGAGATACATGTTTTGGAGTTAATGAATAAAAAAAATATTGCATTGCTCCTTAAAAAAAAACTGCATTGCTCCTCAAAAAGAAAAAAGATTGCATTGCTCCCTTAAACATAGTAATTCCAACGATGGCTACAAGCCATCACAAATAGATACCCTTTTGCGAGAGCTATAGATTGCTCTTGGAATTAAATACTCATTTTCAACAGCCTCTAATTCCCCTCGTAAATGCACAATTACTTCCGACAGCGAATAATTGCCCTCGGAAATATAAAACTACTACCGACAACCACTTTTTGCCCTCGGAAATAGCCTACCATTTTCGACAGAATGAACTTACTGTCGGAAAAAGAGTAACTACTATCGACGACCGTGAGGTTCGTTGAAAATAAATTTGGCGCCACAGTTCCCGCAAAAAAAAATGATATTTCCGACGAAAAATGAATTTTCTTCCGAGGGCATTTTGTGTGTCGCAAAAAGTAAGCAGCTTGTTGACTCAGTTCCGACGGACGTTGATTTTTCGTCAGAAGTAGTACCTTTTCCGACGGTTTTTGAAAGCCCTCGAAAAAGTTTGGTCGGAAATGACTGTTTTTTTTGTAGTGTGGGTCCATACTATGGATGCTATGCTCTGCACCTCCGTCGAAAAAGCTGTGCGCCGCATAAGATCATATTCGATGCCCATCCGCTCATTTTCTCTAATAAGTCTGATAACGCGAGCCACTCTGTTTTTTTTTCTTGAGAAGATATTTGGGATTTGAGAAGAAAGAAGATGAGGAAGGAATGAAGAAGAGAGAAAATGAAGTTTTAGAATAAATAAAATGAGGAGAGAATGAAAAAGAGAGAAATGAGGAAAAAGAGAGGAAGAATTAGGAGAAAACAATGAAAACTCTGAAAATGAGGAAGAGATGAATGCGGCGCTAAGATTTTAACCTAGAATCCGTGAACCCTTACTCAAAGAAGATATTCGTCGCCTGAACTCCTTAATTCGTTGCCCAATATACCCTGCCATTATTGTCCCACCCAACTGTCTGGGATTTTCAGCGACAAAATGCTTAACAAATTCGTGGCACAAGTTATCTTAGGTGACGAAACAAATTTGTCGCTCAAGATGTTTGTCGCCTAAAAACCCTTATTTCGTCGCGCAATGTACCCCTGCCATTATTGGATCCCACTTAACTTTCTAGGGTTTTGAGCGAGAAATAAAGTTATCTGTCGCCCATGTACTGCTTAGGCGACAAAATAATCCGTCGCGCAACAATTTATTTATTATTATTATTTTTTTTAGCTGCTTAAAAAATAACTTTTTTTATTTGTGAATGAAGTAATTAATTCTAAGAAAATTATATTTTAAAATAAAACTAAAGAATTACCAATCTCAACTTTCATTTATTTTTCAATTTTACAAGTTTACAGTTTCCCGACATTCGAATTTAATCTGAATCAGAATTACAATAAACATCAAAGTCATCACTTTCGTAATTTTGGCTTTGTAGTTCATCCTCGGTGCTTGCATATGATTCCTCATCACCATCCTCGTTCTGCGAGATGCCATGTGGATTGTAGCGTCTCAGATCACCGAGTTCAATCATAATGAAATCTATCGATATTTCGATTTTAGGCATTCTAGCTACCTCAAGCGATTCTTGGATTACATTAGTATCTAGAGGTGTTTCCATACCAAATTCTATCGAAGATGAAAGCTATTGGTCAGTGAAGTTGTCATCGTCATTATTATCTAGGTCAAGAATATCATATATGTTCCTGTGATGAATCTTCTGAACAACTTTCCAACCACTCTCGACCTTAGGGTCATCTAGATAGAAAATTTGTTTTGCCATAGTTGCTAAAATGTAAGGGTCTTCATTGTACCAACGTGTGTTAGTGTTCACTGATACTAACCATTCGTCCCGCTTCATACTTCAGTTCCTATTTGGGTTTGTATCAAACTAATGACACTTAAACAAGATCACTGGACAACGGTCTTTGTAAAGCACTTGTACAACACTTGTTAGTTTGCCATAGAACTCAATATCAGCACTGTTGCCACCATCTGGGACAAAGACCCCACTATTTTGAGTTAACAACTTGTCATCATATTAAGCATCCAAAAACTTAAAGTTGTTCACATGATAACCTGAGTACAATTCAACACGAAACGGTCTGACTGCCAAGTTATATAATTCTTCGATGTAGGACGGCAAATTCTCTTCCTTCAGTTTCAACAGGTATTATATTACACAATATTTACCTGTTAGTTAAAGAAAGTATAAAGACGATGATGAAATGCCTGAAATATGCTCCTTAAAAAGCACACACAACTTACATGTTCACAAAACCAATGAGAAAACAATGCACAGTGCTTCTCAGCATGTAAATGTGAAGGATATGCACTCATGACCAACTATTCATGCTCCTCCAGACGCAGCCCCATATCTTGTCTCAATTGTTAAGTATGAACCAATGCGATACTCCATGTTCTTTTCAGAAAATGATTCGTCTCTCGGTCACTCTCCAAACAGTCGTGCAATTTGCACAAAAATAGAAAATTTATCTTTTCTAACACCACCGTCATTATTGCGTTGAGGATGATTGAAAGTCTTATCAAAATCACTTAGATACATTGCACAAAAAGTAAGCGACTCATATGTGATCCATGCCTCCACAATGGATCCTTCAGACTTTGCCCTGTTTCGCACAAAATTTTTTACTCGCCAAGAAGTCTGTAAAATCGAAAAGTGATGATACATATTATTTAACATTAATTGATCAAGAATAAAAAAAAACATGGGTGGGCGTTACCTTTCTATTAGATACATTCATTGATAGTTGATTGGTCCACCAAGCAATACCTCATCCGCCAAGTGTATCATCATGTGAATCATACTAGTAAAAAAAGCTGGTAGAAAAATTTGTTTAAACTTGCATAAGATGTGTACAATGTCATCTCCCAACTTTTTTACATCCGACACAGGCAATGACCTTGCAGTCAACTGCGCAAAAAATCTCGACAGCATCAATATAGGGTTCACCACATCATAAGGCATGCTTCAAATATCAACTGGAAAAAGGCGTTGGATTTGAAGGGAAATTTGTGGATTAACCAAGTTCATTAAGCAACATCATTAGCATGCAATTAACAATTAATTGGCGGATCATGCTTGTATACACTTAAATCAAAACTTTACCCAAGAAATTCTAAAGCCTAGTAGATTATGGTGAACCATTAACAAAACTCAAGCACAATTTGAGTTGTGAATTTTTATACCTTTGTAGATTCCTCTTTGCCTAAGCAAAGGCTAATCACCCATGGAGAGGGCCTTCATTCCAAGCTTCTTTGCTCCAAGAACATTTTCGAAGGATGATCAAAGAATTGGTTTCTCCAAGTTCCCAAAGGAGGGAACCTCTAAGTCTCTTCACCAAGGAGAGTCTTGATGAGAAGATGAGTGTCCTAGAGGAAATAGATTGCTAGCTAAATTCCTCTAGGGAGCAAGCCTCTTTGAGAGAAGAGAGCATTTTCATGCTCAACCATTCTCCCAAAAGAAAACCCTTAATCTTGAAAATTCTATAAAGTTTCCTTTATAGCTTTTTCCACAATGTAGTGGCAAACTTGCAATTAAAGCAAGTTTGCTATACATTCCCTTATAGCCGGCCACATTGGGTTCTTTGAGCTATTGGGCCCTAATCTATTATTAGCCATTAAGTTGTCATACAACTTAAGTCAATGGGCTTGACGTTCGAAGCCCATTGGGCCTTGAAGCCCAAAACCAACCCAAGGTCTTTAACGAACTTATTCGTCTGATTAATTAACATTTTAACTAATCCTTGCCATAAATAATTAAACCATTTAATTATTCTTACTCATCTCCATTCTTTGCATCAAACTCTACCTTACACGGTGTGCGATCCATTAGGTTCCTTTTAGCGAGGCAGTGGAGGATTAGAACTCTTTCAAATCATTTCCGAATTGAAACATATTTTCAATTCTTCCCTTAAGTGATTATACACTTATAGGGCATCCACAAACCATGAGTGACACCTAGCAGTATGTCATGGCTACCCAAGCTAATCAGAAGAGGTGGAGAAACCTATTCAGTTAGGATTGCAATGCAATACGGTCTTTCTCTAATACAATACTCTCGGCCACATTGTTTGGTTTGATAGTTTATTCATGTCTACTATCCAATGTGATTCCATTACTTATATGATTACATTGAATATGATTTGGAACGACTTCCAAAACCTTATTCATACTCTGGCCAGAGATTCTTAATCATATCTTATAGTATTCTCCCTCAAACGGTTTGAAGGTTAGAGATCCCTTGTTGCGCATTCACTTGCCTCCATGGCTAAGTAGCTTAACCCCAACTATGCCGTGGACACCCTCGGATGGGGTGCCTTTGACATAATCAAAGATTAAGGACCTCACCACAAGACAACTGTGATGCCTCAGGTCAAAGGACTAATTTGCATTATCCCAACTATGAGTTCTCATGTGACATGATCATGAAAACTCATCATTGATCGCGTTCAGTGAACTCATTCCTATTGAGCACCTACATGCTTATCTTGATGTCACTTACACCAATGACTCGAGACTAGCCACTCTCCCTGAGAGAAGATATAACATGTACTGATCTTAACGGACTGTCAATGCCCAATTGACAATCCTATGATCAGGAACGTTTAGGATATGTCAATGAATGAGAATGGTCTCATGAACCTAACTTGTTTAGATTACATTCTCATAAGCACATATTCCTTGGACTTATTGTTTAAGCATATAACATTTATATGAGACTACTTTAAACAATAATCATTGCCCTTTATATCAAACTAAATTAGTTTAACATTTGAAATGTCCGTAAAGTATCATCATATGATTGGATTTAGGGCACATTTCCAACAGGATTAGCACATGACATTCATGGTTCTTTAATTCTGAAAATCTAGTTGTTTCCACGTTCACGCAACGTGAGATATTGAAAGCATATCCATCTGAAAACCATATAAAAGAAAGAAAATTGAAAAATGGTTTCTTCCCCTTCGGTTTAACTATGAAAAACGGATGGCCCTTTCTTAGTACACCGCCTACTTTCTTCATTCACAAGGGTCGCCTTATGCCCATTCGTTCCAAACCGAGGTGAGCTTTGATCGTGTCCTTCGATTTTCCCTTAATGTCTAGAAATGTCCCCGTCAATGTATCACACACATTTTTCTCAATATGCATCACATGAAGGTAGTGTCTAAGCTTTAACTTCGACCAGTACGGGAGCTCAAACAAAATACTCTTATGCGTCCGGATCATATGTGTAGCTGGCATGAGTCCAGTAACAACTTTGTCAAATGAACCAAATTCTAAACTGTTCAACTTGACCAAAATGTCATCTCTAGACTCTTTGTTTTTCCTATAGAACAATATACAATTATTTACACATGCATGAATATTTTCATATCCCAATCCGAGACCGTTCAACACCTTCTGCTAACTTTTATGATCTTTAGGCTAACAATTGTCTTTCCATAAAGTAATCATTATACCGGTTTTACATACTAAACATCATCTTCTCTTGCATCAACTCCACAATGGCCATAAGTACCCAAAAATCTTCGCAACCCGGGTATAATTCTTGTTTGGCATTTTTCAATAGCCTTTCATACTTATCGAATGCTTCTTTATCCATGGGTCCATGGTAGGAGACACGTTATCTCCCTCTTGCTAGTTGTCATTGGTCGAGGCGTATGGATAACAGTCATATACAATACTCATGGCATGGTCATTAGCAGATAAACTTTTTTCAACAGTCTTCGCTCGTGACTGGTACGAAGACGAAGCATGGTTTAATGGTTCCCCATGATGATTCCATCTCGTATAGGTCTGCATCATCCCATTTCTTATGAAATGATATCGAACATTTTTTAATGTCTCCCACATTGAGTTGTTACACGTCTGACACAGACACTTGATTTGACTACCGGTTGTGTCTCATTGCAAAGTCAATCAACTGATCTATCCCATCCAAATATTCAGCAGCACATCTCTTCAGATTCTATATCCACTATCGGTCCATTTTGTCTGTTAACATAATAAATAGAGAGATGGCAGCATTAAAACAAGTTCAACTATGTCTCGTCACCTTATGCCCCCGGTAAAGGCTCTATCCCATTCGAGAGTGCACATTTGTGTCTTGTAGTGTACGGATCCACCAAGACTAGATTTCGACGTGGGAAAATCTAGGCAGCATCTCCCTACAATTCTCCAGTGTGCGACGTAGATATAAATTACCTAGTATGCACTCGAAGAACGTAAGAAGATGTTACCAAAAATCCCACGATCGAAACCTAATCCATGAACTGCAAACTGCGACACACAAATGTTCACTCCCAAACTATCCAAAAACAAGATAATTCAAGAATCAATTGGATCGCAATCATGCTTTCGCATCCATGCGCGAAATCCAACTAATTCTCAAACGAGAAACTAAGCTTTTCTTGAACAAAAGTGTACAAAGTTAATTACTATTAACTTCATACGTACAATAAAACATAAAGTTATACGTGATATACAAATCATTTGCATACGCAACAATATAAAATAAATTTGTATGTGATATATCAATCTACCATATAAATAAAAATAAAATGATCAAGAAAATACCTTCAAATTGGTCCTCCAACAACAATCCTATGCAACAAAACCTATAAAATAAATAAATAAATTTATGTTATTTTTAGTTCAAAAATAAGAAAAAAATAATAATAAATCAAAATTACCATTAACGATTACCGAGCTCAGTGGTGGTGGTGGAGGAGGAGGTGGTAGCTAAGGAGGGAGGGAGAGAGAGAGAGAGAGAGATTTGGAGGGAGAGATCTAGAGGGGAAGATTGATAGTGAGAGAGGCAGTTTGGAGATTTTGCAAAAACTACCCCTTGGGGCTGAGGAAGGGGATTAAAACATGTAGGTTTTGCACGACAAAGATGTTTGTCGCCCAATATTCCTCAATTTGTCGCGACAACATGGCGTTGCCCAATATATACTTTAGTATGTCGCACACAATTTGGCGCCAAATCCTCATTTTACAGCCAGTTTTTCCATGTGTTGCGCGACGAATCAATTATTTGTCACCCATGCACTGTTTAAGCGATGAAATGATTCGTCGCTTAAAGGTTCTGATTTTTTTTTTGTATTACACATGTTAGGCAACAAAATAGAATTTTCGTCTCCTAAATGCTTATTGGGCAACGAAATTGACGTCGTCGCCTAAATATTTGTCGGGCAAGTAGTTTTTTCTACTAATGTTACAATATAATCGTCAAAATTCTAAAACCTTTGTTTTTCATAACTTGAAGTGCTTTCTAAAAGAAGCACATAACTAGTGTTTTTGGCATAAAGCACTTAAAGTGCTTTTGAAACCCAAATTTTTTTTCACAAAAAGCGCGTTCAGTCATTATAAAAACACTTCCAAACGATCATGAACGTCCCGTTACACAGAGTAAATTATTATTAGTGGACAACTGGATGTCATACCTATTATCGTTGTTCACTTTTGGGCTCCGTACCTTCATGTTTAATGATGTTACAACATAGCATACGTTAACATTGAAAATATTGAATTACAAGAAATACGTTAACGTTCCAGTCGGTTCTTACATTATACATAGATGTTATTGTGATTACATTGTTAAGGTATGATATTATGTGTGGACATTATGTTATATGGAACTACCGAGATAAGGATGTTATGCATGGACATGATTACGTTACAAAAACATTGTTCGCTTAACGAGTATCAATGCCTTTTTTTTCAAAACAACATAGATTAACCTTAATATTTATCATTTTTGTTTCTTTTGTTCAAGTGTTATGATCATCAATCGACAAATTAAAATTCGGACTCCAAGTACTAAAGTGAAAACACAAAATATACCCAAGACCTGACTGTTTGATTGATTATTAGGTTCAATCCCGTTCTGTGCAGAAATTGAAAAACAACGGTGCAAAACAGAAAAGTAAAGAAAAATCTTAGAAAAGAAAAATCCTTGGGTAGAGATGCCAATACAAATACACTAAGGAAATAACAGAGAATTTACAAGACTCATACAAGACCTAAGTACACAACCAAACTAGTCTTGCCCTCTCAATCTTGAAAGTCTGATGCACACAGCGGGGTCGCACATAACAAGGTCACACACAGCATGGTCGAACACAGCAAAGTCACACACAGCTGAATAGATGTAGAATGAATTGATGGAAGGCTTCTTTTGCTCTCTAAACTCAAGTATGGAAGATATCACATTGCAAAAGGCACCTTCCTTTGTGCGTGAAAGACCTATTTAAATAGGATACCTCACATGCTTTTGCTAGACTCAAAAGTCCTTGCGAATCAAGTAATCTTTACTTCAAATCTCTTGATATTCTCCAGTGATCACTTGATGAGATTGATACTTGATTCTCAAGCAATCTTCATTCCTTTATTATTTGCGTCGATCACTTCCTTGCGCCACAATGAATCTTCATATCAAATTCCTTTATTATCTCCACCGAATCCTTGAAGGAATTGCCTTTAATCTTTGACTTACCTAAATATAGGACTACTAACCTTAACTGACTAGAGATCTTGTAGAATAATTCCAATATCACTCAATTCAATAATAATTACAATTTGTCTAGGAAATAAGCCGAATTAGATTATATTTACAATCTCCTCCTTTGGTATTTTCTAAGAAACAAAAAAGAAACTCATGTAAATCTAATCCCAAAATAATGTCAGTCAATTTTGATCAGTCACTCTTGTAGTCCACTCTTGTACTTCATCTACATACCCACATGAAAAGAAATATCAAGATAAACAACTTCAATTAAATTCTCAGACGAGGCAGGATTGAAATACGATTTCAATCGTACAATGTAACAATGAAGAACAAGAAGAAATACTAAAATAGCAATTAACTCCCCCTAAACTAATTACTCCCCCTTTTTCGCCTAGGAAAGCCAAAATAGAACAAGAAAGCAAAAAGGCAAGGGATAGACTTTCACATATTTAATAGACATTTACTGACTATTATAAACTCCATAAAATTGCATAGACTTTTAATGATATACTTTTGTGGAAAATAAAGAGTTAAATGATAGACTTTTGCAGTGTTTTAGAGAGTTCAATGCTAGAATTTTTTAGAGTTATGTGGATTTTCATAGACTTTTTAATGATCAATCTATTAATAAGTATTATTATTTTTAAGTTTTCAATTTTGAAATGGCAATCATGACTATGACAAAGTGGTCTTATGAGTTGGTGGTGGCAACGACGATGGTGGAAATGTCACATGGTGATTGTCGGCAAAATGGTGGTAGTAAAGTTGATGTCTTTGGTGGCGGCAATAATAGTAATGGTGGTGATTGTAGTGGCGAGGTGGTGAAGAAGTAGGGATGGGGGCTTGTGGTGATGATAGTGGTAGAGGTGGCAGTCATGGTGATGGTGGTATTAGTGGTGGTCATAGTAGGGGTGGCAATGATGCTCATGATGGTGGTGGCGGCTGTGGCGATGCTTCATACAGTGACCAGGAACACTATCAAGTTAGCAGGACAAGAACTTGCCGATATAAAGAAGGTTCTTCAGGTGCCAAAGGAAAGAAGACATTTGGATAAGCTACGCCCCTTATTTCAGAAATATGGTTTTCAGCCTTCATTTCCTGAGTATCAGCGACGATCAAGTGAGTTTTTCTTTTTGTCTTTGCCTATTGTCAAACGAGTTGTTTATCTTACTCTTATTCTCCTTGTTCAGTGGAGAAGACTAACACGGAGGAGGCCTTCAAGCACAAAGTAGGGATGTCAAGTACTAGCAAGAGTAAGGCTGCCATGATGGTTCCTCTTAATGACGTCTTGTTTCACAAAGAGGCCCTCAAGCACAAGGTGAAGCCAGTTGTTAGGCTAAGTCCAAGGAAGAGATTCTCAAGGTGGCGGCTTCAAAGAAAGCTGAAGTTGAAGCAATTCAAAGTGCTTCCGCCATTGTTACGGGGAAAGAGAAGCGGTTGATGCCCCCTCCTCCCGATGGTGCTCCTATTTTTCCTCCTACCTTGGAGCATGCGAACCAGGAAGATATTCCTATTTCAAGTCGCAAGCGAAATTATAAGAAAGAGGTTGATAGCATCTCTTGGCAAGACTTAAAGGTTGCCACGAAGCCCAATAGTTCCAGTTTCGTGAACAATTGCCTTGCTGGACGCAAAGCTTTCATAAGTGAATTTGGAGAGCCTTTAGCTGACAAAGAGACGGATCGTGATAGGACGATGAAACGGTTTGCCTTCGCAAGTGCTAGTTTACCATTTGTTTACTTTTCTATCTTTATTTCTTCTCCATTTCTCATCTAGTGCTAACACACATCTCACTGTGAAGGTTATGACTAAGGTTGATGATAGGCTAAAGATGGCAGAGCAAAATAAAGAGAAGTTAAGGGAAGGCATGCAGGTTGTGGATGATGTTAAAAGGGAGCGTAAGGCTCGTGTGAAGGTTGTTAAGACCAAGTATCAGGCCTTGGAAAGATTGAAGCAACGTGGTGAGGAAATAGAGAGGCTTCGAAAGTAGTTGAAGGTGGTTACCCTCGAGCGAGACAACGCACTAGCTGAGACTTCCAAGGTTAGAGATAAGTTCATTCTTGAGCGAGATGATGCATTGGCCGAAGTCTCGAAGCTCAAGGAGTGGCCCTTATAAAGGCCACCATTTAGGAGTTTGTGGATACTGATGACTTTGTTGAGTTCATAGGACCTTACTACTATAAGGAGCTTAGGCGTGAGAAGAAAAAGTGGATAGCTATCCTTGAGCGTCACCATGGAGAAGGCGTTATAGATTGGACATGTTTTGAGAAATATCAGTAAGAGGTTGAGGAGCACAAGCAGAAGGGGGAGGCCTTCGCCCTTGACATATACTCTAGTAGTGATGAGGATCTTAAGGAGAGCGAGGCTGGACAGGATGCTAGTGACGGTGAGCAGGTTCAGTAGGACGAGGATGACATTGAAACTGGAGATGGCGATGAAACCCAGCATGATGTTAGTGGTCGCCGGCGCCGCCGCCAGCGCCGCCGTCGCCGTCGCCGGAATCTGGAAAAAGTGGCCGGATTTCTGGGGATTTTTCAAAGCTTCATAACTTCTTCGTTTTAAGTCCAAATTGGACGATTCAAGTACCAAAATGAAGCTAGAGATGAGGGGAACAAGATTGTACCATTTTGGGGACCAAAAACTGGCCAGAAGTGACCTGAAATTGCGGGAGAAAATTCGGCCAAAATGGAGCTTCTCCGTTCACGGTGGCATTTCGAGTTTCAAGGCTTGGGTTGGGTTCCCAAGGCCTCCAGGAGTGATTTGGGGATGGTCCTGAGCCTCCTCGAGTTCCAAAAAGTCCAGTTTGTAGGGGAAGAGTGCCACGGGGGTGGCTTGAGGAAATTCACCCAAGCTTGGGTTTTTTTTTTTTTGGGTTTGTCCAGAATCTGGACACCCACGAGCTGCAGTGTTTCCAGGTGAGGGAGCACCAGGTTTTGCAGGTTGTTTTAATGGAGGTTGGGTTGTCAAAGTGGCCAAGAAAGCCACGGTTTGGTTTGAAGTTTTGCAGAAAAAGGAAGAAGAAGAAGAAGGGAGGAGGGCTCGGCACAAGGAGCCAAAAACCCAACCAGACAAATCCCAGGAAATCTGGGATTGGCCACAGGCCTGCTGCCAAATGGGCCCCAGCCCAAACAAGACATAATTGCCCAAATTTGAATTACGGGAAACGCCGAAAACCAACGCCCGTAAAATATTCGTTCGGAGTCCGAACGACGTACGGCTCGCGTCTACGCGTTCGTATAGACGAGCACATCAAGAAAATACAAGTGGATGAGTCGTACGAATTACGACATAGAAGTCAACCGAAAAGTCAACCCAGGGGCAAAAACGTCATTTCCCACTTCCGGGAATAAAATAAAATAAATTTTGAACGGGCTGTTACATACAGGGCCTCAACCAGCAGGGATCGAGGGTCTAGGCTCTGTGAAGGGGGATGAGTGCTGAGGTAGTGTAGATGTTGGTGCAGGCTTCAAGAGCCAGTTCCCATTTCCGCTTGTGTTGGTCAAGCTTCTCACCAGAAATATATTGAGGTTTTCTCTTTGGGGCCATTTTTCTCGAAATTGATAAGAAGGAGAAAACGCGAGTTGCAGATTTTGTGGAGTTGAGCTTGAGGTGAGTTTATGGGTGCAGGGAAGTTTTTGTTGTAGGTAGATGGTATCTGTCTAAAACTCACAAATATAAAGGTTGGGGGTTCCTACGATTTAATTCGTGCAATTATGGTTCTTCGATCGTGCCCCTCAAAATAATGATTAGTGGAACGTTTGCACTAAAGTGATTAATGCACCAGACAATGGACATTTCTCGCTGATTCAAAGGTCATGGTGGGTATACCGAAGAGTTTTTAAACTTAACTATGGCCTGTCATAACTGCTTAATTAAGTTTAAGGGGGCAAATGTTTACACTAAAAATATCCACTGGGCCAAAGCCTTGTTTTGGTAGTGGTTTGGACCTCAAAGAGAAAAGGCCCAACCTAATTCAGTGAATAAAAGGAAGAAAGCCTACATTCCTCTCTCCACTGTCAGCATTAAATGCAAAGCACTCGACATTTTGGAGGGAAATATTCTATGTGTAAAAAACTCTCTCAGTGGGAGTAGGCTGATCAGAGATATTATTCATACCTTCAGGATTAAGCCTTACCTCGCAGAGTTTTCAAAACAATCGCAGGAAAAAATTTGACAGCTATTGTATAGACCCCAATTGGTCTATATAAACAAAGGAAAAGTTCAAATACAAGGACACTCAAACAATCAAAAAACATAACTCTTAAGTTCAGAAAACAACCTACTAAGAAAATCCCTCAAACCTCTTTCAGCATACAGATTTTATCTCTATCTGTTGTCATCTCATTCGCACTACTTGTGTAGTTCGTGACTTTGAGATCAAGGATTAGAATCTTAGGACCATACCTCCTAGCCTCTTTGAGGAATAGTGAATTAGCTCTGCAATCAAATCCCTTCCATTTGATAGTATCGATTTACCAATCTTAGACCAGTGTGTCTTTGATTATTTTCCTTTACAAGGAAGCAGCATCAGGACCATCCCGATGGATCTATATCCAATCCGATGGGAGTTTTATCAATCAAAAATGACCATTATATGTAGGATTATTATGCTTTTATCTAAATAAAGTCTTTCAATATTAGCTCTTACTTCTGTCTTTACATTCAAGTCTTTATTTTCTGTCTTTACATTCCAGTATTTCAATTTTTACCTTTACTTTCAGTTATTTAATTTCAGTCTTTACTTTTCTCATGTATGCGAAAGAGTGGCGTGTTTTGCTATAAACAGTTTATAACAAACTCCATCTTAGCAGTCTCTGGTATAACATTGAGAGACAATTAAAAGTCCTTAACAAGTAAGGCAATAAAAAGAACCTAACAACGAGGCTACCCGACAAGCCCCAATCCTTTGTAAGGAAGTTATATTACTTGTGGCGCAAGTATCTAACCTGTTTATAACATTATTCAACCTAATCTAATAACATATCATTCTATTGGCACAAGTCAATAGTGGCACGCCTGACAAACACACTAACACAAAGGCCTCATAAGAATTCCTCCAAGGGAATAGAAGTGAAGCCTGCTAAAACCCCAATAGCAAGACCCTGATATCCAGCGGTTAACCAACGTATTATTCCTTACCTGTGTCCTACCAAAAGGCCTCAAACAACAACGGAATTAATATATAGAATCAATTACAATCATCTAGTCAAGGAAAGACAGCCAGGAGTGATTACAAGTGATTGGTGCGGTTGACTTCAGGTGATGGAGAGGTTATTGCCATGAACTGAGTCTGAGTCTCCCTTTTATCATGGGCTTTGGGAGAACAAAAGAAAAATAGAAAGGGGCCTAACAAGTAGGTCCTTGATTGTTAGGGATCTGTTTGCAATTGCAACAAATAAATCATGCAATTGTCAGATTGTTAGTTCGTCCAGTAAATAAAACAAGTAGGCCTGTTTCTCTGTGTAATGTTTCTGCATGATAATTGAACTTTCCTCAGGTTCTGTTTTAATAATCATTCCAGATTACAAATTTCAAATTTTCTATTGCCGAATTTTAGTTTTTATTTTTTATTTAAAAAATCAAAATCAACTGAAAATAATTACTGAACAAGTTTACAAATATTTGGTTTCACTTTTTTAAAAAAAATAATAATTTAAAACAAAATAATTATCCATCATCGTTAAAATTTGTGTTTTTGTGACCGACTTTAAATGATTACAGGTCGTTACTTCGCAAGGACCTATTCTGTTGGTAGTTAAGTCATAGGAGGAATACCCTTCAATGAGGATCATGTAAATCAATTACATTTTATAATTGGCTGTACTCATTAATTTCTTGGATGCCTAAAAAAAAAGAAACAAGGAAAGCGACACACCAATAATGTAATTATGTCTTAGAGAGTATGGGTTCCTCTAGTAGAAGAGAACTTATATAGAATGAGTTCACTATCATGTGGTGTTCTTTGTTCAATAATATATTGTTATGTACAAATTTTTCTTCGCATAGTAATATATTATTAGATTGAGACGCTACGTGACGGTAAACTGATTTTATTTAAATTGTTCTCCCATTGGTGGGGATAATCTAAAAGTGACAAATCCAATGAAATTTTGTAACATCCCGTAAAAAGTTTGTTATAAAATAATTTCTGTGGAATATTCTCTACACGTGCGTGTTTATTTCGTACACGTGAGCGTGTAAGTTTACTGTTTTGGTGGGTGCACAATACCCCCAAAACCCAATTTTTCCTTATTCTTTCTTTCCCTTCCTTCTTCCCCGTCACTTTCCTTTCCCCTGATATTTTTGACTTTTTCTCCCTTTTCTCTCCGTGAGTGCACAGTGCACACCGACGGAAACCCGTCGAATCGAAGCGAACGAAAATCACCACCTCCTTCGTCTCGACGCCGTGGACTCAACGGTGCAAACCGTTCGTCCAAACTCTCACCCGTTTGACGGGAAACGCAACTGGAAGAACCGGACCTTCTCGGCCACTTTCCGGCCAATCTAGACCGAGGTGAGGTTTCTAACTACCACCATTGTGTTCCTCTCGGTGAGTAGATGAATTTTCATAGGTCGTTTGCCTGATTTGGTTGAGTTTTGATGTAGATCGACTTTGCTACAGTGAACCGCAACCTTCGGGGCAATTTCAGGCCATTTCCCGAGCTTGTACGACCAATCCAAAGGTACACCGTGATTCTACTCTTCTCCAGCTTCATTTTGATATATGGCACGTAATTTTTGGACTTGAAATGAAGAAGATACGAAGTTTTAAAAATTTCCCAGAAACCGGCCAAAATTCCGGCGACGGCGGCCGGCGGCGGCGCCGGCGACCGGAAAAAGACCAGAGAACCGGCGCTGACGTCAGCGATGACGTCAGCAAACCGGGTCAGACCGGGCTTGATGACGTCAGCGGCTTAAACCGGCTTGAGCCGAGCCGTGTTGACGGCTCGAGCCGAGCCGAGCCGCGTTGACGGCTTGAGCCGAGCCGTGTTGACCGGCTTGAGCCGAGCCGCGTTGACCGGCTCACCGGCTCGTTGACCAGCTCGCGCGTGAACCGCGCGTGGAGCTGCGCGTGGAGCCGTAGGCTCCGACCTTCAAGCCGCGCGTGAGGGCGCGTGGAAGGTCCAATTTTCGATCTGTTTTCACGTGTCGACTCGTGACGACGTGTACTACCTCGGGGTAGTATGCATGTTAATTTTTGAGGTGTTTTGAACCTCCTGGTTGAGCAAACAAGGGATAGGTGTAATTAATTAGTTATTTAGTAACCTTAATGAGTTTAATCATTATTACAGTGATATCTCATATAGGTGAGAGCTATCCAGAGGACTACCAGGGCTACCCAGGACCGGGGGGCTACGACCCGGCTACCTACAGGTGAGTGAGTGGGTCTTTGTTTTGATAAATGTATATATACGTATGGTTTTTCAACGCTTTCTTTAACTGCTAGCGTAGTTTCATATCATTACGAATGTTGGAGGTAGAACATTCGTATTATACTGCCATACATGTTTTCATACTGTTGCTCATCATTAGATGTATACACCCCAGGTATTAGTACTCAGTCTTGTGGCCAGGACTAGCCTTGACGTTAGGAGTAGTCACTATCAGTACCGCTACGCAGCTTTGGATCCATTGTAGGTACTAGCATGTCTTAGGTTGCACTAGGCAACTCGGACTTGTGTGACTGCACTTTGTGCACCAGCGCTTAGCGTTAGACTCGCGTCATTGTAGTACTCAGCGTATTACTTTTATACCTAGCCTGTTCATTGTGGTTTAGCCACGTGGACTTGTGTGTTTACATATGGGTGAGCATGTCAGTACATTATATATCGGGGAGTACCCGAATGTTTTCATGATAGTATTTTGAGGTTCATATCTACGGGTATGACGTATTTTCTCAATTATACATGTTTTCCTGTGAGGGGTTAGTAAACTCTTGAAAACAACGGTTTTATCAAACTTTGCTTTTTGACCCACTCACCGTTTTATGTTTTGCGCCCCTCCAGGACCTAGTGACGGTTCACTTAGCGGTGATTCGAGGGCTCTCTTCGGCGGTGGTCGACGGTTCTGACATATCTTCGAACTATGTAGGATTCACTCCTACTTGTAGTTAACTTTTAATTATCCATCCTCACGGGGATGTGAATGTTTTTATATTCCTGCACTATTTACTTAGCTCTGACTGTTATGCATCCTGTATTATGGGTTTTTAACCCTCACCACACTTCTACTTCCGCACTCAACTCTTAATTATTCTAAATTTTCACCGTTTCTTGCATAATTGGCTTTCGTCACCTTACACGTGTCGGCCAGCACTTCCCGACACCTGGCGTGTCCGGGATCGGGATGTGTCAAATTTCACATAAGTACTGGTATGAATAATAATGAGCTGGTCCAGATCTTAGTTTCGGCGAGAGGGAAGACAAGCAAGATGGGAGATGAAGATTCCTTAACATTTTTACATTTTTAATTACTAGATAGGAGAAAAAGTAGAGAGGAGTTTGGATCCTTGAGGCTGTTAGTTGCTGCGTTGATCGAATTTGATGCAGCCTTTACTTCTCATCTACATATGGAACCGTTTTGAAACTAATTAGATAATTATTTTATTTTTCAATTTTTAACAGAAAGAAAATTTATTTGGTAACTATTTTCTTTTTTTTTTCCTTAAAAACTGATTTCAAAATCAAGCCAAATTTCAAAATCTCTACATTCGAGCCCTTTTAGTTTTTATTTTCATTTTTTTCTACTCTTATTTCTCATATATCAATTATACAAAACAAAACAAAACATACATTGCACTTCAGTCTCAAAATATGGTATATAGGACCTCTCGATTTTGACACGGTTGCTTGACTTTTGAGTCGACGACGGATCTGGTTTGAGCCCTCAAACCCTCAAGACCTACCATCCCAAAATTCACCAATAATATATCCTAATTATGAAAAATATTGTGGTAGCAAAAATCCATCAGTTGATTATTTAACGAACTTGTACTTATAAAACAATAAAACACCTTTGATCAAGGCCAAATACCACTTGCACCCAAGGAGTGGAGGGGGGCGCGGGGGCGCGCCCCCGGTTGCCCAATGAATCTCCGATGCCTAAGTCAATTCTCTAAATAGAGTGAGGCCTCATTTGGTAGTTCAGACTAGACTGACTATTTCAGTCGGATAGGATAATCTGTCATCGGACAGTACTGGCTAAATTAGTCGGGCATTTGGTGCAATATCGAACTAATATCAACTATTTATACTGTGTTGGCCGGCCCTAGGGTGTGTGTGAAGAACACAATTTGTTCTTCATACAAACTCACTCAAATCCTCATCAAATGCAAGAACTATGAAAATTTTGATCTTCGTAGGAGACGAAGTACATAGGTAACCTTCAATTTGATTCAAGGTGCAACCACAACTCCTCCAAGTAAAAGTGTTCCTCCAAGATAAGATTGAAGGTCCTGTTGAGTATTTAGCCTTTGCTCATGCAAAGAAGATTCTACAAAGGTATAGGATACTACAACTTACTAGTGTGATTTTGAGTTGTGTCTTGGTTCACAATATTTAGGCTTCAAAAGTTATGAGCAAAATTTTGTTTTTGAGTACTAACATGCTAGCTAAGAGTATTTAATTTGTTAATAGCATGCCTAAGTATTGCTCAAATGAACTTGTAATTCAAATGTTTTTCTTCAAATGAGACCAAGAGAGTGAGAGGGACGGACCCGACTAATTATATGGAAGTTCTTGGGGGTATAATTAGTCGGGTGTGAGGAGTACTAAATGGTCGGGCGACTATTTTAGTACGAAGCGCACCAAACACCGTGCCAATATTATTAGTATTATCCGGTGTGCTATACGGCATACCAAATAAGACCTAAGTATTTAGAGTTTAATTGCATAACAAAAGCTTACCAAAAAACTGACAGTGCTATATATTGGGAGCTAGGGCCGGCCGTATAAGTTCCTCTCCCAACCAAGGGTTCAATTCCACAGTGGAGGCTCTAACGGTACTTTTTGACAGCAAATGTTTCTCCAACCGATCTATTAAAGCTGATGTGAAAATTGGCATCAAGCTGCTAGCGTCAAATGCTTCATTTTGAATTTTTAAGCAACTTCTTTATTTTTCATTGGTATGAGTCTCACCGAAAAGTAAATAAAACATATTTTATATGTATGGATCTCACTTGACCAATGACATTGAAAAATGACAGAGATCAACTTATATGAAATGAGTTTATTGTTACGTAGTGTCCCAATCTAATAATACATTGTCAAATGCAAGTTTTTCTCCGTATGACAATGTATTATTGGACATGATATATTACGTGTTGGTGAATCCGTTCTATATAAATTCTTCTCCACTATTAAAGAATGAAAATTTAAAAATGTCATCTTTCAATGCTAACTCAGCCATCAAATACAAATTAGACATATATCTTTTGACATTTCCATTTGGATATGCTCCAATAATTTCCAATGTTAGTTTCAAGTGCCGTAGAGCCAAGGATTGCCACAAATTTTCTATAAATAGCACAAGATCAAAGTTGGCTTTCACTACACAAGACTAAGACTTCCAAACTGTGCCATTGCTTAGTTTTTGGTAAAGAAATGATGAGTTCAGTAGAACAAGGAACCAAAAAACTGCATGCAGTTTTTGTCCCATACCCAGCACAAGGCCATGTTAGCCCCATGATGCAATTAGCCAAGCTTCTTCACTCAAGGGGCTTCCACATAACCTTTGTCAACACCGAGTTCAACCACAAGCGTTTAATCCGGTCAAAAGGCCCCGACTCCGTTAAGGGCCTACCGGACTTTGTGTTCGAGACCATACCGGACGGGTTGCCTCCTTCCGATAAGGATGGAACCCAAGATATTCCAGCTCTATGTGACTCCATTACGAAAACTTGTCTAGGTCCATTTAAAGAGCTGGTGACTAAGATAAATTCCTCACCTCAAGTGCCACAAGTTACTTGCATAGTTGCAGATGGTGTCATGACCTTTGGGAGCAAAGCTGCTAGGGAATTAGGCATTCCAGAGCTTCTATTATGGACTGCCTCTGCTTGTGGCTTCATGGGGTACTTGCAATACAGTGAACTCGTCAAACGTGGCATTATTCCGTTCAAAGGTACTTTCTTTAATTTCTCGACCCATTTGTTGTATATGTATGTATAAATTATCATGACACGCTTGAATTAAATCATACATCCCACAATAAGTACATATTCCTTTGTTTAGAAAAGAAAAGGAGAACTACAGTACTTTCACCCATGAAGATTTGACTCTTTAGTTTTTCAAGTGTTTCCTTTTATGTTCTCTGCACTCGAGCATGTCCAAACGATAAGATATAACTCAAATTTGACTCTTTAACCTTTCTATGTGCTCCTTTTGAAGTATTATTAATTTTGTGTTTTAATGGAGAAAAGAACCTAAAATAAAAGAAGAAACCCCATTAGAACCAACTCCCAACCGAGTTCAAACTCTTCAAGGGATTCAACACTTTTCAATTCTTCATTTTTATTAATTATTCCAGTTTTGAGCCTAAGAAATAAAATAAAATTTCTCAAAGATTGAATTTGGTAATACTTGTAAAGATGGTTGGGTGTCCAAAGAAGCCTAAAATTAGAAGACAGGTGGCCAGAGAAATTGGGTGTCCAAAAATAGTTTTTGGGTGTAAACATAATCACTCTTTAATTTATTATGACGCCCACTAAATTGGGAAGATAAGTTTTTGTATTATTATTAAGTTTTTTTATTAATAATAGAGGAGAATTCGATATTGAATTCTCATTCTGTACTGAAAAGAGAAGTATTACTAAACAGTTCAATGGTTTTATATGAATAAAATAACATTTTTCTTTTTGAACTGTTATTGACATTTGAAATAGTGAGATGAGGTAGAGAAGTTTGACGAGCTTGAGAACGAATATGTTCTATGAATTAAATGACCTCTCTTTGATTTCTCTTTTGTATTTTACCATGCACCTTTCCATTTTTTTCAAAAAGGTTAACTACTAAATTGCATTGGTCAAACCGAGTGAAACTCAATCTCGACTCGTTTCGAGTTCGATCTCCATACGTCCTTCTTCGTGGACCTCTTGATTGTGAACAAATTTTAGGTTTCAGTGATAAGCATCATGGATGGCAGCGAGTGAAGAATATCAACATTAACAATATTGTGAATATATAGATTGCATATACTATTAATAGCGATAAATATAACTATCCATATTGACAATATCATTATTATTATCAACATATCGTGAACATATAAATGATATACTTACATGCAATATAGAAGTCGTATTAATAATATCTATGTTATATCAATACTACATCTATACAGGTGTGTTTTAGACATTACACCCCTATAATACTATGTGGTTCGTGTAGTTCATGTCAATATTTTTATTTTGGCAACCAGCATTTGTAATTAAGGACGGGAAAGAGAAGGAAATTTGCATTTTGACCTTTTGGATGTGTTAAATGGAATTAGTCTTTCTATTATCCTTTGTTAGGATAAATTAGGCTCTCATCTCTCATTTTTCTTTCACATTAATTGAAACATTATTCCTTTTTTATTTTTGATCAAGGTCCTTTGATTTTTGTCCACGTCATTATTTGAATATTAATTGATTTACATATCATCATATTTAAATTTTATAATTGAAAAACTTCTTTAATCATTTTCAAATATATCCTTTTAGTATTTTTCATATATTTTTATTTTTAATTTGTACCAATTTTAGTTTAATTTGTACCCATTTATTTTAATTTCTTTTTGTGCCCATATTTTTTTTTAACTTTGATTTGTACCCATAATTTTTAATTTTATTATGCACCCATACTAATGACATGTATTTATTTTATGTTATAAATTATATCAATAGTTATTTCTAAAAAAATATAAATAATTACGTGGGTACATTATTTTTTTGCTAGAACTATTTGAAGAACAATATTACTCTATTAGATTTTTAAGTAATTAATATATTTTTAAAATATTATTTGAATTTGTTTAAATTTCTTAATTTGTTGGATATTTAATCCATAAGTGCAGGAGTTAATCTGCTAAGGGACTTTGATCAAAATATTTACACTAACAAGGTTTCAGTCTAACGATTAACTTGACTAGGACCGGAACCAAAATGACCCTTTAATGGATAAATCTTTTCAGCCATGTTATTAAGGAAGTTAATCTATTTGTACTGATGAGTTGGTTTTAATAAAATCAGTCTCCACCTTTTAAGAGTCAATCCTGACCGAGTTGAAATAATTAGATAAAATTATCAAGGGATTTTGCACCATGCATGCCTGTAAAAAATATGAAAT
This sequence comes from Gillenia trifoliata, assembly GCA_018257905.1. Taxonomy (NCBI): domain Eukaryota; kingdom Viridiplantae; phylum Streptophyta; class Magnoliopsida; order Rosales; family Rosaceae; genus Gillenia; species Gillenia trifoliata. The sequence goes on along the minus strand of CM031080.1, from coordinate 3,206,081 downwards.
CTCAGTTTTTCTATTGATCAGCAACTGCAAATTGATATATTAGCCTATAGGTTAATTGTAGACATTTGAGATCTTCAAGTTTACTCTTATAACCATCAGCATAATTATCTCATCATCACACATGCTTCACCTTTCATGCATTCCAGATGAGGATTTCATGCATGATGGCACACTCGACACACCAATTGATTGGATCCCAAGCATGAAAAATGTTCGGCTGAAGGACATCCCGAGTTTCATTAGAATTACTGATCTCAACGACATAATGTTTAATTACATGGGATCCGAAGCACGGAACTGTTTGAACTCTTCTGCAATCATCTTCAACACATTTGACGAATTCGAACACGAAGTGTTAGAGGTAATATCGACAATGTTCCCCAACATTTACACCATCGGCCCCCTTAATTTGCTTGGCAGGCATTTCCCGGAAAGCAGTTTGGTAAAGTCACTTAACTCAAGCTTATGGAAAGAAGACACAAAATGTTTAGAATGGCTTAATAAAAAGAAACCCAATTCAGTTGTGTACGTAAATTATGGCAGCGTAACGATGATGACAGACCAACACTTGATAGAGTTTGCATGGGGACTGGCAAACAGCAAGCACCCGTTTTTGTGGATAGTCAGGGCTGACGTGGTAAAGGGCAGCTCCCCGATTTTACCCAATGAATTTTTTGAGGAGATTAAGGATAGGGGTTATATTGCAGGTTGGTGTGCACAGGACCAAGTGTTAGCTCATCCATCTGTTGGGGTTTTCCTAACACACAGTGGTTGGAATTCTACAATTGAAACTATATCTCACGGCGTGCCAGTAATTTGCTGGCCTTTCTTTGCCGAGCAACAAACGAATTGTCGGTACTCATGCACTACGTGGGAGATTGGAATGGAGGTGAGCCCCAATGTGAAGCGCGACGAAATTGAAGCGCTTGTTAAGGAAATGCTGGAAGGAGGAGGGAAGAAGATGAGGGAAAAGGCAAAGGAATGGAAGAAAAAAGCTGTTGAAGCTACTGATGTTGGAGGATCATCGTACAATAATTTTGAGAGATTGCTTAAGGAGGCACTCCAACATGGTGAATGACTTGCTATAGAATGAGGAACACGTTGGTCCCTTTGAATGAAGTATCAAATATGCTTTTATTAACCAGGGGTTTATCTTATTTTCATATGTAGTGTTGCCTTGTAATGTTTATGTTTGGTAATTTGGACCTCAGTTTCTCTAGTTGTTGTAGCCCCTCACTATAAATAAACAACTTCACGTGTCGAAGTTCATCATTGTCTTCTATTATGTCTCTAATTTTCTATCTTCTTGCTTCCCTCTGTTTCTCTCGCCTATAATTGATATTGAAAAATGTGACGCTCTCAGAAACCTCGAATGCATTGGCTTTCTGGATTTTAGATTAATTCGAGGCCATACATACCTGATGACCTTCCACCATCTGACAGAGATGCAACCCAAGATGTTCCTGCACTTAGTGACTCCACCAAAAAAAACTGCCTTGTTCCATTCAAAGAGCTACTGATCAAGCTTGATGAATTGTCTAATGTGCCTCCGGTTATCATTTCAGATGGGGTCATGAGCTTCGGGAGCATAGCTGCTGTAGAATTGGACATTTCAGAGGTTCTGTTTTGGACTGCCTCTGCTTGTGGCTTCATGGGTTGCTTGTATTACAGTGAACTTCTTAAAAGAGGCTTTGTTTCATTCAAAGGTATTCATTTTCTTGCACCATTTTATCCTTACGTGTGTGTAGGCACCGGAATTTCAGAAGTATGCCTCGCAAGTTCAAACATGCAACCAAAAAGTCAAGTTGCTCTACAAGATGATAAATGGACCTAAGTACCTCTTGTTGGTGTATAATTGTAATCAATTTGCGAAGAAAGACCCAATTACCATATAATTGAAGTATGGAGCTCAAAGTGAGTGGCTCATCCAAAAGTGTTTTGTATTGTGCACTTCCCAAATGTGTTTTGTGAGGCACACTAGATGAAGATGATAGCAAAGAGCACAAAGAAACATCCTAAGTGAGCAAGTGGACTGTAGGCGAGGTTCCCACCGCAAGCTATCTTCCATGTTGGTGGTCGAGACATGGCATGAAGTTGATGCTTGAACATCCTACGCCATGGGTCAATCTGCTGGAAAGTTGTAGATCCATTGCTCAGCTCAAGTGGTCGGAGAGTTTGTCAGATCGAGCGCTCTCATTAGCTTTTCACTAGTATGATCGACATGTAGCGTGGAGTTGAAGTCTGACTAGACCTGTCCCTTGGAACTTTGTGCCAGAGAGTCGTTAGACCAGACGCTAAGTCCAAGCGGGCAAAAAGTTATTAAGCTGAAGGTTCCTCTTCTTTGGTTAGTAATAAAGATTAACGAGTCGATGAATCGAGCATTTCATTTGTGGCTCTTTTGGCAGCTCAAGGTATACCACTCGGTGCTAGAGCTTCATGGGTTGGTGTTGTGGGCTTGGTAGCCCAGCCCATTATTCTTGTGGATGTTTTGTGGACTTCTTGAAGAAGCTCATACTAGTAGGTCACGGCTATACATTATTTTAGTGGGGCCAAAAAGGGCCATGTGTAAACAAATGTATGTTGGGTGTCATTAGACAAACTCTTAATTTTTTATGCCTGCAATTCAATTATAAGGATTTTGTGCAACTCTTTTCTAAGGGCATGATGATGGACGTACTAGTGGAGTCCATAACCTCAATGCTAAGAACTTGGGAAACTAAAATCAATAGAAAGGGAGAAATTGCAGAAAGGGTCACACCTTTTTTTACCTTCTGCACACCCCCTTTTAATATTTGTCATTTAATCCTCTTCAATTCATTTGATCCGATGGCCAAAAATTGAGAGAGGAATGTAAAATGTAAAAAGGGGTGTGTGCGTGTGTGTGTTAGAATATATAATTATTGTAAATTAGGAATTCCTTTCCTAATTAGGTTTCCTCTATGTTGGAACCAATTTTGGGCATCTCCATGATCAGATGGTCATCTGCAAATCTGGCCACCTATAAGAAAGTAGACGAACCATGAATAGTCTATACTGTACTGGCCAAAGGCTCTCTGATGGTCAAGTTAATAAGCAATATTAAGACTCAAGCAGTGGGCAAGAGATATGCAAAGCACAAAGTATGAGTAAATTGCGTTACTAGAGGTTTGCCCCATATGAGGGTTTCTATAGTAGTCGAAAGAGAGATCTTTTAACATAATAGATCTGTATAAAACCAGAAGAATCCTATAGAATATCTAGCAGTAGATATTGTTCTCTTAGGAATGTAACTACTTTCGACGCTCGCCAATCCCTAAGTTATATGAATCTCTAAGAATAAGGAAACATATCAGATCCCCAGTCAGATCTGGCTTCTGTATCTTGTGGAACAAGAGTGGTCGACCTCAGCTAAGTCTGTAGACTTCGCCTACCTTTCTGGAGTACAGCAGATGCGGTGGAATTGCTGGTCCGTTTGAGCAGCTTATCCTTCCAAGCAGAGCTGTTGAGTCCCTGACTGGACTTCTGTGGTATTCGTATTCCGATCCGCCTTGTTCCTACTCAAGAAAATTCATAGTCCCACACTCGATTAAATATGATTAAGGTTTTACTCTTGTATATATATTTCGTCCATGGTGAGAAGAATTCAATTAACGAAATAATCAAACTTGGTATCAGAGTTAGGTTGAAAAAAAATTTTGAAAGAACTTCACACCTCTGAGGTCGAAACCCTAGACTGAATTTGACTCCTAGCACGTCTTCTGCTCCACCACTCCCCCGAACTCCACGAACCTAATTGAAGCTCTCCAAAAGTTTGTCACCAAGGTTGACGAGAAGAAAACAACCGAAACAAAAAATTGAAGCTACTCAGATTGTTGTTCAATCGGATAATTCAGGATTCAATGTCGGAGTCACTTTGAATGAAAGCAACTATGATGTGTTGTCCCAGATGATGGAGATCCACATCACTGGACCTGAGAAGATTCAATATATCATAGGCAAGAGTAAACCACCCATTGAAGGAGACGTTACCTACGAGAAGTGGTATTTATAAAATCAAAAGGTTAAGGGATGGTTGCAAATGTCTATGGCACTGAAAATTATGAAGTGTTATCTTTGCTTGAAAGCTTCCCAAGAGATTTGGAGTGGTCTTGCAAAGGAGTTTTATGATGGAACTGATAAGGTTCAAGTTTTCTCCTTGAATTAACGGGTTTTCTCGGCTAAACAGAATGGGAGGCCTTTAGGCTCTTACTATGGGGAGTTAACCAAGATCTTTCAACAACTAGACCACTGTGACAAGGTGGCTATGAAGGTTGAAGATGATGTGGCAGTGGAGGTGGAAGAGATGGTCATGGTAAGGCAGTGGTGACGACATGGTGGTGGAAGTAGTGATAATAATAGTCATTTCATTATGGTGGGTGGTGGATTTTATCTTTAGAGAATTGAAAAACAATGAAATTCATCAAAATCTAAGGGGGAAATGGTGGAATTGATATGACAAAAAACTTACCATAAAAGCACTAAAAGTTTATCAAAATCCATGAGTTATTAAAATCCCTTAAAATCACTAAAATTTTTAATACACCTGGATTTTTGTAAACTCACAAAAAATCATAATGAATATCACAAGATTTTCATAGACTTTTTAGAAGTCATAAAAAGTCTCTATTCAATACAGGGTGACTTGTATTAACTCTTTAAAAGTCTATATTTAATACACCTAGATTTCATAGTCAAGCAAAGTCCATCAAACTCCATATACAATACCTCCCTATTTAAAACTTGAAGTCAATCTCAGTTCAAGACAAGATCAAATCACGGCCTGTTGAAACAATAAATTATGCAGAACACACATTCATATTCTACATGCAAGCAATATAATGATTATGCAAAAGGCTCTAAGCAAAAGGAATTAATTCTCAATATAACATACACCAATTGATTTTTGAAGATGTTCAAATTTAAGAGATAATTCAACCCTAGTTCATGAGAAATCACATAAATCTAATGTAGGATTGAATCAACCATGCAATCCTACAACAATAGAAAATAATTCTAACTAAAACATAAAATAATTTTAATGCAAAGAGAACTAAAACAGAAATTTAAAAAGCACATACTTCAACTCTATGAAAACACACATATGAATGCAAACTTGGCAAGAGGATGGAACATTTAATCAATGGAACTCACACCATTGGATTTACTAAGATTTTCAAATTCAACATTATCCAAAGGTTTTGAAAAGCTATTTATCAAATGTTTCTTAATAGGCACACCATCAAGAGCGAGAATGTGATTTTCATTAGAATCATGCAATGAAATTGAAGATCGAGCATGCAAACAAACATGATTCTCCTTTTTCTTCCAAACCAATTTTACCTTAGGGCACAAAATAAACTAAAATAATGGTAAGTTTAGACAATCTTCTTATCTCTTTCAAATGATTTGAGAGTTTTAGTTGCAAACTCTTTTTTTGCAAAAGAGATATTAAAACCCATTTTCTTCCTCTTATAACACATAGGACGAATATGACCCAATTTTCCACAAAAATGACACAGAGGAACAAATTTTTTAGAATCTAGAGTTTTACTAGAAGCTAATGATTTGAAAGCTTTCACAAACTTTGTTACAACCACAAACAAAGAGGCTTGACTTGGATTAAACCCTAGACCATGTTTAACACCACTTATCTTTCCCATGTTAATTATTTTATTAATTTTTTCCACTCCTATGGTTAACCTAATGACCTTTTCTTTGGACTCTTGAAGTTGAGATGTCAGTGAAACTTTTTCAAAGGTGAGAGAAGTGATTAACTTTCTTTGATTGATTTGTTCTTTATGCATGAACTCAAAATTTTCAATCAACCTAGAATTTTCAAATTCAAGCTGTTTCACATGGGACTGATCATCAGTTTCAAACCCTGACTGTTGACTTTATAAGACATCAATATTTTTCTACAGTTCAGTTACCTATGACTGAAAGTGACCTTCAGTCCTTGTCTTCTCGAATTCCAAAATTTGCATATTCTCTTTCAGCACTACTTCATTATGATTCTTAATCTTCAGTGAGGCTTGGTACAACTCCTTGTACTTCTCAATGACTATTTCGACATCCCAGTCTTCAGTTTCATCTAATCCTACATCAACATAAGCAACAAAAGCAACAATATTAGATTCTTTAGAATCACTCTTCGAATCACTCCAAGAAGATATCATCGCTTTGTTCTTTTCAGTCTTCATCCTCTTTAGAGTGTTTGCACACTTCTTAGCTTCATGACCATATCCTAAATATTCATAACACTTACTCTTGTCAGTAGTATTTTCAAATCTATAAACCTTAGAATTTTTTTTTAAATGAAAAATTAGGTTTAACACTTTTTTATGTCGAACTTGATTTTCCTCCAAAGTTTTTACTTTTTAAAAACCTTTGAAATTGTATATTCAACAAGGCAAATTCTTCCTCGCTGACCTCCTCAACCTGATGGTTATCTCCCTTTACTGCATGCAACACAATGCTTTTGCTTTTTTTAGGTTGAGGTGGCAATTCCATTTCATAGGTTTTTAAAAGCACCAACCAATTCAGAAAGTTTCAAAGTTTTTAAATTTCTTACAACTATGATGGCAGTTTTTTTTAGGTTGAAATCTATGAGGTGAAGATCTTAGTACCTTTATGACAATTTGAGATTCATGAATTGTCTGACCAAGACTACAACAGTTGTTGACGATTTCACATAGCTTAATTTCCATAGAACTCATGAAAGCTCTCATCTTCTTCCATCTGTATTCTCTCGAATGTGAAATGAACACTTCAAGCTTTGCCTCCTTCTCTGTTTCCATTCCTTCATATATATCCTAAAAAATGTCTCATGCTTCCTTGGAAGTTTCACAGTTATGTATGTAAATAAATTGATCAAAAGAAACAGCAGTAAATAAAGCATTCAACCCTTGGCAAAAGGCACCTTCCTTTGTGCATGAATGACCTATTTAAATAGGATACCACACACGCTTTTGCTAGATTAGAAAGTCCTTGCAAATCAAGTAATTTTTACTTCAAATCGCTTAATATTCTCCAGCAATCACTTAATGAGATTGATCTTTGATTCTCAAGCAATCTGCATTCCTTTATTATTTGCACCTATCAGTTGTTCAACAAGGAATCTTCATATCAAATTCCTTTATTATCTCCATTGAATTCTTGAAGGATTTGCCCTTAATCTTTAACTTACCTAAAAGATAGGACTACTAACCCTTTTTTTTTTAAAAGAGGACTACTAATCGTAATTGACGATCTTGTAAAATAATTCTAAGATCACTCAATTCACATTTGTCTAGAAAATAGACCAAATTAAATTACATTTAATTTCAACATTCAAAGTTCCAGAATGGAATTTCAACACTCACATTTGTAAATTACATTTAATTTCATCATTTCACAAAAGAGAAATGGAGTTTCACCATATGCAATATATTAAACAAGATCAGATTTAATTGATGCCAACACAACAAAAAAAAAAAGGGATTGGTTCAATTGGAGCAGCCCAGCTGTACACGATGGATCCGAATGACACCGACCCATAGTCCTTCCACTGCTAAGACGTAGTCGTTGGCTCTGTGAAACCAGCCTTACGCGGATCCCTCCGCTCTAGGAATCGTGTGGCCCAGAGCCTTCGCTCAAGCCACACAACTCACTCCTAGCTTGGAACGGGCAGGCCACTCCAAAACCCAAACAACTAACGCTGAGCCAATGTTCCAACACCTCAATGCCCCCACTCGGGTTACAAGCTTGCGTTACTAAGCTCTGCGATTACTCATCCATGTGCTGATATTATAAAGAGCAGTTTTTCACTTCAGTTGGCCGACGTGGGACTGTTGAATTGGCTTAAATTTATATGATTAGGCCTATTTGTAAGCTCAACTTTTGTGCATTAAGCAAGTTAGAATATGCAAATGAATCGCCACGTGCAAGCATACAGACAGATTTCAGGCTGCCCTCCAAATACTTCTTGGTCTTCAAGATTTTGTTTTTCAAGATAAAAGATGGGAAGGAAAGATCGCAAGGACATCCATTGACACGATTGAATGGACCTGGTGATGAATATTTGTAACTAGAGGCAACATGTGACAAATATATATTGGCTGTTTGAACATGTGGCAATCATTCATTAGACTATAGACCCCACTGAAATTATGTATCGTGAGCAAGCGAGAATCTCTTCACATTTGGACATCAATTTAGAATACGCCCAATTCATAACCAGTGTTCTAAAAGTCTCTGCCTAGCGCTGCCTAGACACTAGGCGGTTGACCACAACCACAATTAATCCATAGGCGTTTAAAAAATAAGAAAGGGTGCCTAAATCTGCCTAGGCTCCCGCCTAGATCAGAGTGATCCTCACTTAGAAAGAAAATAGATAACTTTCATTTTGTATTTTATTTTTTCAATACATTGTAAGAGACGTTGGATACTTAAATGAACACTCATTATATATTTACTCCTCATGTTTTCAGTATATTTTAGTACTTTATAATTTATATGTTATTCTATTTTACAATTTATGTATCCCAATACAATTATGTATTTTTTAAATATAAATAGTCATTTATTTATATTTAATTAAATTAAAAAAAAAAACTACCTAAGCCTCCATCTAAGCTCTAGGCTTCTGCGCGCCACTCAACTAGAGCCTAACACCTTTTAGAACACTACTTCAATATGTCACGTGACAATACAATCGTAAACGACAATTTTTCGTTCCACTGCTCACTCTTGAATACATAAAATCTAGGAGGCTTGGATAACACCATAACATTCAGTCAACGATTTCCAGTATATTTATTGGGAATACAATTTGGGACTAGGCTACGGTGCTCGCAAGCATTAGATGCTCACACCGATCTCACCGTTAAAAGGAGGGAGGAGGGAGGAGAGAGGAGGGGAAGGAGGGTGAGATCGGTGTAAGCATTCAATGCTTACGAGCACTGTAGTCAATCCCTACAATTTGGCCCTTCTGCACAAGTACAAAAGTGTACAACAATCATATAAAATGTATAAGTTGTGTTAAAAGATGTAAGCAAAGCAGTGATTAAGCAAGGCATGCCTGCCTTGGAGCTGCTACAATTTCAAATCCCCTTCTGGCACATCAACTAACAATTCAAATGAAAGACGAAGCTTATCTACCGTACAACATGGCGGACGCCTGCCAGACAAATTTACAAGTCTCTGCGACTCGCCTTTATCCCCAAACTCCGACTGATTTTGGCTGATGTGTAGAAACTTCTATTTCGCTTTGAAAAAAAGAAATGCTTTCACAAATGGACTTTACAAGAACTTGTTATAACTGGTACTTCTAACTACTAGCGTGAAGATATATTACAGCAACGCAGCTTCATCTCAACTCCCCTTTGTGGTTCTTAAGCTTACACTAACTGCCCCTGGGGAAACGTAGTACATGAAACGACAAACAAGTAGAAGAATTTTCTGAGAGGTAAAGTTCAACTTACGGGAAGGATGCCAGGACCTCTCATTTTTTGATCTGATGCTCCATAAAAGAGTGAAGCTAGGAGGTACTTGTTGATGAAACCAGAAAAAGAAGGAAGCATTGTAGCGACTCTATACTTCATTTAAGGGAAACCAGATTCCCAGGTAGCAGGTTCAAGAGAATTTCATTCCACATATCAGGTACGCCAGGTAGACACCAATGGCTACAATCAGGCACTGATGGATTATCACTCCAAGTACCCACATGCCCATCACTTCGGAATGATACCATAGGTGTAACGTGAAGAATCGTCACAGGAACCTTCATTTTCCTCACAATCTTTATAATGATGTCTGAAATTGCGCTTCTGTCCTTTCCCCATGAGCTGGACCAAGGACGTTGAGTCACTTTGCAAGAATGGCGGTTTCGGCCGCTAGTTCATATACAAGAATCACCAGCAGTCAATTACATCAGCGTATGTGTTTCTCAACTCGGGAACAAAAATGAATAATTAAACATATATCACAATTTAAACAATTTAGCTTCTACAAAGAAGAAAATAGGACAACTTTATAGATTGCTTCAGACAAGCCAATTGAACGGTTCATTTCCATGATTAACCATTAACTAAAGCATTTAAAGGCCAACAAAAACTTGAAATTCCTTGCTAACCCCAAACTACATTAAAACAAACTAAAAGTAGAAAAAAAATTAAAAGTTCAAGCAACCTTTTATTTCTCTAAATAGTTTGTTAAGTTCCAACTTCCATGAGGACATTTTAACAAAAGTTCTGTCCATTAAAATACAACAACTCGGGACTAACATGGATGGATCATAGGACATTATTCTCCCAAGACGTAAATAACAAAGCAACATGTAGAACTATAGAATGCTTTAGACACATGCAACAAAACAAGATATTTCTAAAGGGAAGCCAGAAGAATAAAATTAACTTTTTTCATGATAACACAAGTAAAATCTAACTAATAGTCAAATACATCGCCAACGAGAATAGATTTGGTAGAGCTAGAAGCAATCGAACACCAACAGCCTTAGAAGCTAAAATCAGAAAGTTGGCAGCATGTATCATAACAAACTAAACAAAAAACACACCTCCAATGCGATGACTCAAAAGTCCTGAAGAATACACTTGTCCTATTTGTGTTGACCATGGTCTCAACCCAAGATGACCAAGTGTTTAAAGCTGTCCTGAAGCCCGTGGTGATTGGCATTCCAAGCTTCAGTGATTTACCCACTTGAAAATAGCAGCCCCTGTCCAAAAAAAAACCGTTAAACTTGCATTTTTTTTTTTTTTTGAGAAAGCATGGAAAGCTGATTGAGAAGTCAATGGTGTGTTGAGAAAGCATAATCATTCAAGAATTGCAGGTGCATACATCAAGACAAAATAGTATTATCTGACATTAGAATGTCCAACATACAAGCACATATCCACTCGCACAAACAATCATAATCACGTGAAAAGGCAAAGTGGAGTGAGAGAAAGAGAGATCCATCTGCATAACAGGTTGCACAATGTTTTGTGAATTGTATCCTTTTTTTGTGTCTGAATTGTATACCGAGGCAACAGTATTTTGGTGATAGTAACTAGTAAGTACTTTACCTAAGAAGTTGAGCAAGCAATCCGACCTAAAGTTAAATGTTAACATAACCATCATTTATGCTTTGTACCCATCATTTATGATCTAACAAGTATTTTGATTACAGTTCCAGACCCCTTTCCTCAACTGGTGAAAGTTTTTTAACCTAAAACATAAGCATAAACATCCACAATTTATACAATGATCATGGCTTCCATGGAGTTTGTATCAGCAAACTTCAACCAAGACCTTGGCCACGTCAGTACTAAGGGATCTTCTACCTCTCTGGTAAATTAGATCTCTGAAGGGGTGCTAACATGCATAAGGCATTTAAACCATTCTATTAACAATAAGTACCATGCATACAATAAAGATGAATACGTTGTAATCCACTGCATGCATTAGTCAACATTTATACGATCAAGAGGAGTATGAATGCACAAAGCACAAGCTGTTAATGGTGAAGATTCTGGAACTAAACGTTGGAGGGGGTGCGGATTGAAGATAAATGTATCATGCAACAATGAAGTAACTGAATGCAGGGGGAAAAACATAGAAAAATGCATCCGGTAAATAGAGAATCATAAAGCAGGTTTGTAAATGTTTTCAACGTCAGAAAACATTTTACAAGAATAACTGAAAATTAGACAACGCTCAGATACTAAGGTAACTCACATGTCAAAAAGTTTACTTGGTGTCCACCAGTGCCCTGAATTGAAAATCAAAATATCAGAATCAATCCATTCCTGGCTAATGTCATCCAACTTGTCAACTCTGAGCGTTGACTTAACCCTCTTTGGTGATTGGATTGGCACTGAAGCTGGCTGCACTAGGAAAACTGACCGATAGAAATCAATTCTGAGGTCAAATGAACTAAACCGCACCGATAAGAATCTAATCTGCTTAGTGATTTTATTCCCATTCACTTCATAAACACTCTTCCCATCCTCCACCCCTGTCATGAGTAAACATATCAAAGATTCCCACTGTGTTCTACTTAATGAGTCTCCAACAAAAACAACCCTTTTCCCACGAAGTTTTTCAAGAACCACACGCGCATCAAACCTAGGAATATCACAATTCTTTGGCTTCCACCTCCACTTGGCGTAACCCCCGTCTTTCCGCCCATTAGCAAAGCAATTAAATCCAATTTCTGCAAATGGACATTGTGAGGCATTGTACAAAGGGTAACTTTCATCTCGAATCCATCTTCCTTCGAAAACATCACATTTATCAACAGAACTACTACTGGAATTCGAAACCGGGTAACTATTAACCACCGGGGGAACACTGGGAAACAGATACAAAAAGGCACACGACATTGCAACAACAAAGAACAGCAATGAGCCAATTGCAACGAATCCATTGAAAGTTTGAAAAACCAAGATTTTACAATGACCCTTCATCATCTCATTCCCAAAATTCAAAACCCTTTTGTAGAAAGGCCTGAATTGAACAAACCAATCCGAATTAACATTCCTCACCAGCTTCATCATTTGGTAAACAAACTCACATGAAAAAGTTCCCCAATTGCAATCGTATAATATGAGACAGAAAACCAGAAGAAAACCCAATTCATGAAATTAAAAAACCATCAACAAAGTATGAAACTTGAGCCAAGAATTAGCAAAAAAAAGGGGCACTTGGAGAAGACCCATCAAGCAAATGAGCAAAGTAAACAGCAATCTTACAGATTCACCAACTGGGGTTTTGCAGAAAAGCACTTTCTGGTGGTGGTGAAAGCTTCTGCTAGAAGCAGCTTTGGAGAGAAGTTGGTTGGTGGAGGGGAGGAAAATGGGAAATGAAGGTCAGAACTTAGAAGGTGAAGGGTGGTGGCATTTTTGGTTAACTTAGGACCTGGTTCTTTCTGGTTGGTCTGAATGAAGTTACAATACAAAGACCTCTCAACTGAAATGTAGGGGCTGGGATTTGCAAAGTGATTCTTGTCGGTGGGGTTTTAAGCAAAATCAAGGACAAGGCTCGTTGGGGTTGAACACGTGGAATAATTCTATTGCTTGGAATTGGAGACAAGTTCGACTTGGAACAAATGGTGGGTCGTTTGTTAGTTCTTCATCCTCAAGCTGTTTTTTTGGACTGTAGTTGACGGATAGATTGTCTTCTTTTTTTTACCTTTGTTTTATGTAGTAAATTAGGGTATTATATACGTATTATACACATACGTTTATTTATGTATATGTCTTAATGATTCATTAAATTTTATGTTTTTTTTTAACTCAAACATATAATAACGTATTATACACATATATCCGTGGTTTTCACGTTTAACTAGCAGAAGAATAAAAAAAAATATACAATATCTTTTTTTTTGGCAAAATTGCAGTATCATTTGCTTTCAAGTTCTAACATTTCTTAAAACTTTCAAGTTCTAACATTTCTTAAAACAAAGTAATGGGAATTAAGCTTGCTCTTTAATTGTTTTATCTTCTTGTACATATGGATAGCAGGGTTTCTTTGCCGAATGAGCGTTGTCATATGCAAGTTCATCAGAAAGTGATGCAATGTTTTGTCCTTATTAGCGCTATCTTTTCATGTGGTTGGATATGGTTATGTGATTGAAATTTTGTATTGTCTTTGTATTGCATTTGTAATTGTAGAATTATATTCTATGTTAATGATGTTTTTCGTTTTATTTAATTAATGGAATGTTTCTATTTAAAAAAAATAGATGTACAATGACACATCCCGACCCGGATGTACACGTGGACACCCAATAGTCGAGTGTGCTGGCCGACACCACGTAGGGTGACAAAAGCCAATTTGGAAGAATTAAGGAATATTTGAACAAATTAAGATTCAAGTGTACACAAATGTACGGGATACAGAGTATATACAATACCAAGGAATTTAAACCTTCGTCATACCACCGCCTCGAATGTAGACAGCTCCAGCCACTAAACCTAGAGGGGCGCAAAACAGAAGGGTGAGTGGGCCAATAATAGTCATTTTTGTAAAAACCTTTGCTTTCTGAAAGTAGTAACCCCTCGCCGTCAAAATCAAGTAGTTGGTTGGAAAACCGTTTCAGAAAACGTATTATAATAGTAGGTAGAAAAACGAGGTAAGTACGAAAATATACTTACCGTCCGAAACGGGCAGAAAGCTACCGTTCGGCGTAAAAAGCTTTACTCGTAAGTTCGTAAAATAAGGATATACGGGAAACCCGTAAATCAGATAAATGCCTCCGTGGCATCAGTGAAGACCAGTGGTACAATCACCATACTAAACTATAAGATGAACCGCTCGTTTAGGTATTGCAAACACACAAGTTCATACAGATATTTTCTGTCATGAACAGGCTGGGTGTATAAGTAACAGTACGCTCGTGTACACAATCACGTGAAGCTGGCGCATATGCGCATCACAACGAGTTCGAGTCGCCCAGGCGACCTAGAACAGGCTGGCACCTGCTATGGGTCCATAGCGAGCGTATAGGTGCGTGTGAACAATCACGTGAAGCTGGTCCTGGCCCCGGACGGTACACCAAACACCGTGTAAGCAACCTAGTTGAGCGTATGAAAACATACTACGGAATACTCTACATAAAACAAGGTGGGGTAATTTCCCTATAAGGGATGCCCTCAAACTAATCAATGTATATATGGTATTCTCAGGGCCGTACCCGAAATACCAAGCGTATAACTAAAATACGTGAAATACCAAGAATACGCCACATGGGTACCAAGGTATAGAAATACCAACTTAATGGCAACCTAGGTGAACCCAAAATACGATAGAAAATTTCCATTTCCAAGGTTCACCCAAATATGGCTCAAGGCCGTCAGATAGGTAATAAACCCATAATCACAAATAGGCACAAGTAGGGAATTAAAATAATTAATTCCCTAAAATTCCTAAAATAGGGCCGGTTCGATACTAGCAATACGCGTACAAAATGATACGGAAATCCCCAAATTAATGGTATAATTCCCAAATGGAAATGTGGGCCCAAGCCCACTAATTTCCATGGCCTATCGAAATACCGAGTCGAAACTAGTAAACCGAGTAAATACCACTAAGCACAAGGTCTACTAAAATACGAGATAAGTATCCATTTAAAACCACAATATAATGTAGGCATAAACCAAATATAATTTCCCAACTTAAAACACATTTAAATAATATAGGGAAAGGGCCCACTCACAAATACCGAAGCCGGGAAGTCCAAACGTACGTCCTCCGAGCGCCAAGGGTCGCCAAACCTATTTTGGAACACCCAAGATTAATAAAGTAATTGAAAATACGAAGAAAACGGCGTTCGGAAACCCGAAAACGGAGTTTCGGGGTCGGAAACCCCAAAACCGCCGCCGTGGGCCGCCGTGCGCCGTCGCACGCGCCGCCACACGCTGCCATTTGGCCTCACCTATATGAGATATCACCGGTACGATGATTAAACTCATAAAGGTAACGAATTAACGAATTAATTAAACCTATCCCTTGCTTTCTCAATTTGGAGGTCCAAAACACCTCAAAAATTATCATGCGTACTACCCCGAGGTAGTACACGTTGTCACGAGTCGCCCCATGAAAACAGAATCGAATTTGGACCTCCCACGCGCCCTCACGCGCGGCTCAAACGCGCCAAGCCGCAGCTCCACGCGCGGCTCCAACGGCTGTCTTACGCGCGCTCACGCGCGGCTCCACGCGCGGCTTCACTCGCGGCTCAGCCGAGCCGGTCAGCGCCGGTCTAAACCGGTTCGCTGACGTCAGCAAGGCCGGTCTGACCCGGTTTGCTGACGTCATCGCTGACATCAGCGCCGGTCACTCTGGTCTTTTTCCGGTCGCCGTCGCCGGAAACTGGAAAATTGTAGAAACTCCAAATCTTCACCATTTTTCACGCAATTTATGTCAAATTGAAGCTGGAGTTGAGAGGGATTCGAATTTACCTAGACTTGGGTCATGAAATGGCCTGAGATGGCCGGAGTTGAGGTCGAAGTTCTCGGTCGGAATTTGGATTCACCGATCTAGGCCAGCGATCGACACACAGAGCCTGGGTTTGAATCCCATGACTCCCAGAAGTTCAAATATGTCCTCCTCGAGTCGAATCGAGGTCAGGATGGCTGGGTTCAGTCAAATTGGAGCTCGCCGGAGAAATGGCAGCTCTGGCTCTTGTACAGTTCGTGGGTTTTCTGGGTCCAGGAATTCCAGAAACGATGAGGAAGACGACGATGATGCTCGAGGATGGTAGGTGAACCAAAGTATGGCCGAGAAGAATGGTGACAGTGGCACGGGGTGCCTTGAGTAAATTTGAAGGTTTGGGTTCTGGATTTTCTGTAATTTCTGGTTCAACAGGGTCTTAGGTTCACCAACCTCGAATTTGTTTGAGTTTGACAGTGAAGAACTCACCAGCACGAGGCTAGTTATAGTGAGCTCGAAGGTGGCAGGTTCTAAGGCTGGTGCCTTGACAATTTGAGAGGTTGTGTTTGTGTGGTCTGCAGAGACCAAGAGAGGGAGAGCCCGGGAGAGGCAAAGACAAATGCCCAGACAAATCCCAGGAATCCAGGGATTGCCCACATGGGCTTGCAGACCAATGGGCCCCAGCCCATCAACTCCAAACTGCCCAAAATTAATTTACGGGAAACGTCGAAAATCGACGCCCGTAAAATATTCGTTCGGAGTCCAAACGACGTACGGCTCGCGTCTACGCGTTCGTATCGACGAGCACGTCAAGAAAATACAAGTGAACACGTCGTACGAGTTACGACGCAAAAGTCAACCGAAAGGTCAACCAAGGGCAAAATCGTCATTTTGCACCTCCGGGAATAAAATAGTATTATTTTTCGGAACGGGATGTAACATACAAGCCAGCCAAAAGAAGAAAAATTACCATTAGTTTGTCTTTTATTATTTAGCCAACGATATATTTACACTAAAAAGTGAAAGATTTGAGTAAAGTCACACAATGAGTCAGTCATAATAACGTTGTATTAAACTCGTCATTTACTAGATTTGAACATAAAACTACATACTCTTAAGTAAAAAATAATACTGTTGTACTAAGTGCTCTTACCATTAGATTGCTGTACATAAGACCTTCCAAATTTGTAATCATTAATAGATTTCTTTTTCGTCAATTTGTTAAAAAATGGTTCATCTCGTTTTGATTAACAAGTTAAAAATATACTCTCTTCTGGCATCTTGTCACTCTCCATGCTCTCCAACCCAAAGGTTCTAAATTCTAAAATTTAGCCCTGTATTTTGAACTATTCATTTATACGTATGAGGTTTGTTAGTTTTTTCTTCCAACCCAAAGGGACCTATAATTTCCACCCCCAACTTTACAATTTGTTAAACTTTTGTATTTCTTTGATAATTTTTTTTTTTTGGAAACAATTTTGGAATTAGTTTTTGTATAATCTATGTTGTTTTATTTTTACGAATGTTTCGATGTAAAAAAATTCAGAATCCGAAAAAAAAAAGTTTTGAGATATTTTTTACTTCGATACTAAAACCACAAAAATACTAACGTTACATGAATAACAAAAGGATTACACAAAAATACTAAAACCACATGAGTAAAATAAAGCATTACAAGCTAGACATAATATTGACGTTACATGAATAAAATTACTAAAAACGACAATCAAATAATTGCATTAGAAGCTAGGATGGTAGGATTCAGTGTCCGAATCCAGATCTGGATTTCGTGCAAGAATTGCATCTTCTTTAGCTTGCCAATACCTTCTTTTTCTTGGAGTATAGTCTTGTGGATTCTTCTCCATAATTTTCTCCTCTTTTTCTTCTTTAAGCAATTGCATCCTTGCTCTCCTATCCTCCCTCATTTCTTCTCCTTGTTGAAGTAATTGACGCAAATATTCACTAGACTATTCAATAGAATAAGACTCATCAATTTTACCTTTCTTCTTTGATTGCTTCTGTTTATCGCGTCCATCTGGATGTGAGAGTGGTGTTACAGGTGTCTCGTCGTCTTCCCCCAAATGCTCATCATTTGTGGAACTATGAGAAGACCTTCCGCTCGGTGTTGCATATTGTTCGACCCACTTTGGAGAATTTTTAACAATCTCCCAAGCATGTTGCAACTTGAATCTTGCGTGATTGCATGTAATATTTCCATATTCAAATATTCGGTGTGCTTTCTACTCCTACGCATATAGTAAAGGAAAATTAATTATAAGAAAAATATTAATACAACTAAAACTGTAAGATTTAAAGATGTGAACTTACCATATCTTCTACATTGGTACCATTTGGTGGATTACTGTCACGCCCCGGACCCGAGGTCGGTAGAAAACTAATAAATAAATAACCTCGCGCCCGGCGCGCGAGCTAAAATTAAAAATAAATAAATAAAGAGAGACAAAAACGGGACAAAAAATAAATTCTTCTTATATACATAACCACGAATTCTTTACAAGGCTAAAGTAAAGAAATAACAACTTCTAGCCTCACATCTAATCCAATCTCATCCCACCTACCAACTGCTTAGTTCTTAAACCTGCATAAACAATAGAGGGATGAGCTTTACAGCTCAGTAGGGACATAACCTTACAACAACAAATTGATCAAATTAAATTAAGTGTCATGGCATCATACAACAAGTATCAAATAATTATCGATAACAATGCATAGTGCAATGCATATTCTTCGTCTATACCCGTTAATTCGTATAACTAAACACCCAGACCTCGTGCGTCCCATTCCGTACTTATACCACTTGGTCCCAAGCACTTAATTATATGAACTAACCCCCGTAACTCAATCATCCCAATTTCTCCTTTTGTTAGTCATCTTGCCAAAACTCTTCGTCGCCAATCCCGAATTACCCTAAAAAAAACTGTGCATTGTGGGCTCGCCTGAGACTTGGTACCTACTAAGAATTTGGCTCAACTACACAAAAGATCATATCCACTACCCTCATTTCCATAGTTCATTTCTCAACACCGAAGTTCCAACCACTTCTCACATATGAGTGATGCACATTAATTTCATTTCATCATTCACATGTACCACAAATATTCTCAACGAATAACATTCCAAACGGTAACACAATAAGCAATAACGAATAAACATCCAAGTAATCCAATGATGTACACATATCCAAGTAACAGCCAACAAGATTATAATCAACCAATGAGATCAAATAATAGAGCCCTTCACGAAATTTAATAAAATCAATCTCCGTAAGGTCTGCCGTATTTCCCTTACCTGTATTCCAAAGCATTGCTCCGACTCTTTATTACAAGAGTCCACCAACGTGATCAATTCCTATTCACATAATACAAGCCATCACTAAAATGCATACCCTAAGGCTAATCAAATAAGTTGGGATTACTAATTGAACACCAAACAATTCAAATATCATTTTAGTTGTCTAGGATAACATGGTTACAAGAAACGTTTTGACTATAAACGTCTTTGGAAAATAAGTGAATATATATAGATATATATAGCTCACTATATATAATACTAGTTCATCAAAACACTTTAGCTTATATAGTTGTATATAAGCTTTATCATTACTATACATGAAATCCGAGTAATCCTTTCCACCTCTAAAACATATACTTTATTTCAGATAGCATAAATATATATATGCAGTAGACATATATAAACAGCTTGAAAACATGAAAGCTTTGGTTTTGGTTCCACTATATATGCATGAATACATATATTACTAAGAGACCGATTCCATCCTTTAAACAGATATATTGTTTGGTATGTATATATATATATAGTTTGATACCAAAACGAACACAAACGTATGAATTTGTGATGTGTAGGTGTGACATATGTTTTGCTTATTGTCTTGGTTTACTGTGGAGATGAACAGTTCAAGATTTTATATTCACTGCGTCATCTAGTAAGTCCGATAAGTATATACTAAGGTAGGTTCAAGTTCAAAAGACACCTCTCCTGATGTATGTCACATCTATTGTTTACTCTCTTATTTTAGTTTCTCTGGAACCAAATAGTCGTCTCAAAATGTGGGGTATTGTTGGAGTTTTGGGACTCCTTGTCCCACATTGGTGAAAACCAAATTTTCAATACACTTTATATATCTTTTTCCCTCTACAATAGTAGTTAGGGCTTGGGCCAATTGGAATGAGGATTGAGGTTTGGGCCTCAAATTATATGGATTAGGCTTGATGATTATACCATAATAATAATATTAATTATTATTAATTAATATTAATTAATCAAGACAAGGGCCTTGGGCCTAAGACACAACTCTTTGAAGAGTTGTATAGCTTCAGATACATCCAAAAGGTATTTGAAGAGGTATGAAAGAGCCTATATATAATTCAAGTCCTCAGTTCCATCTGGACATCTTTTTCCTTCCTTCCTTGTAGAATTAGGTAGTTGTATCCTGGTCGAGCAGACGTTGTAGAACCACAAGCACAAGAGTGGGACGGAAATACTGTTCGAAGGACATAGCTTTTACGCTAGCCTCTACCTGTGATCAATCAAGTTAGTATCAATTAATTATTTCTGTATTTATTCTTGTTATTTCATTTTGAGTAAGCAAGTATTATATTAATAAAGTATTTCAAATTCTATTATTTTTATTTATTTCTGAATTGTTCTCCAACACTGCATGCATAAGTAGACGTACAACTCAGTTCTATACTTTCTCCTGATATGTATGAAATGTACAATAGTTTGGAAAATAACAACAATCCGACTGATATGGATTTATCAAACTTATAAAGGGTGCAGCTGCTTTCACCATAAACTAAAATAGATCTCCTTTTTATAAATTAAGCAATTAGTACATGAACTGATATCACATAGCCTTTCAGTTTTTATAATAAAACAAACAATAGAAAGCAGTACAAAATAGTGATACATAAAAGGTATGAAAATAATAAACAAATCAAGAAGTCATTACCATGTTTGTCAAACTAGACAGAACCATGAGTCAAACTTCTATTCTTTGCTGGGATGAAGAAAAAGAGGCTAAGAGATTCTCTATCACTCCAAGGCGCAAAGGAATTACTGAGAAGGGTATGTAAGGGTTCTGATTTAACTTCTTACGGCAATTATGCAGTTCCAGTCTCTATCTCTCTCTGTCTCTGCAATTCCCTTTTTCTTCCCGTAAGAAACTGATCCTAATAATATTTGTTCTTTAATTTTCTTCTCCTCTCTCTCTCTAATCGCCTTCTCTCTCCTAATAATATTTGTTCCTTAATTTTCTTCTCCTCTCTCTCTCTAATCGCCCTCTCTCTCGCCCTCTCTCTCTGTTCCCTGTCTTTCTCTCTGCTATTAACGATGGGGACTAGTATTTGTATTAGGATGGTGGAGTCGGTTTGGGTAACAAGAGTCCATCTTTATCTTTGCCGAGACTAACCCAAAGATATTAACAAATAATAAAATATTGTATTTCAATACTAATCAACCTGCTTGTAAAAACTAGTGGAAAATAAAATAAGAAACTTAATGAAAAATGTAGTAAAAACAAATATAATACACTATAGGTAATTTCTCAAAAATACTTTACCCCATACAAATTAAATAGTTCTATTTATTTTATTTATTTTTTAAATACGAGTCTTCACAATTACGATATGCGGCACATGAAGATGAACTTCATAGTTGACATTGTTGGTTGATATGCTTGAAGTGAGACTTAACTCCTCCAATTAGTCGAGTTTTTCCCCCTGTAGTGCCCGGATTGTTGGTGAGAAACTTTTTGTAAATACGCACCCACATCGTATCCAGAGATTGAAAGCAACCAACAACACCATCTTCAGAGATTGACACCCAAACTGAGCATAAGGCGACAGCTTCGCTAGGAAGCCAATTGCCATTTCTATTGCTCTCTTTGTCTCCCATTTGAACCAAACTTGGAAGGAGAATGGAATGATTGAACAAATTTTGGTAATGAAGTATGAGAATTAATTTTTTTTATGTATTAGTTAACAAGTGGGTATTTATAGAGTTTTGGATGGTTTTTGGAGTTGAATCTGATTTGATTTATTAAATAATATTATTTTAACCGTTGGATTTAAATTTCAGCCGTTGGATCTTTTTTATTACCATTAAGATTGATTAAACATATATGGACCATTAGATTAAAAATGTATACGTTGAAAAAAAAATTCAAAACTGACTGTTGGAACCTGTTGGAAAAGAAAAATTGTGGGCGTGCCACACTGGATTATAACCCACAAACGCACGTGGGCCATTGGATCTCAACAGACAACTCATCTCTGCCGTTGAATATGGGTTTATCGTGGACCTGCCCGCACTGGATTCATGCCCTGCCTTTTCTGCTGGCTGGGGCCCGCATCGCCCCCTTCCCGGCCTCAAACCCAAATTTCTATTTTCCCACCCCTAAAATACTTCTCTTGGACAAGATTTGGACCCCGAGGTAGGATTCCCCCCCCTCCTCCTCCTCCTCCTCCTCCTCCTCCCTCCTCCCTCCTCCTCCTCCTCGAGACCGAATACCTAACCGAAAATGAAAAACATCGAACCGAAACTAAAAAAAAGGGAGCCAAATCCAAACTATTGGTTCGGTTTTGGTTTTTTTAAAGAAAGAGGGACACATCGGACTACCGTGCGACACCTAGACGGTGAAACTGGTGAGCGATCATCCTCCTCCTCCTCCTCCTCCTCCTCCCTTGGAAACAACATCAGATGTAGATAAAAGAAGAAAGTTTATTTGTAGGGGTGGACCCGGTCTCCTCCTCCTCCTCCTCCTCCTCCTCCTCAGACCGAATACCTAACCGAAAATGAAAAAATCGAACCGAAACTAAAAAAAGGGAACCAAATCCAAAACTATTGGTTCGGTTTTAGTTTTTTTTTTTAAAGAAAGAGGGACCTGTCAGACTACCGTGCGACCACCCTAGACAGTGAAACTGGCTGAGAACGATCATCTACTGCACGATGGAACCAAGGAACCATCGACTGTTAATCACGCTCTGATCACACGGTCATGAATCATCGACCAGGTTGGGATTCCTGTCTCCTTAGAAATCAAGGATACAGAGGTACGATCCTATAGAACAGATCCTGTTCAAGTAAGGTCGTGAGCTATCCTCCGTTGTCGAGGTGTAAGAACTGCTCTAGTATTTTGAAACCGTCGATGTGGGACTAAAGTGCGGTGTTTCGCCCAGCAGCTAAGACCTCGCTTTCTCTCTTTTTTTGTTCAAATACTTTGGGGGCCCGAAACTGCCATGTGTATATTTAATTTATACAGCGAAGCTGTGTCATTGTTTTGAAAGATTTTTATAGGTTTAACATGATTAATTGTGTTGGAAGGCGAAGATACTTGTATGTTTGTATCAAGTTTCTCTCAAACCACTCCAAGTCTCCAATCATTTGTGGCTTTATTACTTGGACAAATTCTTGTTCCACGTTTACGTCTAATTGACCAGATGGAATACATATGCAGAAAGAAATAAATAAACTAGAAGGCCAAATTCGAGCTTATTAAGCCTGTCATATATAATTTATTTTATTAGGGTGTTTGATTAAGTAAATATCTCATAATTATCTTTTATATACATATATATATATATTCCTTTTGTTTTATGTACAACATTACAAGTAACAAGCAGATGAATAAAAAAAAATTATAAATATCATTTTCTTCCAAGTTTGAATCTCTTATTCTGTAAATCCTAACGTTTTGTAAATTCTAACGTTGAGAACACTTAGGCCCCGTTTGGTTTCACTTTAAAGTTAAATAGATAAAAAGTGTTTGGTAAAAATGAAATATACTGTTTATTTTAGAAGTTATAGCATTAAAACATCAACTTTTAAAAGCAGCATAGAGGTTGCTTTTAAAAGCTGCTTTTATAAGCAGTTTTTTTTAAAGCACAGCAACCCCAAACTGGCCCTTAATTAAAAAAAAAGTCATGAAATTAGGGAGCTTTAATGAAAAGGGTTTCTTCAAACTTTTTCTTAACCAAAATCACTCTAATAACTTTATTTAATGAAAATGACAAATTCTTAACCAAAAACTGACACATCCCGATCCTGACACTCCAGGTGTCGGGAAGTGCTGGCCGACACTTGTTAAGTGACGAAAGCCAATTATGCATGTACAAGTGAAAAAGTGAATAGATTTAGAGTTGGAAGAGGAAGTCAGAGTGCGGTGATGGGTAAAACTCATTATTACAGGTGCATAATAGTTAGAGCATAGTAAATAGTGCAAAGAATATAAACATTCACATCCTCATGAGGATGGATAAGTAGAAGTTAACTAAAAGTATGAACAAATCCTACATAATCTGAAGAAACTGTCAGAACCGCTAACCACAGCCGAAGCAAGCCCATGTCTCACTTGGAATCGAATCTGTCACTAGGTCCTAAAAGAGCGCAAAATATAAAAAAGAGAGTGGGTCAAAAAGCAAAGTTTGATAAAACCTTTGTTTTCAATAGCATATTATCCCCTCGTTGAAAAACATGTATAGTTTTTTAAAATACGTCATACTCCCCCGTATGATTCTCAAAATAAGATAATAGTAATACGGGTACTCCCCGTTCATCAAACTGGCTGCTCAAAACACGGGTACTCTCCGAAAATCAGACTGACTGCTCAAAACACAGGTACTCCCTAAAAATCAGACTGACTGCTCATCCATATGTAAACACACAAGCCCAAGTAAATAAGTTACGAGGAATAGGCTAGGTATATAAATAATACGCTGAGTACTACAATGACGCGAGTCTAACGGTAATCGCTGTGCACAAAGTGCGTCACACAAGTTCGAGTTGCCTAGTGCAACCTAGAACAGGCTAGTACCTACAATGGATCCAAAGTTGCGTAGCGGTACTGGGAGTAACATCTCCAAACGTCAAGGCTAGTCCTGGCCACAAGACTTAGTACTGATACCCGGGGTGTTATACATCTACTGATGAGCAACAGTATAAAAACATGTATGGCAATATAATACGAATGTTTTACCTCCAACATTCGTATATGATATGAGTCATGCTAACAAATTAAAGAAAGCATTGAAAAACCATACGTAATAATACCTTTATCAAAACAAAGACCCACTCACTCACCTGTAAGTAGCCGGGTCGTAGCCCCCATGTCCTGGGTAGCCCCGGTAGTTCTATGGATAAGTCTCACCTATATGAGATATCACTATAATAATGATTAAACTCATAAAGGTTACTAATTAAACTAATTAATTAAACATATCCCTTTTTTGCTCAACATTGAGGTCCGAAACACTCTGTTAAATACCATACGTACTGCCCCTAGGTAGTACGTGTCGTCATGAGTCACCTCGCGTCGATGGAATTGAAAAATAGTGCCCCACGCGCCCTCACGCGCTGCACAGGCGCGGCTCACGCACCGGTCAACTAACGGCGACAGTTGACGGTGTTAGATCTAACAGAATATTCCAGCATCTCCGTTAAATCTAACGAAATATTCCTAACGGCGTTAAAAGGAATATTCTCAGTCGCCGACGTCACTGGCCGGTTTGGACCGGTTGCTAACGTCAGCGGCCGGTTGCCGGAATTTTGGCCAGTTTTCTGGAGAATTTTTAAATCTCCATAACTTCTTCATTTCTTGGCCAAATTTCACATTCTTTATACCAAAATGAAGCTAGAGAGGAGTAGAATGACGGTGTATCTTTGGTTTGGCTGTACAAGCTAGGGAAATGGCCTGTAATTGCCTTGAAAGGCCTCAGCTACTGTAGCTTCGTCGATCTACGTCAAAACTAGACCAAATCAAGCAAATGACATATGAAAATTCATCTACTCAATGAGAGGAACCCAATGGTGGTTGTTAGAAACCTCACCTCGGTCTATAATGGCGAGAAAATCGCCGGAAAGGTCTGGTTCTTTCGTGGTGCTTTTCCCGTCAAACAGTTGGGAGTTTGGACGAACGGTTTGCACCGTTGAGTCCAAGGCATCGAGACGAAGATGGTGATGATTTTAGTTTGCCTCGGTTCGACGGGTTTCGTCGACGTGCACTGTGCACATACGGTGAGAACGAGAGAGAGAGAGAGAGAGAGAGAGAGAGAGAGAGAGAGAGAGAGAGATGAAAATAAGGATAAGGGAAAAAAATGACGGGGAAGAGGGAAGGAAAAAGATA
The DNA here is from genome assembly GCA_018257905.1 of Gillenia trifoliata. Lineage (NCBI taxonomy): Eukaryota > Viridiplantae > Streptophyta > Magnoliopsida > Rosales > Rosaceae > Gillenia > Gillenia trifoliata. Next base: position 3,179,992 of record CM031080.1, on the reverse strand, counting down.
TTTTGGGTTTTGGGGGTATTATGCACCCACCAAAATAGTAAAATTACACGATCCTGTGTACAAAATAATCACGCACGTGTCCAAAATATCCCCCGGGAATTATTTTATAACAAACTTTTTACAAGATGTTACAAAATCACCCTAATAACTTTATTTAATGAAAATAACACAAATTGCATACAACAGACCTAAATATTAAAGACCCACTAGCTGGAACAAAAGCTCAACACGCAACCCTCCAATTTTGTTTTCTAGCCTTGCCCCTAACGAACGTTAGCCCAGATCCGTCAAACTACTGCTACTATTTCTATAATTGAACACTGCCACTATTTCTAGAACCAAATATGAAAGTATCAATTTTGAGAAAGCACTTACATGGAAAGGAAGCCCATGAGGATAGGATTAAACTTCTCTCTTGGGTCGAGGACCAAATCCGTCAGGTTTGGTCGAAAATTGGCAAAAATCGCCGAAAAACGTAATCTTTGGAGAGTTCAATCTCCCTGGGCATTGAGTTTCCACGTGTGGGTCTTGTATTAGAAGAAAGAGGGTGCCGATACGAACTCTTAGCCTCTGACCTTGCATGATTTCGTTACCGTATGAGACTTATGAAGAATCTAAGATTGGAAGGAAGGAAACGAGAAGGAGGAACACAAGACGGAAAAGAGAAAATATGCTGGGCTAAAACTGTCAGAGGTAAAATCAGAACTCGGTCAATTATTTTGGTTGAGTGAGTCTAATTGGGCTAGTTTGATGTTGGATTTTGTTCTAACCATTAAATAAAGGTATTAGAATGTGTTTGGTTAAGATTCAAAATTTTGAAACTCTTTTTATTAGTTTTCCTATGAAATTAAGCTTGCTCTTCGATTGTCTTATCTTCTTATACATATAGATGTACAAGCAAGTCAAAAAATGAACACTATCCCGCTTTTTTCGACGATGGAAAGGAATGTGCTAGCCTAATGCTTTATTTTTTCGACGTTGTTTCTTTTTCTAATTTATGTTCTAGTCACCATTTTGTAATTAAGCTCTTGTATAATATGTTGTGGACAACCAAATGAGATTTCTAGCTTTTTCGTCAATTTGTTAAAAATTTGTTGATCTCGTTTTGACAACAAATGACATGAGGCAGAAATTAATTCTGTCTATCATTTGTAAAAACAACAGCTTCAAATACATAAAAGTGAGGTACACAATATAAGGAACCTATAAATTACAAGTCCAATTAAAAATCACAGTTTATTCAAGGAACATGAAGAGGCTCATCTTCTTTCTGTCTATATCTAGTAAGAAAAAAATGAAAACTCAAATTTAAAAACGAAATAGTCATCGAACAAGTCATTATGTTTGGACTCATATTTGGCACCTCTACATCATCTTGAATTGAGTTATAATCACTCAAGTCAATCATGACATTCAAAGTGGAAGGATTTTCATATTAAAGATAAGAAATACATCATATTTGTTATTGAGAGAAATATATTTTGAATTTATAACGGAAAGAAATCAAGGCTCGGGAGGGAATCAAGAAAAATTCATTGAGAATGGATGCTCTCAACTACTACAAAAAGAACCCTTTAGGTCATTGTTAGGGGTCCCCGACCAAACACAAAAACTCATCTTTTAAGTTTCTCTGCACCCGGCGTGGTTTTATCTTATTTTTGTATTCAAAATGTAGCCCTACATAGCTTTCTATTTCAAATGAATTTTTAATTCCAGCAAATTATTTTATCGCACCTAGTGTAATCTTATTTTCTCGCACTTAGAGTAATTTTTATTTTATCACAATTTACTTGCTTGCAATTTATTTTATCCCAATAGGAGTATTGCAACATAATTACTTATCAATTCGGTCCATTCGACAAGTTCGTTTGGGTTGATGCAATTCGCCTCCTCATACATTGCATCTCACCATATCAATCACCAAATTCGCTTCCACCCATCCATTCACATATCATGTCCATACAAACAACACCCATCTCAATGCCCCATCAACCATTAAAATCCATTTCACTTCACTTTCACAAAACCATGCCCATTTCATGCTTAATCAAAGTCCTCACACCCAAGACACAGAGAACCTATAACCGAGACGGGTTTCCTCCTTGGTTCACAATCGCATTGAAAAAAACCAAAACAAAGTGCAATTAAATCTTCTCTTCACTCGCTTGGCCTTAGGCCACGAGTTGGCATGCCCGCAACACAAACTTGAAAGACCAAAAGATCCCAAAATTCTTAACTTGTTGGCCGAGACTGATTTTGAGACCAACACATTAGAACCTTCTGTAGTTCAAAAATCAATTAATTTAGTAAACAAAAGCAAACGATAGGCCTTAGGCCACGAGTTGGCACGCGCATAACACAAACTTGAAGGACCAACAAATTCTAAAATTCTTGGCTTGTTGGCTAAAGACTGATTTTGAGACCAACACGTTAGAACCTTCTGTAGTTCAGAAATCAATTAATTTACATAGGTGAAGTAAACAAACGCAACCTTCTGTAGTTCAGAAACCAATTAATTAACATAGGTGAAGTAAACAAAAGGAAAAAAAGGGGACCTGTCAGACTACCGTGCGACCACCCCAGACAGCGGAACTGACTGAGAACGATCATCTACTACTTGATGGAACCAAGGAACCAGAAGCGGTTAATCACGCTCTGATCGCACGGTCATAATTCATCGACCAGGTTGGGGTTCCTGTCTCCTTAGAAATCAAGGATACAGATGTACGATCCTATAGAACAGATCCTGTTCAAGTAAGGTCGTGAACTGCTCTCCTTCGTTGGTGTATATAAACAGCTCCAGTATTTTGGAAACGGTCGATGTGGGACTAAAGTGCCGGTTTCGCCTAACAGCTAAAGAGCTCGCTTTCCCTCTCAATAGTTTGGGGCCCCGAAACTGTGTCATTATTTAGAAAAGAGTTTTTATGGATTAAAACATCATTAATTGTGTTGGTAGATTGCTTGTATGTTTGTATCAAGTTTGTCTCAAAACCGAGCCTTCTTGGTTGTTGCTGATGGGATTCACGATCCTTGGATTCGAACCACTCCAACCATCTTGCAACTTATTACTTCGAAAAATTCGTTCTTCCGCGTTTACTTCCAATTGACCTGATGGGAAACATCGTGTTCGTCCGTTTCTTATGTTATTGTTTATGAAGCTAACACTTGAATGAGACGTTCTAAGATTGTGTTGATACATCCGGCCGATCAATTTCTACCGTAAGACTGCCACTTGAATGCGATTCCCAGTTTCATTTGATATGATTCTAACAAAAAAGTTAAGCGATTGTCAACTCACTGCAGATCTTTCCATAAATAATGTATCAAAAACAAGAGCTATCGATGAAATGCTAATCGAACAAGAAACAAAGAATGCAGAGTTCTTCCTTGGCCTCAAATGAATGTTTTTGCAGATGCCGTTGAAATATTCTTTTCTACACTTATCGCCCCTCCCTCTTTTTTTTCGTACTCTTGCCAAAAACAAATCAACTTTCTTTATTGCCCTCGAGGTAAAGAAATGAGCTTCTGAAACTAGTAACTTCTACCACTACATTGTACCAATTCCTATAACTTGTTTACTCGTCGATGGAAGGACGCGTTGTGTTGGGCAGTCTCCGACCATGAACAAATGAACTGAAGAGGTGCAATGCTCTTGAAGGTTGAGCATAGGGTACCATATGAGCAGCCCCCCTTACTGTGGCAAACGTCAGCAGATTTCCGTACTCTGTAGCCCAACCGCCCACCTATTCAAAAAACATGTACAGATATTCATAAGCAATGTTGAAGAGAGACAAATTTGGAGTCGAATTACTAAAGGAAGCGCATAAGCACCTGGCCTTTGTGAAACCAAGCTCCGTATGGGACTGTTATCGGGAACTTTAGGTCATGTGCTAGTTCACGCACCAGTGTTCGAGAGCCCAACAATGGTACAACGGAATCTTGATCCCCACTGCATTAGGTTGAAAATCATGTTATGTAGCAACACTGAAAATTAGCCCCTGTACATAATAAGCATAACGAATTACCTGAAAACCCAAACGGGTATACGATTTTGAACTATCCTTGTGAGCAAGGGAAGGATGTTGATGTTACCATCAGTATCGCTGTAATTAAGAACGCTGTACAACACAAAACAAGAATATCGGTCGTATGATATACACGAGTACAGACTACAGATGCGTCACCAAATTCTACTGATGTATAAGAAAGGTTATATTCACTTACCCACTGCACATACTCCAAGTATAAGGCAAGTTTGTACGATTTGCATGAAGGGCCTTCTGAACTTCGGGAAGGTTCAAATAAAAACGTCTTTCATACGTCATACACACATCAACTCCAACACTTATCTTAGTAGCCTGCAGAGAGGGGGAGTAAAGGAAAAACTCGTTAAAACAATGATATGATAAGATGCATGTAATGAGAATGAAAGATGAAAAAGAAAACAGATATTAAACGAAAAAGAAGTGTAGAGGATACCATTTTCCGCAGTCTCAACTCTTGCTCCACTATAGATGGATAACAAACATCAAGAATCACGTCGTAATTGTTTATGTACTCACCAACTATCTGATTTGCTTGAGATATTGCTTTGTTGCATTGAAGGCTTACATTGTGAGGGTTTGCAAAGACATAATCGTCAAAATCGCATTCGTTCATGATAGTAAGGCCAATTTCATCAGAAATCATGCCATGAGACCAAAAGTATTCATATGTTGCCGGAACATCACGATCAAGTCTCAGCAGTGGATTCCCAATCTGCAAGATAACAAATAGAAAAGTTAAAAAATGGAAGTGACAACTATAGAGATAGATGAAAGCGAGGAATTCAAAAATATGTGCGGTCTTCTTACAGCAACCCCTTTGAGATTGAACTTGAAACCAGTTGATTGTTTATTATGGTCCAAAACGGCAATAGCCAATTGCGGTATGTAGTGCCCTGTACATAAAAAGTACAGATGGTAAGAACCGATTCCAAATGATAAGTCATCTAGATAGGAGATGTGCGAAAAAAATGATGTATCAGACTTTGCAGACCTGCATAGCTTTCTCCGGTAAGAAACAACTCTCGGGATCTGAAAGTTGGAAACTTCTCATACCATTTCAACAAGAATGTGTGCATATCCCTTGCTGCCAAAATCAAATGCCAGTGAAAAAAAGTTGTTAAGCTTGGTTGACAAGTTTTATTAACCAAAAGCAAACGTCTAGAATAAGCACGCCCTTGAATGCGTCTAAAGAAAAGAAAGCGGAATTAGCTATGCGCCATACCAGTTGAGGCATCCCCAGAGTTATAATCCGAACTTGTATTCGAGTATGACCATCCTACTCCAGCAGGAGACTCAACAAAAAGGAGATTTGATGCTACAAGAAATAAACAAATGGTACACTATTTAGTTAGGATTCCGATTAATAGCTAAACAATGACACACTCCGAAAAGAAGGAAAATCAACATGTTCTGTAAATGGTCTATACGGATATACCTCTGTTCCATGACATTGGATTTCTTCGAAGGCCTCTACCGTCACCTGTTGGATAAAATGGACCTAACTCCGTAAAGGCACCTCCGCCGATGGAGGAACAACCTGGACCTGAACACAAAGTTGATCATCGAATGTTATCAACATTTTGGCGTTAAAGCGTCTCACTTTCAAGGACAACAGTAAAAACTACAAACATTGAGATAAATTTTCTTTCTGGAGAAAAGGACATGGTATACTTTAAAAGTAAAAAGCAACCAAATACAAATTGTTTACAACAAATGCAAAAAATCATTAAAAAAAATTAAAAAAAACTGCAGCAGATTTGAATAAAAGTCCAACTAGACATAAAGGATTATCAAAACCTTTGATTGCCTCCCTTTTTTTTTAAAATATAATTTGAAGAATTCATTATTACAAATAACATGAAAAATATCTGTTAAATACACCCATGAATTACACAGCAGTGTTGAACTAATATTTACAATTTGCTCTCAAGAAACCCCGAAAAGGGTGAGAGTTTACCTCCATTGAGCCAAAGAGTGAGGGGCTTCTTGTCAGGCTGCTTATCTGCTTCAACAAAGTAGTAAAACAAGCTCCTCCCAGCTTTCACATCCACATCAACATACCCAGCATACTGTTTGAACCCAACACTTGGCTGACCAGGCAGACTCACCACCAGATCCTCAGCTGGGTATCCCTCCACTGCACCCAGCAGCACCCCCCACACACACCCCAACACAATCAAAACCCCACTAAACCAACACCTACCCATTTCCTGAAGGCCCAAAATACCTCAGAAATTCCACCCCTTTTTCAATTCCTAGGCAATTCTCTCTTACACAATGTATAGATATATATATATATATTATTATAACCTGTATGACACTTGCATACACATACACAATATACAGCCTCACTCACTCAAAGCATGTTCCTTTTTTTGAAAAGGAGAAAAAAAAGTTGACCCAAAAGGAAAATATAATAAGGAGCATATAAGGGGTGTATGTATTATCCTTATCTTTAAAGAAACAAATTTAAATTACGGCAGGAAACGTGAAATCTGGGCTGCTTCAACAGAAAGGCGTGTGTGTGTAAATATAATTAATGGTACATGCCAGATCTGATTTTGTAGGATTTGGTATAATAGATAAGGATAAATGCAGCCTCTCAAGAATGGAATGGAAAGAAAGAGACGCTAAGGAAGGTGCAGAGAAAGCAGAGTTGGGTTTTTTAGTGTGTTTTGCAGAAGTTGCAGTCGTGTGCTTGCTTATAAGAGTTTTTAGAGAGAGAGAGAGAGAGAGAGACGTTGGGAAGTGGCATATTGGCATACAATACATAGTGATAAGCTCATTGGCAATTTCGAATGTTGACAAGATAATAACTAAGCAATAATACAGATCACACCTACACTGCCAAACACCTCGACATCTTATTTGGCTTTTCCTTGATTATTTTTGGCCAAATTCGCAAATTACAACCTAACACATGTGTGAATTTACTCATTAAAATTATAAAATAAAAAAAATAAAAACTTGTATACGCGTATTTAATTATAATTTCTCTTTTTTTTACCAACAATATTTTATATTGATGTACAATAAGGCTCACCTAAAAAAAAATATACACTAAGGTTGCATTTGGTATGTGGGAATGAAAAATTGTTGCATTTCCCATGTTTGGTAAGTTCAGGCTTGGAAAATAGTTTCCTGACTTATGGGAAAATAGGGGGAATGTGAAACCCTCCACCCCTCTTGGTATTCACTTTCCTTCCCTATGGGAAACCAACAAATATGTCGTTGTTGACATTGAAAAATGCCCATTATATCCTATAAAAGTAGTATTTCCTACCTAATTTCCCTTCGTCACCAAATATAGGGAAAAAAAATTTGCGTTTCCCTTTCCCAATGAAAAAGCATGGGAAATCATTTTCCATGAATTCTTTTCCGCATTCCAAAAGCAGCCTAAGGGGAGGGGAGAGAGTTTGAATCTAAGACTCAATAAGGTGAAGAGTAAGACCCTAACCACCAAGACAATCTACTTGCAATTATAATTTATCTTAGAGGACCATTTGTAGTTATGACAAACTCTTGGTTTAGGGTGAGGGTCTAAACTCAAAATGCAGAGGGCGTGTTATACTTGAAAAGTCACCGCACATGAGGGGGCATGTTGAAAGGATTAATCTCACATCGATGAAAGAAGGGACATTGCATGTGCTTATAAGTAATTAGACTACTCCCCATATTGTCAATTAATTTTATAGTGAAACCTCAACTTTATTCAATGATAAGAGCAATCCACAACTTACAACTCTTGTGCCTTTTTTGTTTAGATATCAACTCAATTAGTAAATTTCCAAATGTCTTGGTAAGAAGGATGAAATTGGAAGTGCAATGAATGTACAAAAATTTAATTATACGTGAAAAAATACCATGGATTTCCAAATGTCGCCCTTGCTCTCACAGAACAGGCTCGCGTTGCTCCTTCATCTTTTTCTACTGTGTACTTGCCATTCTTTTTTCATTTTACCATCAATCATTCTTTGAAAATTAGGCTATTATTCTGGCATAAAGCCAAACACAATATAAAATAATTAGCTTTGTAATCTGACATAGCACCGAAGTAGCTTGACAATATAATCAGTATTATTCGATGTATAAATTAATTTATTCAATTCAAAGAGTCAATACAATACTATCTATATACCAAACGGGGCCAGTAATACTATTTAATCGCATAAAACATTGGGTAAAAGTAAAACCAACATGATTCACCATGAGGGAGTGGAGGACAATGACCCATCAGTGATTTCATTGGACAAAAAGTTCGTGTTTAGAGTCTCTTTTGCGGTTAAAGTAAGCATGGAAAGAAGACAACATAGCCGTCCTCATTGTCTAACCGTTTGCTCTCCCTCACGGTCACTCTGCAGCTTACTTTACTACTTTACAGCCCACATGAATATCTTTATTCCTTATTAAAAAAACATTTGAAATTTTATCTTTTTTATATAATCCATACTCGTGGGGCTCAAATTTGAAAGAGCCAAAGTTGGTCATTGTCAATTCTAAATTAATACTTTAATTGGGGTTTGAAAGAAAAACCAAAACAAACAAAATTAATCATATTAAAGATAATGCAGTTTAAAGTGAACTTTGACTACTAGTGTATTGTTTAGTAGGTACTACATTATAGTAAACATGTAGTTATGTGCATGTACGTGAAAAAAGTTCCCTAATTGGATGACCTTTTTCATTTTTCTATTCATTTTGATTCCTCGCTATACAAACGTTATTGAGAGAAGTCAAAACTTTGAAAGTAAGATGAAAGCTCTTGAGTAGTTAATTTTATTCAATTTTGAGAGTTATGACACTCTAAAAAGATCATTCTGCACTTTTCTAAGTACATTTTCTTTTTATATTTTTACACGTTTGAATTTTCAAGTACAAGATGACATTTTTGAGTACCAATATCATGTCCCCTTAATTTGTCACTCCTTTAAGATTTTGTACTTGACTCCTCTCTCTCTCTCAAATACTTTGAGATTTTGTGTGTTGATTTCTTTCCCCCCTCAATATAAGCTCTCTTTACTCTCTTTTTTTTTCTTCCTAATCTCTTTTTGTCAAGCTCGCCACATTTTTTGCTCACATGGATTTCTTCTTTATCATTGAATTCGAAATTCGAATATTTTCTAATATTATCAAGAAAAAAGATAATACATTCAAATGAAAGAATTTGACCACAATGGAAACAAATGAAAGAAAAAACCCACCCTACATGAGAATATATGACAACCTACCCTACGTGAGAAAATTGGACGCAAAAGTTAAAAACGGAGAGTGGCGCTAGTTGACTAGTATCATCCAAAAATGCCAGTACAAGATAACACATGAGCCACGAAGACTCTGTACAATGAAGAGTTAGAGAACTGAATTGGTCAACAGAAAGGGAAAGGGAGCCTATTGGAAACTCGCTGTACTTATATTTTCATGTTTCCACTCTACAAAAATGTCAATTGCTACTAGCAAAAATTCTAGGTGCTCCGGAGTATGAGATATTTTGAGTGTTTTAACTAATGGATTTTAATTTTTGTATTTTCAAACAAAGATCTAACCGTTACACACCAGAAATATCTCATATTCCAAGGTAGTTGTACAAATACTTCAATGCTACCACCTGTTGTACTCATTTTCCCGACAACAAAAAAAAGAGTATCAAAGGAAAAAGAAAGTCAAACAAAAAAAAAGTACATAAAAAGTAGGCAATGGATGTTTCTTTTTTACCAAAACAAGGAAAGCATTTTACTAGCATTTGAAATAGTAACTGTCTTTGTATGATTAGGGTTTAGGGACAAATAATATGTCCACACCAATATCTGTTTCCTGTATTTGCTATTTCAAACACAAATTGGCATATAAAACTGGAAAGCAGGACAAATTGGAGCTCATAACAAAGAATTCAAAGAAAAAGACCATAAATATTTGACTATATGTAACCAATGTACATCACCTTCTCCTCATAATGGTCATGCATTAATCAAGAAATTTAGAAAATAAGAGCTCAAGTTGGTAAATGTTACATCCTGTCCCGAAAAATATCATTATTTTATTCTCAGAAGTAGGAAATGATGAAAATGCCCCTGGTTGACCTTCGGTTGACTTTTGCGTCGTAACTCGTACGACCCTTCCTTTTGTGTTTTCTTGTTGTGCTCGTCGACACGAACACATGGACGCGAGCGGGACGTCATTCGGAGTTCGAATGGAAATTTTACGGACGTTAATCTTTCGACGTTCCGTTAATTGGATTGTGTTTTTAATTGGGCCTTGGGCCTTGAACCCAGTAACCTTGTGAGCCCATCTCCCTGACCCTCTCAGTCTGTCCCTCACACTCAATCCCTCACTGTCTGCAAACTAACCTCTCCATCTCTCTCCGAGTCCCTATCCCCGAGCCAACCGAGTGACCAGCCAAACTCAGTCTCGAATCAGACCCCAAATCATTCTCGGCTCACCTTATCAAGCCTGCAAACCCAAACTCAGGCTCAACACCCAGAAACTCGAGCTTCAGAGAACTCAAGTGAGCTCGAGGATTTCCCCCGACGAGTTTCTCGTCGATTTCCACCTCGGCCTTCCTCGTTCTTATCACCATTCAACTCCCCGAGGTCCCTGGAACCTTAATCGAGCCTTGCATGGTCGAGATTGGACGAGAATCCACAGTTCTGGAAACCGACTTTTTCACCCGTGGCTTTCCTTTGAAATTCCGGCCACCTCCGACCAAAGATTGGCCCCCAAAGTGGTAAAATCTCATTCCCCTCACTCCCAGCTTCAATTTGACACTTGAATCGTGGAAAATGGTTGAGTTTTGAAGGTTTTAGGACGAATTGCAGGTTTCCGGCCAAAATCCCAAATTCCGACGAAGCTTCGCCCAGCAGACGGCGGCGACGCAGCGGCCGGCAATTGCAGCGATCACCGGCGAGCTGACGTCAGCCAACCCGGCCCTGACGTCAGCAAACCGGTGATGACATCATCAACCCGGTCCAAACCCTGTTGGACCGGAATATTCCAAGGTATATTCCGTCCGTTAGTTTTAACGGTGTTAACGGAATATTCTAATGCCGTTAGAATATTCCGTTAACTCTAACGGCGCGTGTCACCAGCGACTGGTCGGCGCGTGACCGGCGCGTGTCACCAGAGACTGGTCGGCGCGTGTGGCGCGTGACCGCGCGTGGCGGGGCGTGAGGCCATTTGGCAGCGTGTGGCGGCGCGTGCGGTGGCGCACGGTGGCCCACAACAGTGGTATTGGGTTTTCCGACCCAGTAACTCTGTTTTCGGGTTTCCGAACGCCGTTTTCTTCGTATTTTCGGATACTTTATTAATTGTGGGTATTCTAAAATAGGTTTGGCGACCCGTGGAGTACGGAGAGCATACTTTTGGACTACTTCGGCATTGGTATATTTGAGTGGGCCCCTTCCTTATTAAATTAAATATTTTATGTGTGTTTGGAAATTAATATTAGACTATGCCTACGCTTTTAATTGGTATTTACCTTGTTATTTTAGTGAACTTTAGTATTATACTTTATACTTGGTTTACTAGTATGTGACTCGGCTTTATTTTATGGGATTTGGAAATTAGTATTATTATGTCTATGCATTTAAATGTGATTTATACTTATACTCAGTGAACTCAATTTATATTTATATTTGGTGAACCTTGAGTTTTATATTTATATCGTACTTGGTTCACTAGTATATGACTTGGTTTTAGTATTTTAAGTAACTTTAGTATTACTTTGGTATATTCTTGGTATTCCGGATACGGCATCCGTGAATATCTAACTAGAGCCTATTGAAGTTATTTTAGAGAGGAAACTACCCCACCTTATTTTTATTTGGAAACATTCTGTGGTATGTTTTATACACGCTCAACTAGGAATGCTTACACGGTGTCATTAGTACTGTCCAGGGCCAGGACCAGCTTCACGTGTATGTTCACACCCACCGACACGCTCACTTTGGATCCATTGTAGGTGCCAGCCTGTTCTAGGTCGCCTTGGCGACTAGACTTGTTGTGACGCGCTTAGCGCTAGCTTCACACGATTGTAGTACATAAGCGTAATATTATTCGTACACCCAGCCTGTTCATGACAGAATATCTCTGTATGAACTTGTGTGTCTGTCATACCTAGCGAGCGTATCCACTACTATTTTATAGTGTGATTTTATTATCGGATTTCACTGATGCCACGGAGAATTCTCTTGGTTTTACGGGTTTTCTGTATTATTTATTTATACGGATTTCTGGTAAAGTATTTTATACTTAAGTTGTGGCTTTCTGCCCGTTTTGGAAACTAAGTACATTTCCATACTTACACTGACTTCTACCTACTACTGTAGTATGTTTTCAGAAAGGCTTTTAACTGAACTATTACTTGTTTTGACGGCAAGGGGTTACTATTTTTAGAAATGAAAGGTTTTATTTAAAATAATTACTTATGACCCACTCACCCTTCTGTTTTGCGCCCCTCCAGGATTAGTGGCTTGGAGTCGTCGACGTTGAGACGCGGTGGTATGACAATGTAGAAAATTCCCTTGCATTTGTAATTATCCAGTATTATGTACCTTGTTCAAACAATTATTACTTTATTATGTCTTTCCGCCCGCACACTTTCGTGCACTCTGACCTTATTTAATTCAATTTGCTTAAATTATTCTTAAATTCTTCTAAATGGCTTTCGTCACCCCACGTGGTGTCGGCCAACACACTCGACTTTTGGGTGTCCACCTGTACATCTGGGTCGGGGTGTGTCAGTAAAGATGAATATCAAGGAGCAGTTTGTGAAATTGTAGGGCATCCATTGGGGAACATGAAATACACGAGAAAACTCGGGTTGTGCAACCTAACCACGTGGTTGATTATACCACTCACAAAAACACGAGATCCTTTGGTATTTTGGTCTCGCAGAGTGTGGAAGTTGTCCTAGTTAACCATCCGTACCCAAGTTCTCTCAAAATATACAATGCATCGCCATGCCATGTTTTTAATCCCCCACTAAAGCTTCTCATGCATCACTCTTGTTGGGGATTTCAACACCCTCTAGTCCTCAATTCTCAAGACCAAAACACAACGGCAAGATATATTCAGGGAGCTGTTATAAACACTCCAAAGAAGAGTGCAAAATAACTTTTTAAGTGCCAATAACAACTCCGTATATTAAAGGCAAGATAACTTTACTATCACTCCTCTACTTACTTAGATTCTTGCTTTTCAAAATGAATATTTTCTAATTTCTAAGTACTCAAAATATGGAGTTTACACGGTAGACATAAAAAAGTAGTCACGGTTTTTTGTTCTGTCTATATACGCAACCATCAACCAATAGACAGAACAAAAAAGTTAGATTTGTATACAAATGTACTACAAAATGAAGAACAGAAAGCGAAGAAGGCTACTTGAGAAAAATGATCTTTATCTCTGTATTATTCTTATTTAGCTACTACACTACATTAGATAGCAACAGACATTGAACTAACATCGGTGCCTTGTCACACCCACATTAGATATTAGACGACGACCAAGTCCGATTACAGCCTACATAGTCCAGTGATCCCTCTTTGCTAGCTGCATCAGAGTATTCAACTTTTTTACCGGTAGAACTTGCTCTTGTGTATCCAAGAGAACAATTAGATTAGTTTGACAAAAACAACATCAATCTCGAGTTTTCCAGACTCGAGATGGATTATTATCTCTTCTCGACACTTCATCTATGGAGGACAAGTAGCAGCAGCTAGATCCGGTATCTGAAGAGTGAAAAACATTGAGAGACTCATTCTTCTCGCGTTCACTAATCTCAAGACCACGGCAGCTCCTGTAAAGTCCAAAATCCGACAGATGAAAGGACCAGCTACATTCACCATTAGCTATATATTCAAAGTGGATGTCAATTGAAGAGTGACCTGCTTTCACTTAAAACAGTTTTAATTTAAATTGATTTACATGAAACTGAATGCTGCAGAAGACAACAAAACACTGGAAAAGGGTACGCAGCATATCCCTTGTCACTGTATGTTTCACTGGATTCCGATGAAGAGGACCAGAGGAACCGACCACCATTGAGACAAAGTGCGAGGGGCTTCCTTGTCAGTGTATGTTTCTGCTTCAACAAAGTTCCTCCAGGCACTGATGTTGGCATCAATGTACCCTGCATGACGCCTGAACCCGATTAACATCTCTCTCTCTCTCTCTCTCTCTTTCTCTCTCTCTCTTGCCAAGTTACAGAGAGAGAAGCCTTGGGATGTACCATAGTGTTACAATACGCAATTGACCTCAATACCATAGGGATAGGGGCTTCTCTCACTCTTCTTCATTCAAGAAAGAATCTGTCTCATCAACATAGCCCTCTTCTTTCATTAATGCTGTCAAATACTTTAAAACCGCAATGATTTCACCAGCATTACGATGAGACTTATCCCCAGCAACAAACAAATGTGTTGTCTGTCCCACTACAATCCAACTATATCCGGGAACCTTTGTCAATTTTTTTTCTTTCATTTCTCTCCTCAAAGAACTAGCCTCATCCCAGTTTCCTAATGCAGCATGTATATTAGAAAGCAGCACATATGTTGAAGAATTTTGCGGTTCTCTCTCAATGAGTTTCTCAGCCGCACGCTGTCCCCTTATGTAATCTCCATGTAATCTGCAAGCACCAAGTAATGTGGCCCAAATCATAGCATTTGGTTCAGAATCTATTCTGTCAACAAACTCCTCTGCTTCTTTAAGAAAGCCCCATCGGCCTAGAAGATCAACCATGCAGGCAACATGATCGGCCCTCGCTTGGATACTATACTTATTAACCATAGAATCATATATCTGTCGGCCTTCAGCTACCCTCCCTGCATGACTACATGCAGTGAGAACACCGAGGAATGTGACATCGTCAGGCAAAATATGAAAGTGTCTCATCTCATCAAAGATCTTCAATGCATCTTCTGCATAACCATTTTTAGCAAACCCAACTATCATTGAGTTCCAAGAAATGACACTATTTTTAGTACCCATTTCTTTAAAAACATGCACAGAACTTCCCACATCCCCACATTTAGCATACATGTCTACGAGGGCACTACAAGTTAACTCATCCAGATCAAAACCGGTATGAAAAATGAGGGCATGGATCTCTCTACCATTTTTCAAAGAAGAAATGACAGCACATGCTCGAAGAACACTAGCAAATGTTGCTTGGTCGGGTAGGGCATTATCGCTACGCATTTTTCTATACAACTGTAACGCCTCCTCGCTACAATCATTTTGACTGAGTCCTGAGATCATAGCGGTCCATAATACTTTGCTTTTTGGCTTTGGGAACTCCGAGAAAAGAATAGTTGCATCTATTTTGCTTTGGGAATTCATGTACATGCCTAAGAGAGAGACACCCAAGAAGTCACCATCACACAAAAGCCCTTTCTTTAGTACTATGCTGTGGATTTGCCTTCCCAGTGTTAACATCACAGGCCCACTGCATGCATCTAATAGGATTGAAAAAGTAATTTCAGTTGGGTTCAATCCTACGTCCTGCATCTCATGAAGCAAATTTACTGCTTCTTCCAAGTTGCTATAACCAAAACCAGCAATTAGAGCATTCGCCGAGACCACACTCCAGTGGCGCATATAGTAGAAAGCTTTAAGTGCATCCCCAATGACACCACATTTGGAATACATGTCAATAAGGGAACTACCAGAATAAAGGCTTGTTTCCAGACCATTTTTAACTGAGAGACTGTGGACTTGTTGTCCCATCTTTAGTGCTTGAACATTGGCACACGCACTTAGTATACTTGCCAAAGACACTTCATCAGGCACAATTCCATGCAAATTCATTCTTCGGAACATATTAAAAGCCTTGTCTTCATCATCTTCCTGTACGTATCCAACAATAATTGCATTCCAAGAAATATTGTCTCGATCTCTTATGCGCTCAAATTGTTTCCTTGCTTCCTTCAGGTCCCCTGATTTAGCATACATATCAACCAATGCATTTCCCACATATAAATTTGATGCAAGTTGATTCTTGATGATATGTGAATGCAACTGACAACCCATGTTTAGATATTCCAAGCTAGAGCATGCACTAAGAATGCTAGTGTAGGTAAATTCATCAGGGCAAAGACCACACCCCTTCATATTGGAAAACAATTCTATAACTTCACTGGCATACCCATTTTGTGCGTAACCCCCAAGCATCGCATTCCACAATACAACATTTTTCTCTGGTAGATAATCGAATATTTTCTTTGAAGAATCCATTTTCTCACACTTGGCGTACATATTGATTAAAGCACTTCCCACATAAACGTTAGAATCTAACCCTAGTTTTATGGCCATATCATGAACTAGCAAGCCATAGTCTAGAGCAGCTAAACTAGCAATCGCGCTTAAAACACTTCCCAGTGTGGATCTTGTTGGTTTTTGGTCAGCTTTCCTCAGTTTCAAGAAAAAGTTAACAGCTTCCTCCTCTTTCCCTCTCTTGGCATGCCCAGAAATCATCACATTCCACGCTACAACATTAGGACTAGGCATCTGGGAAAACAACTCACATGCATCATCTAGCCTTCCTAGACCAACGCACGCATTTATGACAGTCACAAAGCCCACCTGGTCCAGAAAACCGCCAACTCTCTGCATCTCTTTAAACACTTTAAGTGCCTCCTCAAGCAAACCAGCTTGAGCATACCCTGAAATCATTGTTGTCCAAGCCACTGTATCCAACTCCAACACGCCATCAAATACCCGTCGAGCATCACTTATACAATTGCACTTGGCATACATATCAATGAGTGCACCTTCACAAAATGAACTCGACTCAAACCCCGTCTTAATAACACCGCAATGAACTTCCCTACCATATTCAACATCCACCAATCTTGCACAAGCAGACAAAACCATTGCGAAAGTGAACTCGTTCGGCATTACCCTGCCATTCCACATCGACCCAAATGACTTAACAACTTGTTCCAGCAATCCCTTACTCGCATACATTGAAAAAACCGAGTTCCAAGCAAACACATCCTTGTTTTCAAGGCAGTTAAATGCCTTATTGGCAAAACCCACATTACCGCACTTGGCATAAAAACCCACAATGGCATTTCCCAGAAACCCTTTGGATGCAATTCCAAATTTCAAGCTGCGGGCGTGGACTGCCTTGCAGGTTCTCGAAGCATGAGCCAGCAGCCTCTCAGGCATTTCGTCGAACACCTTGCGGGTCTTAATATACTTGCATTGCTGCAGACATATCTGCAAGAGATGGGTGTATTGGGACTCAGGGGCTCCATCTTGGCAGACCGACTCGGACGTAATCGTCGAGAGGCGGTGCTTTTGGAGGAAGGAGTGTAAGGTTTTGGAGGGAGGAGGTCTGAGACGCATCGACTCATGACGCAGTGGTATCTCCTATGAGGTCGGTGAAATTTGGTTACCACGGACACTTTCTCTATTTTTGGCTTTTTAAATTGAATGAATTAAATTCCCTTAAAAAAAAAAAAGGACAAACTTTTTTGAACCTTTATAAAGGGACAATTTTCTAAAATCTTCTTATTAAGAAGAAGAGCGAAAGGAAAAAAAAAGGGAAGTAAAAAATGGCACCGGGCAAGAAGGGTAAGGCCAAGGCGAAGTCGGCGAGCCCTGCCGAGTCAACTCAGTCCGACAACAACAACAACAACTTCCCAGCCTGTATTAGGTCGGTACCGCCGTCGTCAGTGGCCATCACCATCCACGCCAAGCCGGGCTCTAAAATCGCCGCCATCACGGATTTCAGCGACGAGGCGTTGGGGGTACAAATCGACGCGCCGCCGAAGGACGGGGAGGCGAATGCGGCACTGGTGGAGTACATGAGCTCGGTTTTAGGCGTAAAAAGACGGCAGGTTTCGATCGGGTCCGGCTCCAAATCAAGAGACAAGGTTGTCATTGTGGAAGACATGACTCTTCAAAGTGTTTTCGACGTTCTCGACAAAGCTTCTGCTTCAAACAACACCGAACCTAAGTAAGCTAATGACATGTTTACTTACTAGGAACGCGGACCAGACCGGAAGCGAATGAATTGCATAACTTAAGAATGGCTAGGCATAGTGGAGTAAGTGACCTAGTTGATCTGCTTCATGATTTTTATTGCGGATTTTAACGTTATAAACTCCCGGAAGTTAAGAATTGGAATGATTCGTAAATTCGAATAGAGTGAGATGTGTGAATTTGATCATTGAATCACAAGTGAAGCTTGATACATATATATATATATATATATATTCTATGAATTTTGTTTGTGCTTATTTGAAATTTGGTAATTTTATAGACACCCTCCTATTTGTTAAAAGCACCCCCTTTTGTAGGTTTTTTTTTCTTATGAACTTCTAGTCTCGACTATTCTTAAATCTCCGCCTTTGTCGCCGGAAGAATGATCTCCGCCGGCCTCCTGGTCTCAACTATTCTTAAATCTGTGGCATTTCCGAGAGTCAGCTGTGGATTGAGAGGGGGAACCAGAACAATGCAGCTTGTGCTGCAGGAGAAGTCCCTCCTCCGTGCGACCAATCTGAGTTGCAGCTCCTAATTGGCCCTTAAACCTCGGTTTAATCCACCATTTTATAGGGTTCTTACTCCCTATATCCCCTAGTTTCTATAGAATCAAGAATCATGGAAAAGCATTGAGCCAACTGAGAGAAAAGGCACGTTAAAAACTCTTCGGCCATGCCCCCGTTCAAGATGCAAGTTCGAACTTTCTTTCGAAATCAACATCTCTTCCATTTAAATAAAAAATCACGGACAGAAGTTCCCGAAAATAACAGTAGAAAGGTTTAATCTGACTAAATCATAGGAGATAAGAAAATGATAGGGTGAACGAGTTCTTCGTTGGCCGCCTCCAATTGTATTGTGGCTGTTTTTGCAGATGCCATTGCTCTTTTGTTTTCCCACTTCTTTCCACCTTGCTTTATTTTGCCCTTCCGTAACGAAATGAACCTTCAAACCTACAAAACTCTGCCACTCATTCGTCAATGGAATGAACCTATTCATACACATGTGAGGATAGACATTCATAAGTAACGTTGAAAACAAAGAGAGACAAACTCGAATAGGAACGAACATGACAGAGAATCACTGAAAACCCAAACTGGTATCGGATTTTGAACTCTCTTTGTGAGCTATCGAAGTATGTTGATGCTACCACGAGTATATCTGTACAATACAAGAATGTGAGGATCAGTCGTATAATATACGCAAGTTTTAAAAGTATAATTGACGAAATAGTCTGACTGTCAATCGTGAACAAAGCACTGCTGAATGCTAGTGTATCAAATTAACCCTGAACAAAAATCATGGTCCAGTTAAGTTGTTTCATATTAAGTTATAGTAATTAATTCAAGCTTCAAGCAGTTACTGAAGAAGTTATCGTTGCAACGAACATTTTGGATTACAAAAGTAAGCAAGTGGACAATCACATTACACTTTCACTTTAAGAAATGGAAATATAGAAGTCTTCACTATGAACTACACATTAATGCGTAGATAAGTCATCAATTTATAAAGACGCTTAGGAAAGCTTGTATTTATCACTTACTGCACCACTGCAACTATAGCACAAGTTTGTACGATTCGCATGAAGGGCTTTCTGAACGTCAGGAAGGTTGAGATAAAAACGATATTCATAGTTTTTACAGATATCAACTCTGACACTCATCTTAGTAGCCTGCACAAAAAAGGGAGTAAATCAAAGCTCGCTGCAACCATGAAATTATGAGTTGCACGAAAATGATTTGATGAAAAAGAAACCAGAAATTAAACAGAAAAGAGTGTTCATATACTCCCTTATTTGTGCAGGCTACTAAGATGAGTGTAAACCAAAGCTCGCTGCAACCATCATCGACATATGTAATTTCAAAGCTCGCTGCAACCATCAACGTTCACGTGGTATTGTTCATATACTCACCAACTATTTGGTTTTCTTGAGATATTGCATTCTTGCATTGAAGGCTTACATTATGATGATCTGCACAGACAGAATCATCAAACTCGCATTCAGTCATGAAAGTAAGCCCAACTACATCAGAAATCATTCCATGAGACCAAAAGTACTCATATTTGCCCAAACATCACGATCAAATCTCAGCAGTGGATTCGCAATCTAGCCATATAATTTGAATATATTTGCGCAAACATCTGCAAAATTACAAATAGAAATTCTGAAATAGATATGCAGGGAATTCAAAAATATGTGAGGCCTCCTTACAGAAACCCTTTTGATATTGAGCTTCAAACCAAAGGATGGTCATTATCGTCCAATCCAATTACGGTATGTAGTGCCCTGTACATATAAATTTCAGATTTTAAATGTTAGGTCATGTAGATAGGAAGTGTGTCAAAAAAAGGGGAGAAAATATAATCACAATTGCAAAAGTTACAGTTAGATAGGTTTATATACCGTTTTACCAGGCAGAAATGAATTAAACCAACATAGAATAAACCCATTTTCTGAAGGGAAATTTTCGTAAAACCAAGTTCATTTGAACAACATCATTAGCATGCAATTAATAGTTAATTGGCAGAATCATGCTTGTATGCATTCAAATTCAAAACTTTACCCAAGAACTTCTATGCCTAGTAGATATGGTGAACCATTACAAAACTCAAGAACAATTTGAGTAAGGAAATCTTATTCCTTTGAAGATTCCTCTTTGCATAAGCAAAGGCTAATCACCCATGGAGAGGGCCTTCATTCCTTGCTTGGATGAGGATGGTGGAATAGATTTCTCCAAGTTCCCAAAGTAGGGAACCTCTAAGTCTCCACACCAAGGAGAGCCTTGATGAGAAGATGAGTGCCCTAGAGGAAGAGAGATTGCTAGCTATTTTCCTCTAGGGAGCCGGCCTCTTTGAGAGAAGGGAGAGCTTTCACTCTCATCCATTCTCCAAAAGAAAACCTCTAAGTTGAAAATGTTATAAAGTTTCCTTTATAGCTTTTCCACAATGTAGTGGCAAACTTGCAATTAAAGCAAGTTTGCTACACATTCTCAAATGCCCCGCCATGTGGGTTCATTGGGCTCTTTGGGCCCTAATGTATTATTAGTCATTAAGTTGTCATACAACTTAAGTCAATGGGCTTGATGTTCGAAGCCCATTGGGCCTTGAAGCCCAAAACTAACCCGAGGTCTATAACGAACTTATTCGTTTGATTAATTAACATATTAATTAATCATTGCCATAAATAATTAAACCATTTAATTATTCTTACTCATCTCCATTGTTTCATCAAACTCTACCTTACTCTGTACGATCCATTATGGCCTTTTAACAGCAAGAATGAGAATTAGAACTCTTCAATACCTAATTGAAACATACTTTCACCCTCCCTTAAGTGATTATACACCTATAGGGCATCCACAAACCACGAGCGACACCTAAATAGCATGTCATGGCTACCCAAGCCTAATCGTAAGAGCAAAGTGAACTAACCTATTCGCTAGATTGCAATGCAATACGGTCCTTCTCTAATACAATACTCGACCACATTGTTTGAGATGATAGTTTATTCATGTCTACTATCCAATGTGATTCCTTTACTTCCTTATATGATTACCTGAATATGATTTGGAACGACTTCCTAAATCTTATTCATAATTGCCAGAGATTCTTAATCATATCAGAGTATTTCCCTCAAACTAGCTTGGAAGGTTAGAGATCCTTGCTGCGCATTCACTTGCCCATGGCTAAGTAGCTAACCCCAACTATGCCGTGGACACTGGGATGGGGTGACTTTGACATAATCAAAGATCAAGGACCTCACCACAAGACAACCGTGATGCCTCAGTCAAAGGACTAATTTAGACATCCCAACTATGAGTTCTCATGTGACATGATCATGAAAACTCACGTTGATCGTGTTTAGTGGACTCACCCATATTGAGCACCTACATGCTTGTCAAAAGGCTACCACACCAATGACTCGAGACTAGTCACTCTCCTCGAGAGAAGACATAACATGTACCGATCTTAACGACCGTCACGCCCACCGGCAATCCTACGAATGTGAACGTTTAGGATATGTATATGAACGTAATGGTCTCATGAACCTAACTTGTTTAGATTACATTCTCATAAGCACATATCTCCTTGGACTTCTTATTGTTTAAGCATATAACATTTATATGAGACTACTTTAAACAATAATCATTGCTCCTTTATATTAAACTAAATTAGTTTAACATTTGAAATGTTCCGTAAAGTATCATCATATGATTGGTTTTAGGGCACATTTCCAACATTTTCATTCACATTCAGCATGGAAAGAAATCATTTCACAATGTTACGATACGAAAGTTACTATGATGTAGAATCTTCTTCAACCAGAAAATGAAGTGAATCCTTTTTGTTTTCATTTCTCATTTCTAACCAACACGACACACGTATTTTTGAGATGTTGTAAGTTATGAATGTGTGTGTTTCCCTTGCTGACAAAATCATGTGATTGAAGTTGGACATAGCCATTCCCTTCTAATCCAAGCTTGTATATGAGTATGACCATCTGACTCCAGCAGGAGACTCAACAAATGGAGATTTAGTACTAGGATAAGTAAAGAGTGAGACCTAATTTAAATTGGGTTCCAATTAGCATCTGAACAGCAAAACAGTGAATAGTACATACGTCGAAAAAGACAGAATATCAATATCATTAATATTGATCATCGGATGTTATCTACCAAAGGATACATCAAATGGAACTGAGTGTTTTAAGATGCAAAGATGCCTAAAATAAATGCAGCAGAACTGAACAAAAGCCCAGCTGAAAGACACTTTGAAGAATTCACTAGAACAGATTACAAGCATGTGATGTATAATAGTGATGAAAACAAGATACAAGCGTCAATTACACAACAGAGTCCAACTAAAATTCACAACTTGCTCTCAAGAAAACAAGTAAAGGCCCAGAGTTTCCGAGTATCAAATACAATCAATCGAACAGAAATATAGGAATCAACTAACCTCCATTGAGCCAAAGAGCAAGGGGCTTCTTGTCTGCTCCTGACTTGCTTCAACAAAGAAGTAAACAAGCTCCTCCCACCTTTCACATCCACGTCAGCATACCCAGCATACAGCTTGAATCCAACATTTGGCTGACCACAGAAAATCTCACCACCAGAACCTCAACTGGGTACTCCTCCACACCAACTAGTACCCACTATACCAACGCCTACACATTTCCTGAAATCCCAAAATCCCACAGAAAATCCACCCCTTTATAATTCCTAGGCTATTTTCTGTGTCTTTGACTAAAATTATATATTTGTAAATTGTAGATGCAAAAAATATACAGTAGAAAAATTAGAATTTATATACAAAAATGTACTGCGAATAAAGAGCTGTATAAATCGTGACATCACAAAAATAGAATGGAGTGATGGCAAGTTGAGAAAATGATCTTTACCTCTGTATTATTCTTATTTATCTATTGCACATTTGCATTACATCATCAGCATTTCTCGAGTCAAAAAGTAATTTACAGAATGAATTATCAAATATCAGAGTACAACCGAACTAAAACTAAGGAATCGAATGGCGTGTTTAATTGCCACTGCCGCTGCTTTTTGCTGAGTGGTCTCCCTTTTCCTGCCTTTTCTCTATTAATCCTCACATCTGCTAAACCCCAAACGCAACATTTTGTTTCCACATCAAAAGAAACAAGCCTGAAAACCCCATCACTTTCTGACAACGCACCAGTATCAGCTGTCTCACTGACATATTTCACATACATAGATCGATCTTTGAATCGATCCAACTCATGTGGAACCCGAACTACTCTTTCAACACCTGGAGATGATACCTGAAAGTAAACTTATTTCTTTAGAACCACAAGGTAAAAACAGAAATAATTAGGTAGTACAAATTTTATAAGTTTCAGCTTTACAGCTTAATCCATGGTGGTAAAAACCTAGGCAGTCAAGTTGGCATTATGAACTGAAGCAACCAAGCACAAGCCTTAACTTAAGGTTTTATTCCGAGATTAATAATCTGTAATTGTATGTCTTCCCAACCACTTACATAGAAAAATGACAAGCTAAAGAATAAAAAACAAAGAAAAGGGTAATAAGAATGTGAAGAGAGAGAAATAGAAATATACCTCCAGAGATAAATTCTCAGGAAGTGATTTAGCAAGCTCTGCTTCATCCAGTTTTGATCTATAGGTTCTAGAAAAAGCTTCAATATCTTCCATACTCGGGGAACCAGATCTGTAGTAAATCCATGTGGTTTGAGCTCAAAAGGCATTCATACAACAGCTTACACAATTTGTGGAGACAGACTTATTAACAGACAGATTTGATTTGTCTACCAATAAGAAAATGGAAAAACAAATACAAATGAGAAAAGTTAGGAACAGAAATTCAGCCAATAATGGTACTTTGTCACACCCACATTAGATATTAGACGAACTGGTCTGATTACAGCCAACAAAGATTTCAGTAATCCCTATTTCTTACTGCATGAGAAGTATTCAAGTGTTTTACTGGTTCCTGACTGTTGAAAACTTAAATTGGCAAGTAAACCTGTTTTGATGTTGCTTTTTGGTAGTGTCATATAATACCTTAAGCTTTTCCGCATCAGTGGTAAGTTTACATAGTTGCAGAGGCATGTTACTGAGTTGTGGCTCAAGTCTTGGTTCTGGTAACTTCTATTATGCACGTGTAAGGTCCAGTTTGGTTAAGTTTCTGTGGACACCCTACACATGAGAGGAAGTGTTAGTGTGTGCAGTTAAGTTGTGCTTCATATACATTGTTATCCCTTCTCCTAAAAGATTAATCTTTTTAGGTCAATTGTTCCACTCTTTAAATTTGCATACATGAAATCTTTATTCTATGTTTGAATAAGGGACATTAAAAGAACCAAGGACTTTAGACTCGATTGTTAAAAATGCCCAACAAGAACAGTACCAAAGAACTACTCAAGCATCCTACAAAGCAACTACTAAAACACAACAAATGCACTACAAAGACACTAAACAAAGGACTTTTGATGACACCTTTCAAAATTCTCTCTAATGTATTGCTTCTACTCATTTTCAAGTCACTCTTATCTAACTTTTGTAGTGAATTCCAAACAAATTTAGTTAAGTTCCATGGAACTTTAAAGTCCATCATCCAAATGCACCATTAGAAAAAAAATTATATTTATTTTCGAATGAAACCTTTAGGAAAAATGTGTTTTTCATTTTTATACAAACATAAACCCACAAATGAGCCTTTAACCATCTAACTTATAGCACACAGGATCCAGAATAATTCAGCTATCATCTAATAGCTATTTTTTGAACCAAAAGCAGAATGAAATGAGAAGCTTTGATTAAATTCGTCATCATTTCCTGCTATATTGAAAATGATTGGATATAGATGCATATAGAAGATTATTCATGACGTGTTCTAACAATATATTGGAAAACGTCAACAAAGGAAAACGCAGAACTCTTAAGGCATCTTTGCAAATAAAAATAGAGATCAATTTACAAAAGGTAACACCATTTCCTTGAAGGCTCCAACTATCAAACTTAATTTTGACATAACCAACTGATTGCAGTCTGAAATTGTCAAGATACACTCTTAAGCATGGCAAGCATGGAATATGCATCACGTACTAATATCCTACACATTGTAAGTTAACAAGTCTTCCCCATTCACTACTCACATTTAGTTTTGGTTCGATGCTTACTTATTCGAAAGCTTCTCAATGCGCACTTGAACGGTGAAATTTGGCAACGTTTTAAACGCATAAATTTTCAAGTCACCATCAAAGGAGAGAATAACTTCTTCAGCTATTTCTAGTGCTTTGTCATCCCACCATGTCCCAGCAAGAGAAATTCCACCTCCTCCGCCTCCATCTCCAGCCTTCATACACAAGCAAAAGGTTGTTACGAACTTCCGACCAAACCCTAAGATTACAGCGCAATACCAATAACTCATACACACAACTTACGTAGAGCTCAGCAGCATCCGCCACCGACTCGTCCTCTTCGTAATAATCATCACCCTCATCATCCATTAATGCGTCTATATGATTAAGAATACACTCAAAACATTAAACAGTTGCGACCAAATTTTTGAATGATAAATTATGACTAAAAGCATGGTAATTTTTCTCATTGCTTAGATTTTACAACTACCCATTAAAGCATAATCCACCATTATCTCCTTAACTAGTTTACCAGCACCAAACAGCATTACAAAGAAACATTTCAAATTCCAGAACCCTAAAGCAACTGACATATTATCCAAAAATAAAAGGAGGGAAATTGGTGAATTTACGAAAGTACCATCGTCGTCGAAGTCATCCAAGATAACGTCGTCTTCTTCATCGTCCTCTGAAACTTCCTCAATAATGGTGGGTTTGAGAAGTGGCTCGGGCTCTGAGTTCGGCTGGCGGGAGCGGAGGGCGGAGGACTTGTTTGGAATAAAGGGAAATGGGCATGGCCGGAATTGGAAAGAGAGATTGTGAGGTGAGAGAGAAGGCCTAGCGATGAATGTGATTGGTGAGACTGAAACTGCAGAGGCTCTCAAATTCCACGTTGTGATTGAGTCCATTGCTTATTCTTCTGGGAATTGAATTCCCTTTGACAGTGAGAAAACCGGAAACAGAGTTCAGTATTTGAATTGAATTGAATTCCCTTTGGGCTGCTCGAGCTTCAGCAGACAACAGCGGAGTCAGAATGCGTCCGATTAAATTCTAAGTCAGAAAGAAAATAAGGAGGGCAGCCAAATCAAATTAGGATTCCGATTGAAAAAATTCTTATATGCTCCGAGTAAATTTTACTCCGGACAAAATAAACCGTTAGATGAGAACGCAAGTCATCTAATGTTCGAGGAATAATTCTAATTTTAAGTTGGTAACCGGTATTTCACGTTGGAGTCAAAAAGTAGAAAGCAAATAAAAAAATATAATAAAATAAATATAATAAAATATAATAAAATAAAAATAAAAAAAAACAAAGAGGAGAAGAGTATCAGGGGACTGGCTACAGTGCTCGCAAGCATTGAATGCTCACACCGATCTCACCCTCCTTTCCCCCCTCTCTCCTCTCTCCTCCCTCATTTTAATGGTGAGATCGGTGTAAGCATTCAATGCTTGCAAACATTGTAGCCTACTCCGAGTATCAGAACTCGCAAGGAGAGAAAATCCCAGACAGTTCCTCTTTCAAGCCAAGGACACCAAACTCAACATCTCTCTTTCACATTCTTTCTCTTTCAAGCCCTTACCCACTCAACCCTTGGGCTGTCTCCAACGGGAGAGGGGGGTTGGGAAAAATAGGAATTTGGGTTTGAGGGTGGGTATTTGGGATTAGTTTGGAATTGGAGAGAGAAGATTGGGTGGGAAAAAAAAAAGATACATGGGGGCGGGGGCGCACAGAAAAGGCAGGGCAGGGATCCAGTGTGAACAGATCCACGGTAAGTCCATATCCAACGACATAGATGAGTTGTCCGTTGAGATCCAATAGCCCACACGCGCTTGTGGGTTATAATCCAGTGTGGAGCACCCACACTTTTACTTTTCCAACGGTAACAAAATGTGTGGCCCAGATTTAGTGACCGTTGGAATCCAACGGTCAGTTTTGAATTTTTTTTTCAACGTATACATTTTTAATCTAATGGCCCATATATGTTTAATCAATCTTAACGGTAATAAAAAAAGATCCAACGGCTGAAATTTAAATCAAACGGTCAAAATAATATTATTTAATAAATCAAATCAAATCCAACTCCAAAAACCATCCAAAACTCTATAAATACCCACTCATTTATTAACTAATACATAAAAAAATTAATTCTCATATTTCATTACCAAAATTTGTTCAATCATTCCATTCTCCTTCCAAGTTTGGCTCAAATGGGAGACAAAGAGAGCAATAGAAATCGCAATTGGCTTTCTAGCGAAGATGTCGCCTTATGCTCATCTTGGGTGTCAATCTCTGAAGATGGTGCTGTTGGTCGCTTTCAATCTCTAGATACGATGTGGGTGTGTATTTACAAAAAGTTTCTCACCAACAATCCGGGCACTACAGGGGGAAAACCTCAACTAATTGGAGGAGTTAAGTCTCGCTTCAAGCATATCAACCAACAATGTCAACTATAGAGACCATCTTCATGTGCCGCATATCGTAATCCACCAAGTGGTACCAATGTAGAAGATATGGTAAGTTCACATCTTTAAATGTTACAGTTTTAGTTGTATTAATATTTTTATTATAATTAATTTTTCTTTACTATATGCGTAGGAGTGGAAAACACACCGAATATTTGAATCTGGAAATATCATATGCAATCACGCAAGATTCAAGTTGCAACATGCTTGGGAGATTGTTAAAAATTCTCCAAAGTGGGTCGAACAATATGCAACACCGAGCGGAAGGTCTTCTCATAGTTCCACAAATTTTGAGGATTTGGGAGAAGATGACGAGACACCTGTAACGCCACTCTCACGTCCAAATGGACGTGATAAACAGAAGCAAGCAAAGAGGAAAGGTAAAATTGCTGAGTCTTCTTCTATTGAACAATATAGTGAATATTTGCGTCAATTACTTCAACAAGGAGAAGAAATGAGGGAGGATAGGAGAGCAAGGATGCAATTGCTTAAAGAAGAAAAAGAGGAGAAAATTATGGAGAAGAATCCACAACACTATACTCCAAGAAAAAGAAGGTATTGGCAAGCTAAACAAGATGCAATTCTTGCACAAAATCCGGACCCGGATTCGGACACCAAATCCTACCATCCTAGCTTCTAATGCAATTATTTGATTGTCGTGTTTAGTAATTTTATTCATGTAACGTCAATATTATGTCTAGCTTGTAATGCTTTATTTTACTCATGTGGTTTTAGTATTTTTGTGTAATCCTTTTGTTATTCATGTAACGTTAGTAATTTTATGTAATGTCAACTTTATTTGTGTTCACCATCACATTATTTTTTAAGCACACCATTACATTAACAAAAAAAAAAAAGTAAATAAAAGCACACCTTACATGATTGATTAAAAAACAAACAAACAAACAAACAAGTAAATAAAAGCACACCTTACATTATTTAAAAAACAAACAAACAAACAAACAAGTAAATAAAAGCACACTTTACATTAATAAAAGCACTTGATTTTACTCATTATCACCCGCTTCACCATTCGATTCAACATCTCCTCTATGATTCCAAAGGTGTTTAATCAAATCATTCCGAAGAGTGTGGTGAGCATCTGCATTTCGAATCCTATTATGCCGATTCATATAATTTGCCAATGTATGCATATCGTGTCCATACCCGTACTCCACTTCAGGCTCCATATCATACACATAATCACGCTCATCTTCTGCTTCCTCATACTCATTCTCAACAATCATATTGTGCAATATTATGCATGTCATCATGATTGATTGTAGGTCGGCCGGTGCCCACATGCGGCAAGGCCCTCTAACAATTGCCCATCAAGCTTGTAGTATCCCGAAGGCTCTCTCCACGTCTTTCCTATATGATTCTTGTTTTTTGGCACATAATTTTTTCATGCGGGTATCAGGTGAAGGAATAGTTTTCACAAGTGTGGCCCACCTTGGGTATATACCATCTGCCAAGTAATAACCCAAATTGTAAGTTGTACCATTAACCATATAGTTTACCCGTGGTGCAACACCATTGACAATCTCATCAAATAAAGGAGATCTAGCCAACACATTGATGTCGTTGACTGATCCAGGTGATCCAAAAAACGCATGCCATATCCAAGTGTCATAAGATGCCACAGCCTCAAGAACCACAGTTGAACTACCATGGTGCCCAGTAAATTGCCCACCCCAACTGGAAGGGCAATTCCTCCACTCCCAATGCATGCAATCAAGACTCCCAAGCATGCCTGGAAATCCCCGGCGCTCTCCCTTGCTTAGTAGCCTTTGAATGTCGACTTCATTTAGGCGTCGGAGGTACCATCGTCCATAGATCTCTACAATGGCCCTACAGAACTTCATGAGAGCCTTAATAGTTGTGGATTCTCCACACCTAGTATATTCATCGGTGGAATCAGCTGGGAGCCCGTATGCAAGCTGTCGAAAGATGCATGTAAGCTTTTGTTCCGGTGATAGACCAAGACGGCCTACAACATCTCGTTTTTTGACAAAGTATCGGTCGTGTGCGACAACAGCTTGCATGATGGTGCCGAAAAGTTCTCGCTTCATTCGGAACCGCCTACGGAATTTAGAATCTCCAAAAGTAGGCCGAGGGATGAAGTAGTCCTTCATGAGGTTTTCATGCCATTTTTCTCTTCTACGATTAATAACTTCATGACCAACAACCGAACCTCCATGTTTCGGACGCCTACCACAAGCCTCCAACAATGCCTGGTGACGAGCAGCAGCAACAACGACTGCGTGTTGATGGCTGTCTTCGGCCTCATCGAATGCTTCTAGCATCTGAATTCGATTGTCACGACTTGAATCCATTGAAAAAGGAAAGTGTTTTTGCAAAAGTATCAGATTTAAGAAGAAGGTGTGTGTTTGCCTGGAACTCCTTCTGCTTATAAAAAGGAATTGAAGATAACAACTGTGTAGGAAATCAATGAAGATAAGCTAAGAGCATATAGGAAATCTGAAAAGTAAGAGAAAAAATCTGAAAAGCACTTGGTTTTTCTCAGTATGTCAGAAATAATTGTGATATGGAATCCAATGATATCGAAGTCAAAAATATCTCAACATTTTTTTTTTCGGATTTTGAATTTTTTTACATCAAAACGTTCGTAAAAATAAAACAACATAGATTATACAAAAACTAATTCCAAAATTGTTTCCAAAACAAAAATTATCAAAGAAATACAAAAGTTTAACAAATTGTAAAGTTGGGGGTGGGAATTATAGGTCCCTTTGGGTTGGAGGAAAAAACTAACAAACCTCATACGTATAGATGAATAATTCAAAATACGGGGCTAAATTTTAGGATTTGGAACCTTTGGGTTGGAGATAGCCTTATGGTTTCCCGTTGGGGTTTCTGGCCCCCCTAGTCTTCACCTAATTGTGGAAGAGGGGAGGTGAGTTGAGCATCCACTCTCTTTTGCGCCTTTCTTTTCGAAGCCGAAGCCCTATTTTTTATTTGCTTTTTGTTTGAGGAAGGAGAAAGCAAGAATGGAGTATAGGAATAGGATGACTCCGGATACGAATGGCAATATTTGAAGAATAGTGACTCCTTTTGTTAAGGTGAATGATTTAAATTGAGTAGTGATTTATGACATTTGTGGGTTTGCAAGTGAAATTATGATGAAATTGTGGGTATAAAATTAGGGTTAATTTTATCGATAGACCTGTTATTGAAATTAACAAACTAAATAGTTAGTTGCCTTAATAGGTTTAGGGTTGAAATTGAGTTGTGGGTTGTTGAATTTCACTTATTTTGAGGAGTGCAAATAATAATCATTGCTGGAAAAGGATAATAGTAAGTTGAACTCCATAAAAATCTCTGCTTGAAATTGACTGATACACATTGATTTGAAAGACCTATATGCAAATTTTCATTTTGCATGCATAAATTTAGGTTCTTTGATGTTGTGCATGCATGAATTAAAGTGGAGAAAGATACAAGAATATATGATCTCATAAGTTAGGCTCCTTGATGTCAAGTATTGATGCAGGCAACAATCTCGTAATGGAAGAAGTGGAAAGTCAAACTAAAACTGTGGTAGATAGTGGTGGTAGCCTTCAATTTGAGGGTATAGATTTCAATGATTTGAGGAGGGAAGATCTTGAATTGAAGGAATTCAACTCAATTGAGGAAGTAGAAAATTTGTACAATCGATATGCAAAGGCAGTTGGATTTAGTGTAAGGAAGGACAAAAAAGAGATGAATGTAAGTGCCAAAGTTTCGAGGAGAATATGGGTATACTCTAAGGATGGCACAAGAGTTATGAAGAAGAATGTCAATGTTAACAAGCCTGTCACTGGGGAGAATTGCCCGGTTGTTTTGCAGGTTAATCTTGTGAAAAAGTGTGACACATTGTAAAGAAATTTGAACCAAATCACAATCATGCATTAGCTACTGTATGTGAGGCAACATTCCTTCGTTCACACCGGAATGTCAAGGAATCGGACTTAGCACAAGCTATTGGGATGGAAAGAGTTGCTATAAGAACATGTTATGTATACGAGTATATGGTGGATCAAGCTGGTGGGTATATGAATGTTGGTTTTCAAAGCAAAGATCTGTACAATAAGTTGAATGCGGCTCAAAGACAAATTTTACTCGAAGGTGATGTTAAAGCTTCACTTGCATACTTGACAGCCAAAGCTTGTTCCGATTCTAAATTTTCTGCAAGTTTAGTGTGGACGACGAGAATAGGCTTGTGAATTTATTTTGGAGAGATTCAAATTCACTGAGTGATTATATGTGCTTTGGGGATGTGATGGAATTTGACAGTACCTACAAAACCAACCATTATGAGAAGCCTTTGATACTTTTTGTTGGTTTAAATCATCATCGTGCTAGTACAATATTTGGGTGTGCATACGTGAGGGATGAGTCGGCTGAAACTTTCAAGTGGGTTTTGGAGACATTTATTTTATCTATGAAAGGTAAAAAGCCTAAGACCGTATTGACAGACGAGGATGAAGTAATGTGAAAGGCGATGGAGATAATGCTTCCAAGATCGAACCACAAGCTTTGTGCGTGGCATGTTGCTAGCAATGTGGATGAAAACTTGAAAGATGTCACAGATCCGAACATTAAATCAGAATTCAATTCTTGTTTGTGGGAAGCACTAGAGGTTGATGAATTTGAGGGTCGTTGGAAGCTCATGGAGAAAAAATTCAAACTCAATGAACATAAATTCAAGCTTAAAAGTAAGTGGTTGGCTAAGATGTGGGAAAGGCGTGAAAGTTGGGCGGAAGCATATAATAGAGGAGTGCTTTTGGCTGGCATGTCCACCACTCAGCGAACATAATCTATGAACAAATTTGTGAAGGATTAAATTAAAAGTGGGCCCAAGATGTTTGAGTGTGTCCATGCCATTGATAGAGCCCTTGCACGTTTGAGGAACAATGTTGCACGTGATGAATTCAAATTGAACTGCACTCTAGTGATGACCACTTAACTTAAAAGGATGGAGCAACATGCAGCTTCAATGTATACTCTAAGTTGTTTCGAATTTGTACGGGATGAGATGATAAGCGCCAGTGCACTAATCGACCCCAAGACTCTTAAGTTTGCTCAAAGTGAGATGCATTATATTTCCCAATATTGTGAACCAGATAACATATGGACATGTGTGTGGCACACTGGGTCCAATGAGGTGCGAATTAAATGTTGTTGCAAAAAGTATGAGACATATGGGATCCTTTGTTCACATATATTTTGCATACTGAAATACAGACTCGTGGATCAAATTCTGGAATCACTGATAATGAAGAGATGGACCAAGGGGAAAAATCATATATTAAATTTTCATCTGTGTAGGAAAATGAATCCAGCTTGGCTGTAAAAACTGCGAGGTATGGCTATTTGAATGCTTTTTAAAATAAATTATGTTGATGTGCATCAATGTTAGACGATGGGTTCAAGTTTGTTAGTAATGAATTTCATAGAATGGAAAGGGTTGTGGAAAAGTTGTGGAGAAAACTAGAAGAGAAAAATCTTAATTTAGGGAGTGGTCATGAAGAGCACGGTGATGTCATAAAAGATCCTGAAATTGCTAGAACCACAGGCAGCAAACTTTCTCGAACCAAAGACATGTGTGTAACTAAACCCAAAGCAAATGGTACATGCAAGGTAGTGCGGCACAGAGGATATAAATGTTCCATTAGGAAGCAACAAGGGAATAGAAAAGCAAATCAGAATGTTGATAATGGGAATAAAGGGAGCAGCAATGACATTGAGCAAGTAGCCCCTTCGAACGTAGTGTATGGCAATGAAATGATGTCTCAACCCAACTGGACCAACTCATACAATTATAATGGTGGCACTTTGTACAACAATGGCATTCCGGCAGAAACACCAAGTGGATCCATGTATGAGAGTTCATACACTTAATAATGGTGGCATATCTTACAGCAATGGCAATCCGATAGAAACACCTAGCGGATCAATGTATAGCAGTTCATGTGGCACATCAGCAAATATGAGTGGATTGTATCCTGCATTTTCTGGATCACAATATAGTCGAGGTCCTGGGAGTTCATGTTCATGGATTTGATTGAAATGATCAATGTAATCATTCATTTGGTTGATAGATCAGAGAATAGTGGAATGTTTGGGATTTTGTTTCATAGTTTTGATGAACATGATGAATGTAATCATGCTTTTGATTGAAATGAGACACGTTCATTTGGTACTTGTAATTTGTTTGCAAGGATGAGCTTATTCTGCAATGTTTTTTTCAGAAACTAACCCAAATATGGGAGATAACATAATACTTTAGGCCAAACTATTATAAAATAAATTACAAATCATTGTTTTTAAATTGTAATTATTGTTCAGCTACACATACGCAATGAAACAACATTTATGCCTTTAATGTTTGGCACCAAACCTGTAACATCCCGTTCAAAATTTAACTTATTTTATTCCCAGAAGTGGGAAATGACGTTTTTACCCCTGGGTTGACTTTTTGGTTGACTTTTGCGTCGTAACTCGTACGACGCATCCACTTGTATTTTCTTGACGTGCTCGTCGATACGATCGCGTAGACGCGAGGGGGACGTCATTCGGACACCGAACGAGTATTTTACGGGCGTTGATTTTCGACATTTCCCGTAATTCAATTTTGGGACAGATTGGTGGTTGGGCTGGGGCCCAAATGTCTGCAGGCCCATGTGGCCTTATCCCTGAAAATCTGGGATCTTTGTCCCTGTTTTGTCCGTGTCCCCTTCTCTCTGGTTCTCTGCAAAACCACACACAAAAATTACTCAAGGCACCCCGTGCCTTCCTCTCCCTCTCCCCGAGCTCACACCGAGCCGTTTTTTCCTTGGCCAAACAAACCACAAACCTCCTCTGAGTCTAAATTGAACCCAGCAACCCAGGAAAAACCCAGGAAACCATTTCCCAGAAAACTGGAAAACCTTCACCGTCGAAGCTCGATTTTTCTCCAACCTTGAAACCCACGATTTGGAGCTCAAGGAAGCTCAAAAAAATCACCCAGTGATCTTTGGAGACCTTGGGAACCCAACCCAAGGTCTGGAAGTCGAGTTAGCACCGAGAATGGAGAAGCACCATTTTGGCCGATTCTTCCTCCTCAATTTCAGGCCACTTCTGGCCAGCTTTTGGTCCCCAAAATGGTACAATCTTGTTCTCCTCATCTCTAGCTTCATTTTGGTACTTGAATCGTCCAATTTGGACTTAAAACAAAGAAGTTATGAAGCTTTGAAAAATCCCCAGAACACCGGCCAAATTTCCAGATTCCGGCGACCGGCGACGGAGGCGACCGGAATTCTGGCAGGGATGACCGGCGCTGACGTCATCGGACCGGGTTGGACCGGCCTTGCTGACGTCAGCAGACCGGTTCAGACCGGCCTTGCTGACGTCATCTTTGACCAAACCGCTTTGACCGGCTGACCGGCTCGCGCGTGAGCCGCGCGTGGAGCCGAGCTCCGTATCTTCAAGCCGCGCGTGAGGGCGCGTGGGTTGTCCAATTTTGATTCTGTTTTCACGGGGCGACTCGTGACGACGTGTACTACCTCGGGGTAGTACGCACGATAATTTTTGAGGTGTTTTGGACCTCCAATTTGAGAAAGCAAGGGATAGGTTTAATTAATTCGTTAATTCGTTACCTTTATGAGTTTAATCATTGTATCGGTGATATCTCATATAGGTGGGGCCTATCCAGAGGACTACCGGGGCTACCCAGGACGGGGTACTTCGACCCGGCTACCTACAGGTGAGTGAGTGGGTCTTTTTTTGATAAATGTATATATATACGTATGGCTTTCAACGCTTTCTTTAAACTGTTAGCGTAGTTGCATATCATTACGTTTGTTGGAGGTAGAACATTCGTATTATATTGCCATACATGTTTTATACTGTTGCTCATCAGTAGATGTATACACCCCAGGTATTAGTACTCAGTCTTGTGGCCAGGACTTGCCTTGACGTTTGGAGTAGTCACTATTAGTACCGCTACGCAGCTTTGGATCCATTGTAGGTACTAGCCTGTTCTAGGTTGCACTAGGCAACTCGAACTTGTGTGACTGCACTTTGTGCACCAGCGCTTAGCGTTAGACTCGCGTCATTGTAGTACTCAACGTATTACTTTTATACCTAGCCTGTTCCTTGTGGTTTAGCCACATGGACTTGTGTGTTTACATATGGGTGAGCATGTCAGTAAATTATTATCGGGGAGTACTCGAATGTTTTCATGGTAGTGTTTTGAGGTTCATGCCTACGGGTATGACGTATTTTTCTCAAACTATACTTGTTTTCAAACGAGGGGTTACTAGACTTTTGAAAACAACGGTTTTATCAAACTTTGCTTTTTGACCCACTCACCGTTTTATGTTTTGCGCCCCTCCAGGTTAGTTGGCTGGGAGCTTACGACGTCGATGGCGCGGTGGTATGACAATGTAGGGTTGTTTCTACAGTTGTATTAATTTTGTATCCCTCACTCTACTCGTTGTGTATTCTAACAATTCTTCCGCACTCTGTTCTTACTATTCAATATTCTACCATTCATTCTTAAACTTTCTATTTGGCTTTCGTCACGCTAACGCGTGTCGGCCAGCACTTCCCGACACCTGGTTCGTTCGGGATCGGGATGTGACAAAACCGGTTCCACAGAGCTTTGATCACCATTATTGTTGATGTCAAAAACATTCTTTCGGGGATTGAGATTGTCGGTTGTCATTCTCATTTCTGCCTTTAATCACATGATCATCATTTTTGTTTTCATTTTGTCGCACGTCGTCTTCGACGCCATTATAATTTACCCCACAACATTCGGTGTCATTGGTGTGCACCGAGGGTGAATCTTTCACGATGCCTTTCAAAAACTTCAGTATCTCATCCTTGAAACCACTAATTGAGCAACCACTCTTTATATGGTTTAGGATCCAATATAGCTTTCTTAATCCGAGCAACGCTACTCTGTATGTGGCCTACCTCTAATCTTAAGCAAGTAGCCACTTCAAGATACTGTTGGTTGAGTGGCCCTCCAACACCTACATTCTTTGGATATTGGGTTACAATCTTGATTTTGGTACTCTCTATCCCACCACAGTTATTAACCCACTTCATAACATAACTCGCAGTCTCATTCTTCCATGTAAGTATCGGGTGAATTGACCTATCAACAAAGCTACATCCATGGGACACGACATCAAGGTAGTACAATTGTAGAAATAATGCAGATCCATGCAAGTACTTTGCGCCATTTGCCTTATATGACAAAACCCCATCGCAAAGAAATTTGAGGTAATAACTTGCCCATTATTGTGCTTTTATCATCTCTGGCCTCCTTAATGAAGTCAAATACTGCGAAGTAGCATATGTTGCAGATGTTGAGCAGAGGATTGTCCCAATAGCAAACATCATAAACCCTATTTTGAAGTTGTCACCCAGTGTTGTTGCCTTAATTAACTTCTCACTTAAGTCACTAATCAGTGCATTACTCTGCTTTCCACAAAATAGTTTGACTAATGACTTCATATCTTCACCATCCAAAGAGCCACTTAAATCAACTTCTTATACTCCATTCGGAACTCTCATAATCCGCTCAAAGTCGTCACAACTTATTTCAAGTGTACCACCGTGAAGCTCAATCAAACAACTTGAAGGGTCAAACTTGTCGACAAGAAACCTACACAACTGTCGATGTAGTCAAGTCAACGAAAATTGCTCCAATATACCAAACCCTATTTCCTTTATCGCCTTAATTTTCTCTACTAAAAATTTGGAGATGGTCTCGTGAAACTTGTCTACAATGGTCGGTCCCATTCTTCTTGGGTCAACGATGTACCTTCTGGCAGGAGCTTTCGGGGCGTCACCTGTGTAGAGCGGTCGTCTTTATCAGCTCTGGTACATCGAAATGTCCCCATATATAGATTGTAGAAGTTCGCCTCTGATATGCTGGCTGTCGAAAAGACAAGCCGTGAATCGACCTGTACCAGCTCCCAGAATCCTTTCAAACCCTCTGAAGGTTCTTCGTGACAGATAGCAATCTGTTGGTGGAGAGTGGATGGTATGCACAAAGACTGATGTATCCAGTCCCTTCCCAGCAATGCATTGTATACCGAAGTGCTTTCCACCACGAAGAATACCACCATGATTTTCTTCGACCCCAAGTCCACTTCTAAGGGTACAACACCATAAGTCTTGGTGATGCCCCTAGAGAAGTTTGACACAGAGCTCTCTGTCGGCATTAAATCTACTTGGGTCAGATTTAACCTCTTAAGTATTTTTACTGGCAGAACATTTACTGAAGCCTCACCATCAATCATCACCCTAGACAAGGGGACTCCCTCTAGACGAGCGGTCACGTAAATAGGCCTCATATGCGTAGCCATTTTCTGGTTTGGCTTTGCAAATATCATCCTATCATCGTGTATCCGCCAGGATCTATTCAACGCTCCTTCTCACACGCACCTATACGCTCGCTATGGACCTATAGCAGGTGCCAGCCTGTTCTAGGTCGCCTGGGCAACTCGAACTCGTTGTGATGCGCATATGCGCCAGCTTCACGTGATTGTGTACGAAGCGTCTTGTGCTTATACACCGAAACTGTTCATGGCCGAATTTATCTGTATGAACTTGTGTGTTGCAATACCTAAACGAGCGTCTATCTTAGTCTTTAGATTGTGGGGCGGAGACCACTTTTACGTGATTGTTCCCACGCACCGACACGCTCACTATGAATCCATAGTAGGGGTGCCAACTGTTCACGTCGTATGGGCGACTCGAACCAGATTGTGATGCGCTTATGCGCCAGCTTCAACGTGATTGTGTATATATTATCACATAGTTTTATATTGTGAAGCTATCACAATTTCCTTTGATGCCCGCGAGGGCATTTATTTAGTTCGGTTTTCCGTAAATCCTTATTTCCGACTTCCGGGTAAAGTATTTTCTGCGAGCGGTGACTTTCTGCCCGTTTCGGACGGTAAGTATATTTCCGTACTTACCTCGTTTTCTACCTACTATTATAAATCGTTTTAAAGCGGTTTTCAACCAACACTTGATTTTTGGCCGAGGGGTTACTATCTTGAGAAAATAAAGGTTTTACAAAATGACTATTATTGGCCCACTCACCCTTACATTTTGCCCCTCCGGGTTTAGTGGCTGGGTATCTCTGTTCGAGCGGTGGTATGGCGAAGGTTAAATTCCGCGCAGTATTGTATATACTGCGTATCACAGTACTTATGCGATTGTTGTTATTTAAATTCTTCCTTCGTACATTTGTGTACATTGATCTCAATTTATTCATATATTCCTTTATTTCTTCAAATTGGCTTTCGTCACCCTCATTAATTGGTGTCGGCCGGCTATCCGACTTTTGGGTGTCCACGTGTACATCACAGGAGTCGGGATGTGTCAAGTCAATGTCAGGAAGCGAGAGTTACTACTAGCCTATGCTCTTCCTTCATTTTCCTTTGTCGGTTGTACAGAGACTTCGTTCTTGAATCTACTCTTTAGATTTGAGAAATTCTCAGGAACTCTACACCTTGATGTATTGTTTCTCCTTGGTTTTTAATTCTAAGTTCTTCTTGTGTCATACCACCTCGACATCACCAACGGCGTAGTTTTCGACACTTAGCTTTGGGCGACTTGGACGTTTTATTGTGACGTTAGACGTTTCTTTGTCAGCTTGCGTTGAAATCGCCTTTGAATTGGGAAACTAATTCGGTTGTCGTATTCATGCTGTTTGGTGTGGTGTATCGAAACCCGACTGTGAGGATGATTGTCATCAAGCCTTTCCCACTTAGGAACGGCTAGCGTAGTTGTTGGCGGAACTTACATTTGTGTCAGACCTAATCCTAGTGGACTTAATTCGTGAGACTTAGTTTCACAAATTCTTTGTGCTGATAATTGTTCTACACCTTAACCGGCGACTTTAACCTTGGATGACGGTTGAACAACTAACGTTGTTTATTTGGACGTACCTTTCAACTTCTTGTAGTGTTGGCGGCAATTCTTTGAATGCTTGGAGACGTTTTCCTCCCAATTATTCTAATCACTTTCCATTTTCATCCGGGAAATGGAAAATTATCTACGTGAATTCCTTGTACGGTACTTTACGCACGTGGCAGCGCAATGACTCTTCGATGATAAATAGCCAAGACACAATAAATTAGACTTTCCCTCGAACAATTCGTATATACTACTTTTGGTAGTTAGGACAATTCCATCTTCGTGATGTTGCTCAATTGTGTTGAGTCTCTGGAGCTTTTGTTTGTGCGTGACTCAATTTTCTTCGAGCGTTGAAGAACTTTACGTACTTACGAAGTAAACACTTCTTTCCATTCATGACTTTTTGTCATTCAAATCCGATCATCTTCCCACTTGTGCATGTGACTATCTAAACTATTAAGCTCTACGGCGACGGTATGATTGCGTATCCATGAGTGACGAGAAACAAACCACCCAGGCCGAACCCCAGAAAACCCGATGTGACTTGAATTCCTTAGAACTCGTGAAGCCCTCGAGCCTAAAACCGGTTCCTAAGTGAGATCGACCTCGGTGGCCTTCGACCTAGCCACCATTCAGCTCTTCAGGGTCCCAGGACTGGAATCAAGCCTGACATGGCCCAAATGGCACAGGATCACTGTTCCTAGAGCTCGACCTCTTTGTACCCGAGTAGTTGGGTATGGGCGGTCATCCTTTCGGTCTCAGAAAGAATGCGTGCTCCCGCGTGGAAGTGCAGCTGCGAATCATCCGATGATGGATCGACTACCTTAAGCGTAGGTTGGTTCCTGGTGGATCCGTTTTTAGTTCTTGAGTAACTCCACCAGTCCTATCCACCAGATACATTATCGTTGCGGCACTTGTCATTTTGGCGGTGTACGCAAAGCAGTGTGCCATGTCTGTGGACAATTGGGACACAGAGCTAACGAGTGTCATGCCAGCCAAAATCAATCTTTGGCACATTTCCAATCCATTAAGTTGGACAGGCAGTCTACTATAAATAACCTACTTTAAATTAGAGACGTACATTGCCAAGGCAATGTCATTCCATACTCCTGGAACCTCTATCCCAATTTTGGTTATTCTCCTGTATCCTGGTACTGGCGATTCGATTGTGGAGTATTATTGACTCTTGGGCGATTCGTACTTTACGGCCGGATACACTAAACGATTCCGACCTGCGTTTTGGAGAGCATTAATCTCTCTTGAGGTTTTGCCGAATCCGTGGATCCGTGCTACCTACTCAACTATTCGACCACATTGTACTCCTAAGATGCGATGTGGAATCAACGTCTTAGTGAGGCAAAGTTTATCTTGTTCATGGGGTTCTTTGGTGATACTCTTGTTATCATCGCCGTCAAATTTGCTTGCCAATCTCATTCCTTTGGATGTCGTGGTTTTAAGCGTGATCTTGGGAATGGTTATTTTTAATTTCGTGCCGGTGTGGATTGTTGGGAGGTTGTACCTTCTTGCCACCTGGCACTGAAGCTGTGATGTTAATAGGCTGAAATGCCAGGAGAAATCAACTTGTAGCTGACTTTATTTCTGAGTACAGCTTCTTGTTGAGTTAGGGCTTGTGATGGTTGTATCACATCTTCGAGCGTTGGAGGGAAGGGAAATTCTTTCGTGTTGACGATCTCACAGGTTGTCAACGAATCACCCCAGTTTTTCGACGATCTACAGGTTACCTTTGATCGAAGTGAAATTCACCATCGATCATTCAAGTGATCGTACCTCTTTTTGCCCCTCTTTATCTTTTGGCTCCATCGAGTTATGTGAGTCAAAAGAAATTTATACGAAACTTTTAAACCGAGAATCCTTTCAATCTGCACTTCCTTGTGGGCTCGAGGTCTTGTTTGTTCAAAGCAGTAGCGATATTCTAAGGCTACGCATCGATTTAAGCAATTTATTTCGAGGGTGACATTCAAAAGCAGCTACCTCGCCTAGAATGATGATCTCTTCCTGACCAGCTCCGAAATTGCACAATCTTTTCTTCAAGATCGATCTGAGGTTTGATTATTTTCAGCGAAGATCACAAGAACGTGTTCACTTGACCAACTGCGGACTGGTGCGAGCTTCACGAGTTCTTTGTCGCCTGCTTTCGGAATGACAATGCGCCCCGGTAACTTTTCATGAACGATACGGCTCAAAGGTACTTCGCTCGTACGCCGACAAGTTTGCTGATAGTCTTCTGGTTGACTTTACAGCGTATTCCAGTGCAGGGCGATCGTAGAAAGGCACCGTCGCATGATCTTGTTGAAGTTTAAAGATTTTTCAACTTGTGCCGATTCGACTAATCATATGTCTTTTTAGGACATGTGATTCTGAGGTGTTTTCTTGTCGATCCCCGAGATGGTTGCGGTGGCGGGGATGCAGGAGAGCGACCTTGAGAAGGTTACAGATTCGAACCTTTTTCTTGGCCAAGGTTTTTCATAGACGTTTCGTAGTGATTTCTCTTACATTACTCTGCCTCTCAAAACTTGCAGGAAAATTCTAGATTAGGTATTGGGCAGCGACCCACGAGCAAATTTCTTGTTGCTCAAATTTGGTCTAATTCTTACTTTTGTGTGCTTTTCCAAAGGCAGAGCGGTACCTCGTGACCTCATTGCTTCCTTTGAGCAGGTTGGAAGTGCATGCTGTCTGACATGGATGAATATCGC
Organism: Gillenia trifoliata; assembly: GCA_018257905.1. Lineage (NCBI taxonomy): Eukaryota > Viridiplantae > Streptophyta > Magnoliopsida > Rosales > Rosaceae > Gillenia > Gillenia trifoliata. The sequence continues at coordinate 3,137,226 of CM031080.1, read as the reverse complement.
TTATGCCTTGATTTCAAGCGAAACGCATGAGATAATTCTCATACCCATGTTCGAAGGCCCCAGTTGCCAATATGTCTTTACTTGAAGTTAAGCGGCATCTTCTCTTTGGTGAGCGTGATGACGTTCGCGTCACCAAAGTTTGAGCATCTCTCTTCTCTGTAGAACCTCAATTTCGATCAAGGGAATGAATTGGTGATGATGGCTATTCTTTGGCGTAATGGCGGTATCCTTATCGAAGTCGCCCGGACGGCCGATTACTCGATTGACTAATCGTTTTCCTCTTTTGATTGAATTTGAGATTCTTGTTGTCCGTTGAGTTGTTTTGGTGACGGAGCGTTCTTAGCAACTTTGGTTAAGACAATTGTTATTTCTTTACTTGCGTGCTTTTGAGGAGCTTTTTGGGAGGCGTAGTGAAAGCTGTTTTACTTTCGCATCTACCTCATTATACTTCTTATGGAAATTTCAGGGCTGAAATTTTTATAAGAAAGTAGATATTACATCGTTCGGAAATAATATTTTATTCACGGAGGTGCAAATAGCGATTTTGCCTTGGTTGACCTTTCGGTTGGCTTTTCGTCGTAACTTCGTCACGGCAGCATTCACTGTATTTTCTTGGCGTGCTGCGTCGTCACAGACAGCGTGAAATGGCGAGCTTGCGTACGTCGTTGATTCGAGCGAATATTTCTGACGTTGATTTTGACGTTTCCCGTAATTCACTTTTGAACGGTTGGGCTGGGGCCCAAATATAACGGAGCCCATGTGGAGGCTTATCCACCGGATTCACGGGATTTTGTGCAGGGATTAGGACCGTGACTCCTCTCCTTCTCCTCCTTGGTTCTGCAAAACAAGGAGCAAAAAGCTCAAAATCCTCTCAAGGCACCCCGTGCCTTTTCTTCTCCAACCCCAATGAGCCTTCCCTTGGCCGGGGGAAGGCCTAGCAGCCTTCTTCCCGATACCAAAGCTTTCCGAAACCCCAAACCTCAAAACCGAAGAACCCAAAACTTGAAAATTCTCCGGCGAGGTTTGTCTCGACCAACCACCTCGATTCAAGCCTCGATTCAACCCCAAACATACACCAATGGACTTGGGAACCGGGATCACAGCAGGGCTTGTGTGAAGGAGACCTCGAGGTCGTGAAACGTGTTTTGGCCGAAACTTTCGAGCCAAATTCGGCCACCTCCGGCCAGTGACCGGCTTCAAAATGGTAAATTCTGAATCCTCACTTCTAGCTTCATTTGGTACTTGAATTGTCCAATTTGGACTTAAAGCGAGAGATTATGAAGCTTTGAAAAATCCCCCAGGAAATCGACCCATTTGATTAAGGCGGCGGCAGCGGCGTGGCATGCTGACGACCCAGCGTGGCGCCGGCGACCGGAATCTGGCGAGATGACCGGCGCTGGCGTCATCGGACCAGGTTGGACCGACTGTTCTTGGCGTCGGCCAGAACCAGTTCGAACCGGACTGGCGGCAGTCGGCATTGACGACGGCTTGAGGCGAGCGTTGGCCCGGCTTGGCCGTGTGTTGACCGGCAGGCCGAGCCGAGTTGACCGGCTCAGAAGCTCGGCTAACCCGACTCCAGCGCGTGAGCGATGAGCTGGCAGCGTGGAGCCATCGGCTCCGATCTTCAAGCAGCGTGAGGGCGGCGTGGAAGGTCCAAATTTCGTGCTGTTTTTCCGCGAATTATTAGAGCTCGTGGCGGCGTGTACTACCTCGAGGGTAGTATGCATGTTAATTTTTGAGGTGTTTGGACCTCCAAATTGAGAAAAACAAGGGATAGGTTTATTTAATTCGTTAATTCGTTACCTTTGTGAGTTTAATCATTTTCTCGGTGATATCTCATATAGGTGAGACCAAATAACAGCGTGTGGCGGCGTGTGCGGCGGCTGCGGCGTCTGGCGGCAGTTTTGGGGTTTCCGACCCCGAAACTCCGTTGGTTTCAAAGCGCCGTTTCTTGATATTTTCAATTACTTTATTAATCTTGGGTGTTAAAAATAGGTTTGGCGACCCTTGGCGCTCGGAGGATGACACGTTTGGACTTTAAAACCCGGTATTTGTGAGTGGGCCTTCCCTATATTATTTAAATGTGTTTTTATGTTTGGGAAAGTATATTTGGTTTTAATACCTAAATTATATTGTGATTTTTAAATGGATACTTATATCGTATTTTGGTGAACCTTGTTATATTATTTTATTACTCGGTTTGCTAGTTTATAGCTTTCGGTATTTCGGTAGGCCATGAAGTGGTGGGCTTTGGGCCTACATTTCCATTTGGGAGTATACCATTAAGTGGTGATTCATGTTGCTCTGACGTGTTGCTAGTATCGGGCAGCCCTATTTTTAAGAATTTAAGAATTAAGCATTTTGTTCCCTACTTGTACTATTTGTGATATTGGGTTTATACCTATCGGCCTTGAGCATTATTTGGGTGAACCTTGGATATGGTAAATTTCTACCGTATTTTGGGTTCACCTAGTTTTCTACGTAAGTTGGTATTTCTATGCCTTGGTACCCGGAGTGGCGTATTCTTGGTATTTCGCGTATTGTAGTTATACGCTTGGTATTTGGTCACGGCACCCGAGGAATACCTTATACATATTGATTAGTTTGAGGCATCCCTTATGAAATTACCCCTTTTGTTCTATGTGAGGAATTCAGTAGTATGTTTTCATATGCTCAACTAGGTTGCCACGGTGTTTGGTGCCGTCCGGGGCGGGACCAGCTTCACGTGATTGTTCACACGCACCTATCGCTTTCGCTATGGACCCATAGCAGTGCGGTATTTGTTCGTCGCTGGCGTTCGAACTTCGTTGTGATCGCATATCGCTTGACTTCGCGTGATTGCAGGCGTCTTGTTACTTATACATGACTTGTTCATGGCCCAGAAAATTTATCTGTATGAACTTGTGTTTGCAATACCTAAACGAGCGTCTATCTTAGTCTTGGATTGTAGGAGCCAGGACCGCTACGTGATTGTTCACATATGAGCAAGCTCACTAGATCCATAGTAGGTGCCATTGTTCTCGGTCGTATGGGCATTTCGAACTTCGTTGTGATAAACGTAAGCCAACTAACGTGATTGTGTATATGAGCGTTTATCTTATAGTTTTATATTGTGAAGCTATCGCCGGAATCCTTGATGCCACGAGGCATTTATTTTGGTTTCACGGGTTTTCCGTAAATCCTTATTCTGAACTTTCGGGTAAAGTATTTACTACGCGAGCGGTGACTTTACGCCAGATTTGGACCGGTAAGTATATTTCCGTGCCACCTCGTTTTCTACCTACTATTAGTACGTTTCTGACGGTTTTTCAACCAACACAACTTGATTTTGGCCAGAGTTTTTATCTTGAAGAAAATAAGGTTTTACAAAAATGACTTCAATGGCCCCTCACTTATACGTTTCCGCCCCTCCGGTTTAGTGGCTGGAGGCATCTACGGGTCGGCGGTGTATGACGAAGAGTTTAAATTCTGGTATTGTATATACTCTGTATACCGTACTTGTGCGATTGTTGTTTAAATTCTTTCGCCGTACATTTGTGTACACATTGATCTCAATTTCTTCATATATTCCTTTATTTCTTCAAATTGGCTTTCGTCACCCTCATTAATTGTCGGCCCGGCTATCCAAACTTTTGGGTGTCACGTGTACCTCCGAATTAGGGATTAGTCTGAGTCTTCCTCCCCTATGAGCAAATCCTCAGGAAATCTCTCCCAGGTTTTGTCTTTTTTGGGAATATGCTTCCTTGGCTTTCCCCTTCGGAACCTTTGGTAGTTGCTCCGTGCAGGTTGAGAAATAAAGCTATCTCCTGCCACGGGGAAGTGTTTGGCACTAGTACTCTCTTAGATGAGAGATCATGTATCGCCAGTTAGGGGCCCGATGATCCCTTGCTTCCTTCCTCCATCATGCCTTTGAGAGAGGGATTCTCCATCGGAAGAATGAATGGTTTTGAATGATTCCGTGCGCCAAGTTCGGCCGCGAGGTTTCAGTTGATCGCTAAAAACCGGATAATTGGTTGGAAAGGAAGGAGAACCCTTCATCGATCTTGTTCTGGACATTATTGGAAGATGTGCACAAGTTTCTGATGTCTGTCTATTATTTGTCCAGAGCTATCCTCTCCATGGTTCCATCATACGAGATACGGTGGGCTGGGTTCTCACTTACGTCCTTAGGTGTTGAAGGAAAAGTGTTGGAATAACCAAGTTCATTAAGCAACATCATTAAGCAGCCATTTAATTTAAAGAGCGGAAACATGCTTCTATGCACTTAAAACAAACTTTACCCAAGAAAATTCAAAGCCTAGTAGATATGGTGGTCATGACTCAAAACAAAACAATTTTGAGTTGAGAAATCTTCATACCTTTGTAGATTCCTCTTTGCTAAGCAAGGCTAATCACCATAGAGAGGGTTCATTCCTTGCTTGGATGATGATGGATGAATCGGATTCTCCAAGTTCCCAAGTAGGGAACCTCCTAAGTCTCACACCAAGAGGGGCAGTGAGAAGATAGGTGTCTAGAGGAAGAGAGATTGCTAGCTATTTTCCTCTAGGGAGCGGCTCTTTGAGAGAAGAGAGCATTTTCATGCTCAACCATTCTCCCAAAAAGAAAACCACTTAGTTGAAAATGTTATAAGAAAAGTTTCCTTTATAGCTTTTCCCATGTAATTAGCAAACTTGCAATTAAACAGGATTTGCTACACACATTCTCAAATGGCAAACCTGTGGGTTCATTGGGCTCTTTTGGGCCCCTAATGTATTATTAGTCATTAAGTTGTCATACAACTTAAGTCAATGGAAGCAGCGTTCCCGAAGCCCATTGGGCCCTTGAAAGCAAAACTAACCCGAGGTCTATAACGAACTTATTCGTTTGATTAGTCTTCATATTAATTAATCCTTGCCATAAATAATTAAACCATTTAATTATTCTTACTCATCTCCATTGTTTCATCAAACACTACCTTACTCGATGTACAATCCATTAGGTTCCTTTTAGCGAGGCAGTGGAGGATTAGAGAACTCTTTAAATCTATTCCGAATTGAAACATACTCAATTCTCCCTTAAATGATTATACTACCTATAGGGCATCCACAAACCATGAGTGACACCTAGCGAGTATGTCATGGCTACCCAAGCTAATCAGAAGAGGTGGAGAACCTATTCGGTTAGGATTGCAATACCATCACGGTCTTTCTCTAATACAATACTCTCGACACATTGTTTGGTTTGATAGTTATTCATGTCTACTATCAATGTGATTCCTTTACTTATATGATTACCTTGAATATGATTTGGAGCGACTTCCTAAATCTTATTCATACTCACGGCAGAGAGATTCTTAATCATATCATAGAGTATTCTCCCTCAAACGGTTTAGGTTAGAATCCTTGTTAGCATTCACTTGCCTTCATGGCTAAGTAACTTAACCCCAACTATCGCGTGGACACCCTCGGATGGGGTGACTTTGACATAATCAAAGGATCAAGGACCTCACCTACAGTGCTTGTGATGCCTCAGGTCAAAGGACTAATTTGCATTATCCCAACTATGAGTTCTCATGTGACATGATCATGAAAACTCATCATTGATACGTGTTGATGGACTCACTCTATATTGACACCTACGTACTTGTCTTGGTGTCGATTCACACCAATGACTCAGGGACTGAAATCACTCTCCACGAGAGAAGACATAACATGTACTGATCTTAACGGACTGTCAATGCCCAATTGGTAATCCTATGATCCAAGAACATTTAGGATATGTCTATGAACGAGAATGGTCTCATGAACCTAACTTGTTTAGATTACATTCTCATAAGCACATATTCATGGACTTATTGTTTAAGCATATAACATTTTATGTGAGACTACTTTAAACAATAATCATTGCCCTTTATATTAAACTAAATTAGTTTAACATTTGAAATGTCCGTAAAGTATCATCCTTATGATTGTTTAGGGCACATTTCCAACAATCTCCCACTTGCACTAGAGCCAATCAGCTTGGTCATCAGTGATGATGCCTCTTCTGAATTCATTTCATAAATGGCTGAGTAGTAGGCCTAGGTAGTGGATATCTATATGTTATCCACAGAAGCAAACTTGAGATTAACGACTTCACCATTATACATGATTCTTAATCATGTGGTTAAGTCTCTCATTTGAGTTCGGATCTTGATGAGACCTTGATTCCCTTGGCTTGAGCTATCGCCCCATTAGTGTCAAAGTGTCGGCACACTAAAGACACTTTCTGGTTTGAACCAAATAGAAAGTTCATAACTTTCCCATCCAAACAACAACATCGTAAGCTTCTATATGGCTATATATATTTGCATGTACGATGAAACACACTAAAGTCATTACTTTTAATGTTTTCACCTAAATATCTCTTTGGTCACAATAAAGAGATATTCGATGATGGATTAGATTCATAATCTAATACATTTACGCTTCCATTGCGTTACTCTAACTTTTCTCATTATTGAGGAATCCATCCTTTAGTGTTTCTTAAATACTTAAGGATTCACTTGACAGTTGCCATGGTTCTGATCCTGGGCTTGCATTGATATCGTCTTGTACCGTTATAGGTACAACTCATATCAATGTTTTTCATATAATATGAAATACATAAATCACCTTTCTGCGTATGCATAAAGGATTCTATTTACGCATTATTTATTTGGGAGTCAAAAGGGTATGATCCCTTTGAGAAGAGCAATCTCCTAGTCTTACTAGAGTTGTCCTTCCGTTTGAAGCTTATCATCATATGAGAAACTTCCTAGCATCTTTCGTCTATTATTAGGGATTGATATAATCCAATTATATCCTGAAATCTATCATTATAGATTTTCATCCCATGTTTATAGACTATGTCTCCCATATAATTTAGTTTAAAGTCATAACTTTAACGAAGAAGAATTTCTTTCATTTCCAAAATTTAATATATATATCATATATATGTTCAAATTTAGAAATATGATTAACTCCCACTAATCTTTTGTAAACCTTGTAGACAAAAGATTCATTTATATCTTTATGAGAAATCAAACGATTTGATTTTTCTCTAAAAAAAAAAAATGCTTATAGCTCCCATTAGCTTGCTAAGATTCATGATGGATGAATCTCTACAACTTTACATGTCATGTGATTTCTAGTTTTAGACATATATTATCAAGACAATCTTGATAATGGTTTCGGAAACCCATATTATGTCCAAACATTAAATCATCGTTAAGTTGTAGCTAACAATCTTTGAATTAATAGAAACCAAGACTACATCAAAGATGGTTTCTTCCAAGTGAACCATTCCTTTTGATTGTAGTCACCTTAAGCTATCAATTAGCTATGTAGGTTTCATTATTTCATGAGCTATTGGTATGGAACTAGGTTGTTATATTTGTTGATTATCATCTTGTCTCTCAAAGAACCTATTCTTTGAATTCTATTTCTCGTTCACTTGCTCTATCTTAGGCAAATCCTAGTGTAGGATTTCAATGAACTACCCAACAAACAACATTTGTTAGTTGGTTAATAGAAGTGATATCCAAAGGTTAATTTAAGGATATCCACCATGCAAGTTCGGGTAGGGGTTCAAGAACAACCTCACAATGATATGATGTTGATCATTCTCGTTACCTACCTTCACAACATCAAGTATGCATATAGAACTCCTCCTGAGTGTAAGCATGTACTTTGTACTCCCCCATGATAGGGTGAAGTCAGTGTACAAGTCACAAACGATTGGAGCCTACCATGGTGGCCACAAGATTATTCTCAAACAATATTGCTTGTTAGCACACAACCCCAAATCTTAACATGCTTAAGACTTGTCTTTCTTTCCAACTACATCCTATGAAGTCATGAAAACTTTGGAAGATATTCTAATTGACAATCGTATTGTCTTAGAAGTATATATATATCCTATATATGGGTATATTGATAGCATCCAACGAACCAAATCTTATTCGAGTTCGTTCTTCTCCTAATGGAGAAAACTATTATCTTTTGATGCTTATTTTGATGCTTATTCGAGTTCGTTCTTCTCCTGATAACGAAAGACTTTAAGTAAAAAGATCAATGTTATTACATTTAAAGTTCGTCACAGACTGAACAAACGTCCATCGGATTGGGTTTTGTTCCATCGGGATGGTTTTCTGTTCTATCGGGATGGTTTTAAAGCTGGTTCCTAAGGGAAATAATCAAAGACTCTCTGGCCTAAGATTCTCAATCGATACTATCGCCTGTTTGGTTGGATAGCAGAGCTAAATTCACTACTCCTCGGGGGAGTTAGGATATACGATCCTAGGTTGCTGGTCTTTGGCTTTTCGAAGTCGCTGACTACACAGGTAGCTCGAATGAGAGCAGCAGATAGAGATGAAAATCTTTATCTGTGAAAGGGCTTCGAGGGATTTCCTCAGAGGTTTATTTCTGAACGTGTGAGTTCTGTTTTTGATTTGGTTGAGTGTCTTTGTCTCTGAGTCTTTCTTCAGTTTATATAGACCACTGGGTGCTTCACGTTATCGTTGTCACCTCGCTCAAAAACCGTCATTTGGAGACTTTAGCCGTTCCCTGAAGATTTGGTTTGTTTTCCCCCATATTGTCGAGATCTTTGTATTTAATGCTCTAGTGGGGGTAGATGCAGCCTTTTATCCTTCTTCACGTATTGGACTGGACTGGGCCTTTTCCTCTTAGGCTCAGCCCATTGCTCATAACTCCTTTCTAGTCCAATGGATATTTTAGGTGTAAATAACTTCCAAAAATGTGTTTTATACTATGAAGTGTAAACACAGCTCTATTAGAAACTTGACCATACAACATGACTGCGCATAATGGAATAAGAGAGATCCTTGGAGCAATAACAGACGAACGTGGATCCACTCCCTTTGCAAAATGATTGAATTAAAAGGACTTGTGCAATTGCAGGAATGATCATAGCTCCTCCCACATGCACCTATACCATAGCTTTCAGTTGGTCATCCTCTCACAAATAGAAAGAGCACATGTAAACACTAGTAGAAAAAATAGCTTGCGTGACAAATACTTTTTCGTCGGGCAAGATCACTTTGGGCGACCAAATCCCTCTTTCGTCGCCTAAACATACCTTTAGGCGACGATACTTTAGGCGACGCCATATTTCATCGCCTAAACATCACTTTAGGCGACCAAATAAGTCGTCGCTTAAAATTTGAATGGGCGATGAATAAATACATTCGTCGCCTAAAATTTCTTGCGCGACAAAGTGTTCGTTGCTCAAAGTGGCAACTTTAGGCGACGAATATTTTCGTCACCCAAAACCTAGCATATTTAATCCCCTCCCTTCAACTCGAGAGGCAGTTTTTGCAGAAAAATTCTGCAAATTTGCATCTCAAGCTCTCCCTCTCGGATTTCTCCCTCCAAATCTCTCTCCCTATCTCACTCATCTCCATCTTTCTCTCCCTATCTCACTCATCTCCTTCATCATCTCACTCTCTATCCCTCTAGATCTCTCTCTCTCTCTCTCTCTCTCTCTCCCCCAAGCTAGGTTCTATTTCCTCCTCCACCACCATTTCCTGTCCTCCTCCTCCTCCTCCTCCACCACCACTGAGAATCGTTAACGGTAATTTTTATTTTTTAATATTATTTTATTATTTATTATTTATTATTTTTGAATTCTAATTAACATAAATTAATTAATTTTGTATAGGTATGTTGCATAGGATTTTTGTTGGAGCACCAATTTGAAGGTATTTTCTTGATCATTTTATGTTGTTGACGCACGAATTTATTTTATATGGTTTTGTATGCAAATAATTTGTATATGTTGAATGACTTTATGTTGCGTTGTACATACGAAGTTAATAGTAATTAACTTTGTAGGAATTTATTTTGTGTTGTACGTACGAAGTTAATAGTAATTAACTTTGTCCGAATTTATTTTGTGTTGTACGTACGAATGCATTTTTTTAACAAAAACTTAGTTTCCCGTTTGAGAATTAATTGGATTTCGCGCATGGATGCGAAAGCGTGACTGCGATCCAATTGATTCTTGAATTGTCCCATTTTTTGGACAGTTTGGGAGTGCACATTTGTGTGTCATAGTTTGCGGTTCACGGATTAGGTTTCGATTGTGGGTTTTTGGTAACATCAAAGAAAACATAAAATTTAGGTGGCTAGGCATAAAAAGGATTGAGAAAATTGGAGTTGTGGTTCTTGAACGTTGGCACAATTGGAGCTTTGGCCTATGAACTAAAAATCCGTGAATATTGGTTCCTAAACCTGTTATAATGTGGAGCAATGATCCTTTTGGCTAACTCCATTAGAACTTTCATCCAAAATAAAGGGTTTGAAGGGGCAAAAAATAGATGGAAATTCTAATGGAATTGGCCAAAAGGATTAATTTGAAAGCAACTTTCAGATTTTGCGACCCAATGTTGTATTACAATTTATGCAACTTCTCTGCAACTTGCAATCATCTGAATTAAGGACCTTAATGAGAGGAAAACCTAGGTGTAAATGATAAATTTGATCTAGTAGTTTGAAATGCTTTATCCCAACTTAACAAGAGAATTATCTTCAAAGCATTTACAGGTATAGAGAAACTAGATGCATTAAGTAAATGGACTTGTAAGAAATCTTGAGCCACAAATCAAAGAAAGACAAAACTAATTCGATTGATGCACCGCCATCTTTCATCTGGTTGACCGAAATGTCTCTACTTAGAACTTTTATAGTAATGACAAAAAAATAACTTTCATAGTAGCAAGCTAGCGGATTTTCTACTTACGGTTAATACCAAATTTGAAAGCATAATTTATGCCTGTATAGTGTATATAAAGTCGAGAAACAAACAAAAACCAAACCACAGGTCTGCATCAAATGAGTAAAATATATTTACTTGTTATCATCACAACAGCAGCAGCTTATGGACAGGAGGAGGATGTACCAAAATCAATTGACAGCAAATTCTTCTTTGTTGAGTATCGGTCATAAAACTGTCAAAACAGCAAATGGGTGATAAGGAAAGACATGGTGAACTTACAGTTCATACCAAATTTGAAAGTATACGTTGTCCTCAAAACTTGCTATGAATTTGAATGTTGAGCTTTTCTAAGTTCTATACAGGGCAAAACATCCAGTCGAAAGTAGGGCCATAGATGGCGGCCTCCAGGGCATGCTCGGGGCCAACTTCCCCCTTATTATCCAAGAACAACTTGATGAACTCGTCCGTCTAGCCAGTGAGGAAGGTCACCTCTGGTAGTCTTGAAGGAGGTTCGACATACTCACTCGAGCCCCTTTTCCACAACTCTCAGAACTCTATGTGTGGCACTGCATCCTCGTAACCTTTCTCCTCAAACTTGCTCCATATTTCTCGGTAAGTAGTTGGCCAGCAACCATCGCCTTTAGATATACCAAAGTCATAGCAAGTGAAAACTAGCACCTTCTTGATCATATGTTTCGGCTTCAAACTGGCATTCAGAGCCTCTTGGAAGATCAAATCAAGCACCCTGTCGAACCAACAACTTGCACTGCCGCAGTCCATGCCCCACAGAAAGGCGCACTAGGACTTGAGATCATCGCCGCCGACACATCCTGGTCTCTTGGAGTCATGCTCTTCGAGTCATAACATGTAGCCAAGCAATTCTTCCACTTGCCTTTGTTGAACAAGTCCTCCACCATTGCCTTCCAGTGAAGCTGAGCCACATCCCCGACAATGGGATCATCCACATAGCCAATCATCGTATGTGGAAGCAGCTGCAGTGAACTAGATTCATCATCATGATCAATCTTAATCCCGCAGCAGTAGGCTTTCACGTCCTCCAGATACTGCTTAACCTCACACTTACAAAGAATGTCATGACATATCATCTTCCTTAGCGGCAGCAAAACCTCATTCTTTCGTCGGATTCTTGGCACGGCCGCCTCCTTTTCTCGCAGGAAAAGCTTCCTGGCAATGCTTTCACAGAGCTGCTTGTTGGCCCTATAGCCGGTGTATGGGAACCATGACGCAGCCAAGCTAAACTCGATATCATCATCATCATCATCATCATCATCACCACCAACACCATCACCATCAATATGATTCTTCTGCGTCTTCTTCTTCTTCTTCAACTTTTCAATATCAGACTTGAGGCAGTCTGCGAAAATATTTGAAACCCGGTTGTGTAAAAACTGAAAATCCGGGTCGCGATGGTACATCTCAGCAGCCTTGTTGGCCATGGAGATGGTCTTGTCTCTGATTCGAAGATAGACGTCATCAGAATCCGAGTGTTGGGTGCTGATTCCTTGTAGAAGAACAAGGCAGTAGATAATGTCAACAAACTCGAAAGCGGAGTCGCCCAAAAGGGGTTCGATGTTTGAGGCTAGGGTTTTGGGGTGGTTGTGGTGGAGCCAAAGCAAGGCGTGTAGAACAATTCAAAGTCGTCGATGGTATCTCCGAGGTAATACATGAGCTTGAGGGTTGTGAGGGGACTGTGGGACCAGGCCAACGGCAGAAGTTGCTCCTTTAGTAATATCATGACTAGAGGCGGAGTTCCACTTTCCGCGAGAAGAATTCACCTCCACGTCCAGCACAAAACACAACAGCTCAATGCAGGGATTAGTGTTAACACTCTCCGATTCCAACTTCGATTCGGATTCCAACTCCGTTACATTTGAACCTACTGATGCATTGAGCCATTCAAAAGTTGAATGTTATTTGTAAATATGTAAGCATGCAGCTAACCCTCTATATGCATGCAGGAGAATGTACACGTGTTGATGAGTTAGCTAGTGTCATTGGCCTTCGGCTTCTGGCTGTCGGACTAGTAGCCAAGTCGCTTTACTTTTTAGAGGAGCAGTTGCAGCAAGATACAACTTTGAACGAAAAAGTTTACCATTTTCTCTAGTGTACTAATAGAGGAGGAGGATGTATCAAAATATGAAAGGAAACTTGAAAAGGAACCTGCATTGATGTCATTAACGATGCGGATAGCTTCCTCTTCCGTTTTGGAAAGTAAAAGGGGTGCCATAGGCCCAAATACTTCCTCTCTGAGCCAAGATTAAAAAGAGGAAAGTAAAAGGGGTGCCATAGGCCCACATACTTCCTCTCTGTGCCATAGGCCCAAATACTTCCTCTGAGCATTTAAAAAAAAACATAGGTAAATTATTTTTACAAATTGTGTAACTACTTGAAATATATTTATATTTTTTATAAGGAAATATATTTATACATTAATATATTTGTTATAAGGTGAATATATATGTATATTGTTTCAATTGTAGCCTATAAAACTGAAATTTTGGACAAGTGTTAACTAAAACAATTATAAAGTATAATGCACCTATGAGTTGAATTTTAAATGCTTGTAAAAAAAAAGAGGAAAGAAACTAAATGAAATTTAGGATTTCATCATTATTGTAGGCATTAAAGTTTATTGATATAATTAGGGTGTTGTGGCATAGGTTGTAAATACCCTAATATTTACTAACGATCGCGACGGTAGCAGCTTCTGGACAGGAGGAGGATGAACCAAAATCAAGTGCTTTCTTCAAAACGTGTTAACTTACGGTGAATACCAAATTTCAAAGTATTCGCTGTCCTCAAAACTGACTGCCTATGCATTAGAATGTTATAAAAAAAAAAATTGAAGCCTTTATATATAAGCAAACAGAGCATAAAGATAAAAAGTGAAATGAACAACATCCAGTCGAAACAAAGCACAACCCAAATTTGAGGATTGAGTAATCAGTCCACCACAGCCAGATTTAAGTACTCTTTGCCACAGATGGTGGCTTCCAGGGCATGCTCGGGGCCAACTTCCCCCTCATTATCCAAGAACAACTTGATGAAATCGTCCGAGTAGCCAGTGATGATGGTCAACCCTGGTAGTATTGAAGGAGGGTCGACACAGTAGCTCAAGCGCCTGTTCGACAACTTCCACAACACTGTGTATGGCACCGCATCCCCATAACCTTTCTCCTCAAATTTGCTCCGTATTGCCCGGTAAGTAGTTGGCCAGTGACCGTCGGCATTAGATATATCAAAGTGACCGTAAGTGAAAACTAGCACCTTCTTGATCATATGCTCTGGCTTCAAATTGGCATTCACAGCCTCTTGGAGGATCAAATCAAGCACCTTGTGGTCGGGCCAAGTTTCACTGTGGCCCATGCTCCTCAGAAAGGCACACTGGGACCTGAGATCATTTCCACCTTGTATTAGACGCATCTGATGATCAGGATATCGACCGAAACGGACGACCTTTCCTTTCCAGGGCTGTTCACTCAGCTGAGACACCAGTAACCCCAAAGCCACCGACACATCCTGGCCTTCATATTCCATCCTCTCTGAGATGTTACAATGTTACATACAGCCAAGCAATTCTTCCACTTGCCTTTGTTGAACAAGTCCTCCACCTTTGCCTTCAAGTGAAGTTGAGCAACGTCCCCTACATCGGGATCATCCACATAGCGTATCACCTTATGTGGAAGCAGCAGCAGCGAAGTAGGTTCATCATCAATCTTAATCTCGCAGCGGCCGGCTTTCACGTCCTCCAGATACTGCTTAACCCTACACTTGCGGCCACCAAAAGTGTCATAACATGTCATCTTCCTCACTAGCAGCAAAACCTCCTTCGTCAACCGGCTTCGCACTCTTGAGGTGTAATCGGCCTCCTCTTCAAGACCTTGGTATCCCTCTTGTCGCGGAAAAAGCTTCCTTGCAATGCTTTCACACAGCTGCGTGGCAGCCCGGTAGCCGGCATATGGGAGACATGCGGCAGCCCAGCTAAACTCGATATCATCATCGTCGTTGTTCTCATTCATCCTCTTCTTCTTGTTCTTCAACTTTTCAATATCAGACTTGAGGTAGTCTGCAAAAAAATCTGAAACCCAGTCGTGTAAAAACTGAAAATCCGGGTCGCGATGGTACATCTCAGCAGCCTTGTTGGCAATGGCGATGGCCTTGTCTCTGATTCGACGAGAGACATCATTAGAATATGAGTGTTGGCTGCTGATTCCTTGTAGAAGAACAAGACGGTAGATAATCTCGACAAAGGCGAGACCGGGGTCGTCGGCAATGTGGCAGACGTTGGAGGCTAGGGTTTTGGGGTGGTTGTGGTGGAGCCAAAGCAAGGCAGTGTAGAACAATTCAAAGTCGCTGGTTTGCCGAAGATAACGGATGAGCTTGATGGTGGTGAGGGGACTGTGGGACCAAGCCAGCGGCAGAAGTTGCTGCCTTAGATATTTGTGAGAAGAGGCGGAGGCTCTCTCCCTGTCAGAGGAATTCACCATTACATCCAGCACAAAACGCAACAGATCAATGCAGGGGTTAGTGTTAGGACCCTCCGACTCCGACTCTGATACATCCTCCTCCTCTCTCTCCCTCTCGTCAATAATAATTGTTGCCAAACCTTCAGGTCAGTCAGCCTTTGGTTTCTGAAAGTCTTGACCAGTCAGCTGGTTTGTCTTATTGCAAATTTTCTGCTTAACAAATTTCGTGTACAGGTCAAGGATATGGTTCCATTATTCCACATGCTCCACGAGCAGACGCAGATCCTTTGACAGAGAAACTGGCTGAAAAAGTTGGTATATATGTGGAGCAATATATAGAAGCTATGGAGAAGGTGGTTGAAATTTAGATGAAAGTATTGTTGCAAATGACTGGAAGCTTCTCCTTCTACCAGCCTCTCACTTTGCTCTTGCATTGTGATGACATTCCTATATGTATTTTGTGCAGGTTAAGCTAAAGCAACGACTCAAAACAACAATGGCCATTTTGAAGGAAAAGTTTTGTCCTAGCTAAGAGCAATTCAAGAACATTTGAATACTCATGCAAACTAATAACAATTAAAGTAGGCATGCATTCAAAAACAATTCATAAAACCCATGACTTTCGAAGCCTAGAATATGGTGAACCAAAAAGGACTCTTTAACAAAATTAAAGAGAAGGAAGTTTAGAGATTCATTACCCTTGAAGCTCATCCTTGTTTGCACAAGGGATTCACCCAAGTGGAGGGCCTTCAAGTCACCTCCTTTGGTCCTTGAGGATGTAGGGATAAGATCTCCAAAAACACCAAAAACTTAGTGTCTCTAAGTCTCCACACCAAGGATGAGGTGTGAAGATGAAATGGATGATTTAGGAGCAAAAGATTGCTAGCTATATGCTCACTAAATGGCCGGCCTCCCTTGAAGAAAATGAGAGAGAATTTCCACTCTATTTCCTCCAAGAAAAACCCCTTAAGTGATTATGGCCATAAAGTTCCCTTTATGCCTCATCACATGTGAGTGGCAAACTTGTAAATAAGCCAAGCTTGCCTCCACTCACTCTAGGCCGGTTTTGGCTTTTATTTTGGGTTAATTTCCATTTAGTTTTAGTTGTCATACAACCTAAACTCAATGGGCCTTGTGGACCAAAAACCCTTTTGGGCCCCGTAACCCAAAACCAACTTAAAAGCCCAAATACGAACCTTTCATATAATTAATTAACTAATTAATTAATCATGATCATTCTCAATTAAACAATTTAATTGCTTATCCATTCCTTTATTTCTTCACTTTCATCCTTACTCGGTGTACCATCCATTAGGTTCCAATTAGCGAGGCAGTGGGCGATTGTTACTCTTAACGATCGATTGTGAATTGAAACCACATTTCAATTCTCCCTTTGATGAAGATTAGTGTTTGCTAATCCTCAGGGCTTCCACAAACCATGAGTGACACCTAGCAGTATGTCATGGCTACCCAAGCTAAGTAGAAGTGGTTGGAGAACCTATCCAGTTACAATTACAATGCAATACGGTCCTTCTCTAATACAATACTCCTAATCACATTGTTTGAGTGATAGTTATTTTCATGTCTACTATCCAATGTGATTCTCTTCTATATGATTCAATTGAATATGATTTGAAACAAATTTCCTAAGTCATATTCATGTGCTTTGGCCAAAGACTTTCGAACCATATCTCAGAGTATTCTCCTTCCACCATGGAAGGTTAGAGATCCCTTGTTGTGCACTCATATGCCTACATGAGCTTGACCCCAACAATGCCGTGGACACTCGCAATGGAATGCCTTTGACATGATCAAAGATCAAGGATACAATCATTAGACATCGATGGTGCCTCAGGTCAAAGGACTACTTTGCATATTGCAACCTAGAAGTTCTTACATGACATGTATGTACGAACTCCTATTGATCGTCGTTCAGTGTACTCAATTACCTTTTGAGCACCTATGTGTTTGTCTTAGTGTCCAACACTAAATGACTTGAGACTAGTCATACTCAACGATTGAGTCAACATAACACATACTAACCTTAGCGGATTGTCAATGCCCAATTGACAATCCTATGGCTAGGAACGTTTTAGGAATGAACATAAGAGAGAGGTCTCATTCTCTCTCTTAGATCAAATACATTCCTTGGATTCTCTTATTGATTAAACACATGATACAATAAATAGTGATTAACAATAAGCTTTGCCCTTTATTAAACAAATAATAGTTTAATACAATAAGTATTCCAAAAGCTATTACATCAAATGAGTGGCTTTGTGGGCATACTTCCAACACATTTCTAGTGAAGGGAACGCATATCTGCAAGTAAGCATGTTCTTAATCTCTGTTTGAGAGACTTGTTAATAGATAACTTCTTTTCTTAAGTGGTTTTGCTTGGAGATGACTGCAAAACCAACTATTGAGCTACTCCTAAATTGCACCATCTACGTTTAGCATGCAGGAAAGTCAGTTCTAGAAGCTGTACAAAGAGGACCAGCCTCGTTGTGCTATCGTTATGAGACTAGTGCATCTTCTTGCTGGTTTGTTGGAACCTTTTATGCCATCATTTTCTCTCGAAGTAAAAGTTCTGTTCACAGTTTACTCTGAAATATTTTTTGTGGTCATGTGAAGTTTCTATGATCATCTAGGCTAATATTTTTTCTTTCTTTAACTGTGTTCAAGGTATTCAAGCTGCTTAATTTGCCTCCTGAGACACACTTATTACTTTGTGATGATAAGGGAGAGATTGATGGGGCAAGACGGCCTTGGGAGATTGTACCTATTGGTCACAAGATTGGGAAACCAGAGCCATTGTTCAAGGAATTGGTATGTCCAGCTGTGCCCAGTCTTTTACCTGTTATTTGTTTTTTTGTTACACTTGTTATTATTGATGGAATAGATGTATTTACACCGATGAGTGATGAGTGAGGAAGAAACAACCTGATCATATTGGAAATTAGGGATGGAGTGAGGGGGGACTTGCCGAGATTTTTTAGCAAAATAGTGGAGAAACTGCTGATGTTATCAGCAAGAGAAAGAGTACTAAAATAAAATATAAGGAAATTGGATGAGGGGGGACTTCAAGTAGCTTCTGAATAAACAGCATTAATTTCAGTTATTCTGAATCGTATCACTAGTAGAAAAAGGTGGTTGGGCGACAAAAAACATTTCGTCGCCCAAGGTACAATTTCGTCGCCTAAACATTTAGGCGACCATTAATTCGTCGCCCAAAATTCATCGCCCAAAATTCGTCGCTCAAAGCCCGTCGACCAAGACTTTGGGCTACGAAATTTTTACTTCGTCGCCCAAGTTCACCTTTAGGCGACGGAATATTTTCGTCGCCCAAATTCACCTTTAGGCGACGGAATATTTTCGTCGCCCAAATTCACCTTTAGGTGACGGAATATTTTTTGTCGCCCAATTAACTTTAGGTGACAAAAATATTTCGTCGCCCAAATTCACCTTTAGGTGACAAAAATATTTCGTCGCCCAAAATTCACCTTAGGCGACGAAGATATTTTGTCGCCAAATTCACCTTTAGGCGACGAAAATATTTTCATCGCCCAAAATTTTTTAATTTTTTAATTTTTTAATTTTTTAATTTTTTAATTTTTTAATTTTTTAATTTTTAAAATTTTTTTTTTATTTTAAAAAGTTTTTTTTCCTTAATATTTATGTAAAAGACAATACAATATATAATAATAAACAATGTAAAAAAACAAATTTGATTATATAAAAAAATGTACGTACAAAATAATAAAAATAAATTAAAATCTTAAAACGAAATAACTAGCTATTGAGGGGGCTGAGAATCGAATGATGGCATATTCAATGAAATGTCGGACGATTGGAGGGCGTGGAAAATTTGGTTCACCCGAGCCTCCTGAGACGCGACCTGAGATGTGAACTGAGCCACGAGACGACTTTCATGAGTCGCGAACTAAGCCACGAGACGACTTTCCTGAGTCGCGAGCTTCTCCTCCAGGTCTTGAACTTTTGCCTTCAACGAGGTGACCTCTTCTGAATTGTTGTTAGAAGATGAGGCACCCTTCTCTCGGTGTCCCGCTTTCCCCATCCCCCGGTAAACCCTACCAGGCCTAGGACCAAAGGTCTGGTCTAGCGTCTCTGTTAGTATACGAAGACCAGCACCCTCAGTTGGAGTGACGTTCTCCATAGGGGTCTCGGGGGGAAGCTGCGTTGTCATTTCTTCGAGAAGAGCATTACTCTTCTCCACCATAGTGGCCTGTAATAAAAAATATATATATATATATTATTGTTTATAATAATTATAAAAGAAAAGTAACAGGTAATTAAACAAACTTACATGGAGCTGCTGAGCCATCTCGTCACCGGGGCGGACATAAACTTCCTCGAACATGTCAATCTCCGGAAACTTTGCACCTTGCTAAAAATAAAAAAAGGCTTAAAATTTAAAATTCAAAAATATTAAATTATATTAAAAATAAAAAAATGTAAAGTTTTACTTGTCGTTGTTTGCCCAGTCTATAGCCAAAGGGCATCGAACCAGAGTGGCGATTAAGGACCTTTTTCGACCTATTTATAGAATTGGTTTGAGAACGGATCTGTTGAACCCAAAATTTTGTTAGTACATATATTAATTGTTGAGTTAAATAAAAAAATGTGTGAACTTACCAAAAAAGCAGGGTGTTGAAAGTGGTTACATAACCACTCCCAATCTTTAGGGCGCTCCTTCAACTCCTTCGGGCATCCTCGGGCTAAAGTCGTCTGTGCGTCCGGATATAACTTGAAAACTTTGTGGAGGTCAGCCTTCCAATCTTTGTACCGATCTTTGAACAGCCCATCTATGTAGTTTACTCGTTTGGTATCAAGGTCCGTAGTATTGAAGTTCACCTGCAATTCAGAAGATAATATTATTAAAATATACAAAATATTGGACTTAATTATAAAAAAAAATAGTAGAAAGTGTGGAATACACTCACCGACAGCTCGTGCCACATCGCCGCCTTTGTTTCATCTGGGACAGTTTTCCATGACTTCCATTGCATAGGGCAATGGGCACGCAGTATCGCCCCTATCTCGCCAACCAAAGTGCTGTGCTGGTCACTTGTGGAAGAACCTCGGTATTCGTCAGAAAAAGAGATGATGATCTTTTCATTAGTCGTCTGGGTGATCGCCGCAGTCTTCAACTGTCTGCAAGGGCCCCGGGTCTTTTTCTTCCTTGAAAAAACGAAGACATGTAAAACATGGTTTTGCTGTCATCTTAAAACTGCACAGAAAATTGGGCAGAACCTCCCTTAAAATTCTAACATTTCCCTTAACCTGCAAACAATAAATCTAACATTTCCAAGGCGACACAATTCCAACATATTTGACAATTCCACCATATTCCAAAATATTATTAAATTCTAACATATTTCAACATATCCTTAAAACTGCAAACAATAAATCAAACATTTCTACATCCACACAATTCCAACATATCCAAAACATATTTGCCAATTCCAACATATTCCAAAATATTATTATATTGTAACATATTTCAACAGATCGTTAAATTCCAACATATTCCAACATATCCTTGATGCAATGATGGTTGTCATGTACTCGCAAAAGCAACAGTCTTTAATTAGTAGTCTAAACAAGGTTAAACCTTTAATGCGATAAAATGATATAGCACTAGTGATATAGAAGAAAAACAGCCATAATTATCTTGTGCTTATATCTAAGGTTGTATCTTTGTTTTTTAATGACTCTTAACTTATTCTCTCAACATATCAGTAAATTTTTGGTGCTTTCGATATAGGCATATAGTACGTGTTATATAGATGAGAATCTCCAACTAAGTTTTTTTTCTTTTTTAAACTGACTCCTAATCTCCAACTAAGTTTGGATATAAAGTTTAAACTCTCAAGTACTTAATAACCCTAACCTAGGACACAATACCTGTTTACCCTTTCACAGTGAAAAACGGATGAGGCTTTCTGAGTACACCGCCAACTTTCTTCATCCACAAGGGGCGCCTTATGCCCATTCGTTCCAAATCCAGACGAGCTTTTATCGTGTCCTTCGATTTACCCTCAATGTCTAGAATTGTCCCCACCAATGTATCACAGACATTTTTCTCAATATGCATCACGTCCAAATTGTGTCTTAGCTTTAACTTGGACCAGTATGGGAGTTTAAACAAAATACTCTTATGCGTCCAGTTATGATGCAAAGATGGTCTGGGCCCAGTAACACTTTTGCCAGATGGACCGAATTCTAAACTGTTCAACTTAGCCAGAATATCATCTCCCGAAGATTCTCTGGGTCTGAGGCGAGTCTCTGTTTTGCCGTCGAAAGATGTATCGTTCATACGCCACTCGTGATCCCACGAAAACCATTTACGATGACCCATATAACAAACCTTTCCGGCGTGCCAATCGGAGGTGACGTCTTCCTTGCAAACTGGGCATGCCATATAACCTTTCGTACTCCAACCGGAAATCATTGCATAAGCAGGAAAATCATGTATCGTCCACATCACTGCTGCTCGCAACGTGAACATCTTTCCGGTGGACTTATCAAATGTACGCACACCGTTTTCCCATAAATTCTTTAACTCATCAACCAACGGGCGCAAATAGACGTCGATGGACTTTCCTGGATCTTCTGTGATTAACAGACTCATCATCGTAAATTCCTTTTTCATGCATTTCCAAGGCGGCAAATTATAAGGAACTACGACGATCGGCCAAGTGCTATGGGTTTGGTTTAGAACTCCGAACGGATTAAATCCGTCGGTGGCAAGTCCCAGTTTGCCATTACGTGGGTCTGCTGCAAATTCAGGGTACCTCCGATCAAAGTCTTTCCATGCCTGGCCATCTGCAGGATGCCTCATAACATCATCATTAACCCTTTCTTCCTTATGCCATCTCATGTCGGTTGCAGTGTGCGTCGACATGTACAAGCGTTGCAACCTAGGAGTTAATGGAAGATAACGCAACACTTTTTTTGGAATCTTCGTCTTTCTTTTTTTAGGTGTGATTTTATATCTCGGCTCGTCACAAATAGGGCATTTATCCAAATCTTTATTTTCCTTATAGAACAATATACAATTATTTACACATGCATGGATTTTTTCATACCCTAAGCCGAGACCATTCAGCACCTTCTGAGCACTTTTATAATCTTTAGGCAAACAGTTATTTTTTGGAAGCATCCTGGCAAAAATACCAATAAAGTAGTCATAACACCGGTTTGACATACGTAACTTCATCTTGCCTTGCATAAACTCCACAATCCCCGTAAGAACCGAATATTCTTCGCAACCCGGGTATACTTCTTGCTTGGCATTTTTCAATAACCTTTCATACTTATCAAATGCTTCCTTGTCCATCGCGGGAGGCACATCATCCCCCACTTCCTCATCGTCATTGATCGAGGCGTACGGATAACAGTCATTTATAATACCCATGACTTGGTCATTACTAGATAAATTTCTTTCACCACTCTCCGCTCGTGACTGGTACGAAGACGAAGCTTGCTGTAATGGTTCCCCGTGATGATTCCATATGGTATTGGTATGCGTCATCCCATTTCTTACCAAATGATGGCGAACATTGTTAGGGGTCTCCCACATATGATTATTACATAATCTGCACGGACACTTGATATGAGAATGTCCCCGGTTGTGTCTCGTTGCAAATTCAATAAAATTATCTACTCCTTCCAAATATTCAGCATCACATCTGTTCGGATTATATATCCACTGCCTGTCCATTTTTCCTGTTACCACATTAGAGAGAGAGAGAGAGAGAGAGAGAGCATTAGAATAACTTCAACTATGTCTCGTCACCTTATGACTCCTGTAAAGGCTCTATCCCATTCAGAAGTTGTCACAGCCCGTTCAAAATTTAACTTATTTTATTCCCGAAAGTGGGAAATGACGTTTTTGCCCCTGGGTTGACTTTTCGGTTGACTTGTGCGTCGTAACTCGTACGACGCATCCACTTGTATTTCCTTGACGTGCTCGTCGATACGAATTCGTAGACGCGAGCCGTACGTCGTTCGAACCCCGAACGAATGTTTTACGGGCGTTGATTTCGACATTTTCCGTATTTTAACTTTTGGGTTTTTTGTTTGGGCTGGAGCCCACTTGTCAACGGGCCCATGTGGCCAATCACAGTCAATCCCACGATTTGGGGATTCTTGTCTGGACCTTGTCCATTCAATGAATCCAGACCTTGATTTCTTCTTCTTCTCGGCATGCCACAACAGAACAAACCAAAGCTCAATTCCTCCCCGAGCTTCTCCCTTTTCACCAGCAACTTTCTGGTTGTTTCACTGGCAGCCATCCCTGCCTTTTGGCTTCACCTGCACCAAAACCAAATCAAACAGAACAAACCAAAACCCAGAAACTGTTAATGGCACCGTGGCTCCTCCTATCTTCTTGGCGTCGCCATCTTGCAAATTGAAACCCTTGCTCCTGGTTCCAGCAAGCCTCAAGTGAACCCTGCATTTCTTCGTGGGTGTTCAGGTCCTTCAAACCCAGCAACTTCGTGGCAGCAACCTAGGAACCCAGAATTCTGGGATTTTCTCAGGACACCCAAACAACCTTCTTTTCCTCTGTTTCTGACAGTTTCGAACCCAGAACCAGCTGGAATGCTGGTGATGCAACACAAACCCAGTCCAATCCAACTGGCTGCACTGTTCGATGAACCCAGACGAACCTTTGAGTGCTCAGTGCGTGGGCTCGTTGGAGATGCTGAGAGACAATTGTGCAGGCTGTTTTCCTTGTTTTTGGGAGCCTCAGTGATGCCATTAATGGATGTTTTGGAGTTTGCTGGTGGCATCACTTGTCCTGGATGATCCAGATCAACGAGGGAGATGGTGCTGACTGTGTGGGCTGAATGAGGTGGACAGGTTGTGTGTTGTTGGGCTGCTAATTTTTGGGCTTGGGTGTGTTAAGCAAATTAGACAAACTTAGTTGGGCTGCTGGTTTGGGTGCTTGATAATTTTTGGGCTGGTATTTTAGTTTTGGGGCGTTGGGTGCATTTAATCAAAAGTGGTGATGTTTGGTGGGCTGGCTGGTGCATGAAATTGTTGGGCCTCGGGTGTATTTAGCAATTGTGGACAATTATGGTTTTGGGCTGATTAGTTGGGTTGGGCCAAATACTTGTGGCACCAATCCAAAGTGGCAAATTGTGACATTTCCGTGGGATTTTTGGGTGCTTCAATTTACGGAAATCTCCGTTGGGTTGGATTTGCTCCGGAAGCTTTAGGTTTTGGCGACCCGTGGCGTCGGAGGACGTACACTTGGGCTTTCCGGCTACCTACAGGTGAGTGAGTGGGTCTTTGTTTGATAAATGTATATATATACGTATGGTTTTTCAACGCTTTCTTTAACTGTTAGCGTAGTTGCATATCATATACGTTTGTTGGAGGTAGAACATTCGTATTATATTGTCATACATGTTTTATATTGTTGCTCATCAGTAGATGTATACACCCCAGGTATTAGTACTCAGTCTTGTGGCCAGGACTAGCCTTGACGTTTGGAGTAGTCACTATCAGTACCGTTACGCAGCTTTGGATCCATTGTAGGTACTAGCCTGTTCTAGGTTGCACTAGGCAACTCGAACTTGTGTGACTGTACTTTGTGCATCGGCGCTTAGCGTTAGACTCGCGTCATTGTAGTACTCAGCGTATTACTTTTATACCTAGCCTGTTCATTGTGGTTTAGCCACGTGGACTTGTGTGTTACATATGGGTGAGCAAATGTCAGTAAATTATTATCGGGGAGTACCCGAATGTTTTCATGATAGTATTTTGAGGTTCATGCCTACGGGCATGACGTATTTTCTCAAACTATACTTGTTTTCAAACGAGGGGTTACTAAACTTTTGAAAACAACGGTTTTATCAAACTTTGCTTTTTGACCCACTCACCGTTTTATGTTTTGCGCCCTTCCAGGTTAGTTGGCTGGGAGCCTTGCGACGTCGATGGCGCAGTGGTATGACGATGTAGGGATTCTTATACGTTTGTATATCTTTGTATCCCTCTTACTGTGTATTCTAACAATTCTTCCGCACTCTGTTCTTACTATTCAATATTCTATCCTTTATTATAAATTTTCTTTTTGGCTTTCGTCACGCTAACGCGTATCGGCCAGCACTTCCGACACCTGGCTCGTCCGGGATCGGGATGTGTCAGAAGTGCACATTTGTGTGCCGTAGTTTACGGATCCACCAAGATTAGATTTCGACATGGGCAAATTTTGGCAGCATCTCCCTACAGTTCTCCAAGTGCACGATGTAGATATAAAATATCTACTATGCACTTGAAGAACGTAAGAAGATGTTACCAAAAACCCACAATCGAAACCTAATCCGTGAACCGCAAACTACGACACACAAATGTGCACTCCCAAACTGTCCAAAAATGGAACAATTCAAGAATCAATTGGATCGCAGTCACGCTTTCGCATCCATGCACGAATCCAATTAATTCTCAAACGGGAAACTAAGGTTTTGTTAAAAAAATAGATACGAAGTTAATTACTATTAACTTCGTACGTACAACACAAAATAAATTCGTACAAAGTTAATTACCATTAATTAACTTTGTACTTACAATACAACATAAAATTATTCAACACATACAAATCATTTGCATAGACAACCATATAAAATAAATTCGTATTTCAACAACATAAAATAATCAAGAAAATACCTTCAAATTGGTGCTCCTCCAAAACTCCTATGCAACAAACCTATACAAAATTAATTAATTTATGTTAATTACAATTCATAAATAATAATAAAATATTAAAAACTAAAAATTACCGTTAACGATTTCCGGTGGTGGTGGAGGAAAAGGAGGAGGAGAATGAGGATAGTAAATGGTGGTGGTGGAGGAGGAGGAGGAGGAGCAAAATCCTAGCTTGGGGAGAGAGAGAGAGAGAGAGAGTGAGGTGGTGAGGGAGATGAGTGAGATAGGGAGAGAAAGAGAGAGATGAGTGAGATAGGGAGAGAGATTTGGAAAACTGGTCTCGGGTAGAAAAAGAGAGGTTTGCAGATTTTTTCTGCAAAAACTGCCTCTCGGGTAGAAAAGGATTCTAATAGGTTTTGGGCGACGAAAAATTTCGTCGCCTATAGTCCAAAGTTTGGGCCACAAAACCTTCGTCGCTCAAAGTGTTTAAGGTGACGAATTTTATTCGTCGCCCAAAAATTCAGCGCCAGTTTTCCATCTTTTGGGCGACGAAGAGGACTATTCGTCGCCTAAACTTTATATGGGCGACGAAAAAATTTCGTCGCCTTAAGTTTTGTCGCCTTAAGGTCCTTTAGGCGACAAAAAATTTGGTGGCCTAATGTTTGGTCGCCTAAACCAAATAAAGGCAACGATATGGTTTTTTCGTCGCCCAAAGTTCTTTTGGGCCACGAATTTCTCTTCGTTGCCCAAAACTTTGTCGCCCAAGCCATTTTTTCTACTAGTGTATGGTGCATTTACTTTAGAGTAGCACAGTCTTTATCTAAATTTTCTTTTTTTTAGCTTCTCTAGATGAGCGGCTGGACAATTAAGCTGGTTTTTGGGATAAGTTTATAGGCTGCACTTACCATTTACCATTTGGTTTTGATGTTGGATTCTCTATGTTATGATTGTTGCATCTCTTGCCTATGTTATGCTTCCAATTCTAATTTTTTGCAAGTAGGTATCCAAGTGAGTAGCTTTTTAATGAACTAGAAACACTATCATGTAGTGTTATGATTTCCCTTAAATTACATGCATTTGTTTTTTATTAATATATTTTTTTTAAATGTGACATATCAACCATGTTATCCATACATATTATAATACGTGAGATAGTAACAGTACGTCACGCTGCCGCTACTATAGAAGGCGTCATTCAAATTATAACACGCGTATTTGTCTTTTAATAGTAGACTCTAAGAGTTATATTGTATAAAAAGAATAAATACCTAAAGAGTGAGCATATCAACACTGTCACTCATCAATATTATTTCCCGTGAAATAATACTATGTATAAACCGTTTCGATTACACAAAAAATAAACACACGCTCTCTTTAGTCTCATACACACCCATATTTAATCATATCCATAATTTTTTTTTGATTTATTCAATCTGATGGTTAAAAAAACAAAAGTGTGTAAGAAGTTAAAATAGGCGTGCTAAAATCATTTTTCTAAAATCTTCCTAGTCCTGAATCATGATCAAGAAAATTTATCCACTTTAAAGTTTAAACAAGGAAACCCGCCTCACCAAAAGGATTTCGCGCCTGCCATTAAAGGCTCTCACGACGTCAAAGAAAGCAGACCAGTGGAGAGTAAGATGCTGCTGCTGCTGCTGCTACTGTTGGGTCTCCAGTAAAAAGCTTCATCTACATGTACGGACGCCCTTCTCGCTCCTCCGGTGGCGGACGGGGCCAGCCACTGCAACAACCTCAAAACCCTAATTTCCCTCTCCAAAACCTGATAAGACCAGACTCCAACCTAATTCAACCTTAACTATCTGCAAAGAATGGCAATGAACCATGAGGGTTTTTGATATTAATTCCTTAGCTATAATGTGATCATTTCAAAAATAAAAGATAAAAAAATCATAATTCGCCAAAAAAAACATATATCTGAAAAAAAAAAAAACCTGATAATTCTTTGCAAAAAAAAAAAATGACAGAATTCAGATTTAATAAATAAAAACTAGATACATCTCAAATAAAAAACAGTTTTAATTCAATACAAAGAGAGATTACGAATCAAAATTCCCAATCTCTCCGCTGGCAAGTTTCGCACCCAATCGACGTTGATTTCTTATCGCCGCACACAGGTGACCGGCTCCAATTCAAAGCTTCGAGTCGAGCAACTCGTCAAAAAACAGAAGAGAGCAATTCGAAGCGTGAGATTGACGAACACGACGAGGTTAGAACGGGAGAGAGGGATTGTGTAAATCCACCTCCAGAGGTGGATTTTAAACGACGTGTTTTTAGTTTTTGTAAACTCCGGTTTTAATCCCACTCTGCAATCTCGAATTTTGCAGATCCGTTTTTATAATTATCCAAACAATGACGTTAAGATCAGGGATTTCCAAATCCCCTTTTTTAATCCAAACCCATTTTCTAATCCCTCATCCAAACAGACCCTAAAATGATTTAAGTACATTATTTCTAGCAACTCTTTAAGAAAATCAACAAGTTGGACGTTCTGAATAGGATTATATTGTCGGTTCTTAACAATGAAATCCTTCAAAAATTTATTTCGTAATACAAAACACTTGAGCTCCGATTTGAAATAGGAAAACTACAAGCATTCCACACTTTTACTTTTTAACTTAAAAAAAAAATTATAATGCACCCCTTTTTCTTACCCAAACCGCCCTCGAACTCCACACACCTCTCGCCAAAATCACTAGCTTCCAATGAGGCCGCGTAAATTTTCATCAGAGGCCTACTGAAACTGTTATATTTTCGTCAAGCATCTATAAGATTTAAGATTTTAGCAAGTCGCTGTCGAAGTTGAATAGGTACTACCAAAATATATGCAATTTTTTAGTAGGGACTTAAATTTGAATCACGATTTACGGTTCAACAATCATAACAATCTCGTTCAAAGTCATGCAAAATGAAGAAGAATAAAAAAGAAGTCTTAACTCATGTAGACAGCACCTGCGTGTCATGCAAGTTGTTTTGGAGATTTTAAGGGGGTCAAACTTGCTTGAATAGTACTTACAACTTAAATTTTTTCCATTTTAAAGGGTGATTTTTAAGCTGTTTTGTTAAGTTTGTACATGTGTCAGCCAAATAGAACAGTAAAATTGTGACAGAGGACCTCAACTCGTTCCCTTTTCCCCACTGCCATCCAGCACTGACGATACTCGTTCCCACACCCCGAAAATGGGAAGCGTAAACAACAAAGCCCGACCATTCAGCGCGCAGCACCACCAGCAGCCTCTCTGCACTCGCACGCACCAGATCGGAGCTCCGTCCAAGTCACCGGCGGCCGAGATCTCTTGTGGCCCCACCGCGGGTACAGCCCCCAACTCGACCTCAAAATCTACGTGTACGATGACTGCGAGATCGACGGCCTCAAGGCATTGATGCGCGGTCGCGATGACGCCATCGACTCCGACGCTTGCTTGAAAGGCCAGTGGGGCACTCAGGCCTATTTTTTGTGCCTACATATACTAAATGTGTTCGGATGATGGGCGGTCTGAATGATAAGGAGATTAACCAGACATATGTGAAGGTAAGTTCTTTTTCATTTCCTTGGGAAACTTTAACCCTAGGCGTTTAAACTCTTGTTATCTTTGCTTAATCTTGACGGGGATATGTTTAAACTCTTGTTATGTTATGCTCATTTGGTCAAATGTTTCCTTACAGGTGTTAAGTCAAATGCCATATTTCAGGCGTTCTGGTGGCCGTGACCACACATTGTATTTCCAAGGTATAGTTGTTCATTAATCTGTTTTCTTTTTTGTTTTGACCTGAAATCATACCTTGTGCCGACCTTAAATGTTTTATCTGTGGGATAAGTATAACTAGATAAGTAGTTGTTTTCTGTTGTAAATATGTATCAGAGCAATGTTTGGGACACAATGTTGAGTACACATGTTGGAAGAAGGGTAAAAGGAAACAACTAATATGGGTCTTTAGCTCAGTCAGTAAAATGAATTAACTGAGCAGTTCTGGTATTGCCCTATTTGTGTGTGATTTTGAATGTAAAACGCTTATATCCTGCAGATCCTTAAGTTTTGACCTAGGTTAGAAGAAATGATGATTTTGGACTTTCAATTGCATGAAGATGCCATGGAAAGTGTGATAAGTTTATTATATTTTCTTATATTTAACGTTGAGAAAATTGTTTAAAGTCT
The DNA here is from genome assembly GCA_018257905.1 of Gillenia trifoliata. Taxonomy (NCBI): domain Eukaryota; kingdom Viridiplantae; phylum Streptophyta; class Magnoliopsida; order Rosales; family Rosaceae; genus Gillenia; species Gillenia trifoliata. Next base: position 3,107,153 of record CM031080.1, on the reverse strand, counting down.
ATCATAACAATGTGATGGACTTGTCAAAAGTTACTCCGTATGAAAATTTTGCTCGTCTGAAAAAAATATATCAAACTTTGTCAAGTTGTTCGGTCAATGATGCTCACTTTCTTGCTTTTTCTCAACTGCAGTAGTGCTGGAGCTCACTTATTTAGATCCTGGGCAACATATATAATCGGTCTATTATTCTTACCCCTGAGGTATTTCCCTATTCCAGCCTTTTCTTTTATGCTTAAGCTATTCTACAAATTTTGTAGTGCTAATGATCGGCTAAAATTATCATTAAGGACATAAGTATTTAGCATCAATCAATTTGGCCTCAAACACAGTGGCATCAATTTCCACGTTAGGAATCTGTACATGTCAGAGGCACAGGGTGGTTCTGGTTCTACATGTGATACATCTTGATTGTCAAACCACATGCCTTTCTGTATTAACACAATTTGATTTTAAACATTATCTTGTATGAATAAATGGTTCTAGATCACTTCAGCTTAGGGGAATATATATATATATATATAGGGTTTTTATCACCCACGGGCTCTGAACTTTCACTCACCAGACTGATTGATGCCTGAACTTTAAAACCGATCACAGAGATGCCCAGACTTATAAAAACAAGACTTTGTGATACTTCCGTCCCAATTCCGTTATCTCTCCGTTAATCTAAATGGGTTTTTATCACCCACGGGCCCTGAACTTTCACTCACCAGACTTATTGATGCCCGAACTTTAAAACCGATCACAGAGATGTCCAGACTTATAAAAACAAGACTTTGTGATACTTCCGTCCCAATTCCGTTATCTTTCTGTTAATTAAGAGGGTAAATATGTCATTTCGCACCATATGTTTGATGAAATGACCTTTAAGGCCTTGATTACATGGTCTGATCCTTTCCCTCCTTCTCTTTCCGATTTTCCCTCCCAAATTGGTTGAAAATTCCCTCCTTGTCTTATCATTTTCGTCCAAATTGGTTGACCCAACCTCTTAATGTCGTTCTGTATAGAACATTCAATTGATAAAAGGCTACGCCCAAGTAAATTAATTCGATGAATCAATAATTGAAATATTGAATGAAATATTGTTCTTAGATGCAAGTAAAATAATTCGATGAATCAATAATTGAAATATTGAATGAAACAAAATTGCCAATGTGATTTGCATGTTGGTATAAAATTGAATAAAAAGACAAAAAAAAAAAAACTGAAAATGTGACTTTAGTCCCTGAAATTTAATTTTCTCTACATAAAATCCGACATAAGTTTTTTACTCGATTATAACCCATTGACTAGACTCCACATAAGCAAATTCATTAATTATGTTTGACTTTACACATTTTAAATTTTTTTAGATGCCTAAAATACCCATATTTGAATGTTTGATGTACACAATTAATTCCATACGGATTGTAAGGGAGAATTAATGATTTTACAAAAAGAAAAAAAAACATTAATGTTATAAATTCATTGCCTTATATATAGGAACAATAAAACATGCCTAAAATATGTAATAATACATGCTTAATTAATGTCACGAAGATTATATTTTACATATAAATGTAGGTAAATTATTTTACACATACACATATATAATTAAAAAAAATGTCTAATATATGTAAAAATTCATGCAAAATAATTTACCTATATTTTACATAAAAATATAGGTCAATTATTTGCATATAAAATAATAATACATGCAAAATAATTTACCTACAAAAATAAATAACGTGCTAATCATAGATAAATTTATATATAGGTAAATTAATTAGTACAAAAACAGAGACATGTTATTTGATTGTAAATTAAATTAATTTTATTTTAGATAAAAAGTATAAGTAAATTATTTGCATACCATAAATTTATAATTGTGAAGTCAACTCTTGAAATGATACAGTTTTTCACTCTCACAAATAGTGCACCTACTATTTGAATTTTAAAATGTTAAATTGCTTCATTAACATAATTAGGGTATTGTGGCATAAGTTGTAAATAATTTGTAATAATATGTTACTTATTTTTTCACATGTCAACAATTTTGAATTTTGGGTTTTATTTGGATGTTTAAAGATAAATGGATTTAAGTTTAGGAAACAAGAGTTACAAGGGCCTATATCTAAAGAACCCAAAAAATAAAAATGAGAACATAAGAAACATAACAAAATTAACATCCATAAAAAAAATCCATAATAGTCATAACATCCATAATATCATTAAAATATCATAATAGTCATAATACCAACTAATCATACTATCTTAGTCTTAAGAATTCATAGACCTAAATCAAATGAAGGTTGAAATAGACAAAATAAAGCAAAAACAATATGTGTTCTTAGATGAAATAGACCTAAATCAATTATTGATTCATCGAATTAATTTACTTGGGCATAGCCTTTTATCAATTGAATGTTCTATATGGAAGAATATTAAGAGGTTGAGTCAACCAATTTGGACAGAAATAATAAGAAAAAGAGGGAAATTTCAACCAATTTGGGAGGGAAAATCGGAAAGAGAAGGAGGGAAAGGATCATACCATGCAATCAATGCCTTAAAGGTCATTTCATCAAACATATGGTGCGAAATGACATATTTACCCTCTTAATTGACGGAGAGATAACGGAATTGGGACAAAAGTATCACAAAGTCTTGTTTTTATAAGTCTGGGCATCTCTGTGATCGATTTTAAAGTTCGGGCATCAATCAGTCTGGTGAGTGAAAGTTTAGGGCCCGTGGGTGATAAAAACCCATTTAGATTGACGGAGAGATAACGGAATTGGGACGGAAGTATCACAAAGTCTTGTTTTTATAAGTCTGGGCATCTATGTGATCGGTTTTAAAGTTCAGGCATCAATCAGTCTGGTGAGTGAAAGTTCAGGGCCCGTGGGTGATAAAAACCCATATATATATATATGTAAAAGATTTGTAACCCCTACAGGTGACAACTCTTTTTCTATTAATAGAAAAAGGTTTAGTGCTAGATGTGCATGGAATGTCAAAATCTATGTGGCTATTAACAGAAAAAGAGGGCATGGTTGAACTGTTAACTTAGAATAAGTTGAGAGATTTATTAGGCGGTGCTATTATATATACACTATTTAATGTATATTAGAAGAGTGCGCCTGAAATAAGTTATCATTAAGAAAAGAAAGTTCGACTTGTCTCTCTTTATCACTCTTTTTTTCTATGATTTTCATATTTAGGCCATACATGTTACGTATGTATGACCTACAAGTATTTTTTGTATTTGTTCCACATTTCAAGCGGTTTGGTAATGGCATTGCTACGCCAGTTGTAATTTGTTCTATTGCATTAAAGATAGTTAATATATATGTTAGTGCAGGGTGATCGGACTGGTAAGAAAGATACAAGTGCCTTTAATATGTGGAAAAATATCATAATTCCTAGGAATGTTGAGGACGGTATGACTACAAATGGGGCCACCTTAGTCCACCCTTTGCCTGTATCGAAGGTGAAGTACCTAGCAAACTATTTAGGCCGTGCACAAGGAAAGGTTGGCCGTCTTAACTTGATAGAGCTTTCTAAGAAATTTCCAGATAAGGTACGACATATGATGAGACAACTTGCAGTGCAGTACGGCGTGGATCTCAAGTTCATGAGCGGACAAGGCCTAAATAGGTTTCTGCGGAGTTTGTCTCCAATTTCATGCTTAAAAGAAATCATGTGTTCTGTTTGTTTCCTCCCTCCTTCTGTCCAATGGACACCTTGTAGGCTTGTCTTGTTTTTCTCTTCTATCTTGCTCATCCTCTTAAACTTGAGATCCACGTTGTACTGCTCTGCAAGTTGTCTCATCATGTTTCATTGGGCATTATTCTTGTTGGCGCTGAACGACGCCGTCCATTTATGCTTATTGCAAAGAGTGATGGCCAAATTCAGATCGGCGGGAGTGTGGAGGTACCCCTCAGTTTTGAGCTTCACTTGGTTGATGTTGATGGCCAGATTTTGTTCAGCTTGCTCAACAACTTTTTGCGATCCCTCCACAATGTGGAGTTCAGAAAGAGAATCAAACTTCCGTGGACCACCGGCCATCATCACCGTCATAGCAGCCATCTGAGGAGGAGAGTCTAACTGTTAAGAGAGAGAGTAGAGAGAGGAGCGAGCGAGAGAGAGAGTAGAGATAGAAGAGAGAGAAAGGTACCAGAGCGTCTGGTTTCTTGAGAGAGAGAAAAGAAGAAGATGCAATGACAGTTGGACTGAATTGGACTTCAGTCAGTTTTATAGCGGCTGTACTCCGATTTGGAGGGAAAGCTCTCACGCAGAGCTTGACTGATTCGGTTAGATTCTGTTGATCATTATTTTCTCTTCGTTTTTTCTCAACTAAAAATCTATTTTTGTCCCTTCAGCTTCGTTATCACTTTATCGTGCCATGGAGTTGCATTCTGCAATACATTCTAGATCACTTCAGGTCAGTGGAATAAATTTACTACCATCTCAATTTTCAAACAATATTTGGGTTCTTAACTTAAAAAGATTTGTAACTCCTACTGATGCCAACTCTTTTTCTAGTAAGAGAAAAATATTTATTGCTAGATATGTATGAAATGTCACAATCTATGTGGTCGATCCAATAATTAAGACACTGAACTTATATTCCCAAAAGGTATCTAGTTATGTATGACCTGTGTTTTCTACATTATTTCAAGCAGTTTGGTGATGGCATTGAAGATAGCACTAGTTATAGCTTGTTTTGTTGCTTTTAGTTGTGCATAAGTTTGTTTATGAAAAGGAATACATAAAAGACAGTTAACTTATATGTTAGTGCAGGGTGATTGGCCTGATAAGAATGATACAAGTGCCTTTAATACGTGGAAAGATATCATCATTCCTGGGAATGTTGAAGACGGTATGACTACAGATGAAGCCACCTTGGTCAACCCTTTGACATTATCAAAGTAAAAGTATCTAGCAAACTATTGAGGCTGTGCACAAGGAAAGGTTGGCCGTCTAAAGTTGATTGAGAGCTTTCAAAGCAATTTCCAGATAAGGTATATTTTCTTGCATGACACCTGAATCGATCAGCGGAATTAGATGATCTCATTTGTGGAATTTTATGCATGTGATGCTCATCCAGCTTTGATATGGTGTTCATTTCAAATTTGAAGTTTGTGATGTGTGTGGGATTCTGTTTACCCTCCAGATATTTTCCATCCACTTGTAAAGTTTGTGGAACTAAGCAAACGAAAGCACATAACCAGTTGGGACTATACGTACAAACAGATTCTATTTAATTAGAAATATCACGGGCACAAAAAAAGTACCAACTTCATGTTTTACCAACCTTCAGTCCTGTAAATGCTTGAATTATAAACTTTGAACTGAACATTTGACTATGCGCATTTGCTTTGGTGGATTTATTTGTACTCTTGAACCTTGAAGCAGTTCTACTAGTTCCGTCACCACCTAGTTGTTGGTAGTTGGTACTGATATTGCTAGTTCACCAGTGCTTTTCAATTGAGTTCTTGATTTCAGTTACTCTTTCCTTGTTCAATAGTTGTAATATTTACAGCTGAGTTAGGGTCTGTTTGTTAATGTTTCTTTGCAGTGTTTTTCCTTCTTCATAAATGGCCAAATATGCGTTCCCTGCGTTAAGTTTGTTAAACTTAAACATCAGAAACATATTTTAGAAAATGCTCCCAACATGTGGACCCTCTTCTCCCCACCCCCCCCACCCCCCTTCCGCTGCTGTCATCTCTGTTTCAGCTTAATCAATGCATGTTTCTGGGACAATAGCCCTCAGTGAACTGGAAACCCAGATGAATTGAAATAGTAAAATCTGTGTATCTGGTTCTACTTATTTGTATTTCACGACATTGTGTTCCCTAGTTTTGTTCAGCAAACTGCTGAAGATATTACTGTTTTCACAGATTTGGTTATGCAACCAATGATTTTGGCCATGGTTCTCACGATTGCAGAGTCGACTCAGGTATATTACTATTTCTTCTACCTTGTGGTTGTTAATGAGCCATTAGTGTCCCTTCAAGAAAAGGTTGTATCATAGTTCCAATAAGAACGATGGTAGCAACGATGGTTGCTTGAGTTTTTAATTTTTGTGGTATCCTTGTGCATGGTGCACACATATGTTGTTTTTCTTGAGAAAATGTTTCTTGTCAAACGAAAAATGTTGTCAGCTCATACTCGAATCTGTCTTATAATGTCAATTTCAATTTACAATATGGAGGTATGAGATAATAATGGCATTTATTTGATCGCACTCCGAAACTGATCATTCGATACATTTTTTGTCATGTATATCATGATAAGTATAAGTTGGTCCTATTTATTTACGGGTGTATTCATTTAGGATTTTGAGAAATTTTAATGGATTTGTAAAACCATAGATTTTGATGGAGTTTAATTGGTTTTTAGATATTCCATATAAAATTTTTGAGTGAATTCCCTCAAACGCTCATAGGAAGAGGTGAGATTTGTGAATGCTTAAAATACACTACAACATCTCTCGAATTCACTTGAATGTTATAAACTTATTTAAAATTCTAACTGGACTTTCGGATAATCACTTAAAATCCTAATTGAATATCCACGAATTCGTAAAAAGAATTAAAATCCGTCAAAATCTCAATTGAATAGACCCCTTAACCTCTGCTCTTATTTTTGTCCAGCAACTTACGATTTGAAACGCTCTAAAGTATTGTGAATTTTTAAATTATACAAGTAAAAGCTTTTGCAATGAGTTCATCAAAACTGCTGAGATATTAAATCATCAAGTACTATTGAATAATTTCCTTGGATACCGGGGTTTAATCTCCTTGCTCTAATTTGGTGCAGATTGGAGGCAGCGGAGTTGTAGTCCCCATTGACCTCTACATTTTTTATGTAGAAACTTTGAGATACATGCCGCCGATGGCTACATGTTTGACAACTTGGGTTGTAATCAGTGGTTTGTGGTGGATTTTGATTATTTTCCTATTTGGTTAGACCGGCGGGGCAACTGCTCACAAGTTTTGATTATTTTTCAGTACCATTGTATGTGTAATGTTCATGGATTTTGAACATTTTCTAACCATGGTGAAAGTTTTTAAGATGCTTTAATTACATTATTTCGTAATACAAAATACTTTGAGCTCCGATGAAGAGGGAAAACTAAAAACATTCCACACTTACTTTTCAACTTAAAAAAAAAATCTTACCCAAACTGCCCTCGCACCCCACACACGCCTGGCCAAAATCACTAGCTTCCAATCGAGGCTGCGTAAATTTTCATCAAAGGCCTACTGATACTTTTAATATTTTCGTCAAGTATCTATAGAATGTAAGATTTGGCAAGTCGTTGTCAAAGTTGAACTCTATATATATGGATTAAGTCCCTACGGAAATATATTGAACATTTTAGTAGGGACTTAAATTTGAATCGCGATTTAGGGTTTAACAAGCATAACAAGTGATGCAAAATGAAGAAGAAGCAAAAAAAAATCAAGTCTTGACGGAAGCTGACGGAAGCTGACGTGTCATGCAAGTTGTTATGAGGTTTTAAGTGGTTTTGTTATGTTTGTATAGGTGTCAGCCAAATAGGGCAGGGACAGGGAGGGGACAGATAAAATTATGACAGACCTCAACTCGTTCCCATCTTCCCCAGAAGCGGAAGAACCCCACTGCCATCCAGCACTGATGATACTCGTTTCCACACTCCGAAAATGGGAAGCGTAAACAACAAAGCCCGACCATTCAATGCGCAGCACCACCAGCAGCCTCTCTGCACCCGCACGCACCAGATCGGAGCCCTCCTCTTGGTCGCCGCCACCTTCTTCTTCACCAACCTCTTAGACCGCTCCTTCCGCCCCTGCGCCTCTCGCTACTCCGCCGTCGATCTCCTCCCCAGTTCACGGAGCTCCGTCCAAGTCTCCGGCGGCCGAGATCTCCTGTGGCCCCACCGAGGGTATGGCCCCCAACTCGACCTCAAAATCTACGTCTACGATGACCGCGAGATCGACGGCCTCAAGGCATTGATGCGCGGGCGCGATGGTGTCATCGACCCCAACGCTTGCTTGAAAGGCCAGTGGGGCACTCAGGCAATTTCCTTTCTTTTCACTGTTTTTTGCTTTGCTTGAAATTTAAAATTTCTTCAATTTTTTTAGTCGTTTAATGAACTTAAATTTGTAAGAATTTAATTTTTGTGAATTATTGCAAAGTATGTGGTGGATTTCTGGCCTTGAATGTGGTTAGTTATGAAATGTAGGTTAAAATACACAGGCTTCTGCTAAAATCGAGATTCCGGACGAGGAAGAAAGAGGAAGCAGACCTATTTTTTGTGCCCACATATACTAAATGTGTTCGGATGATGGGTGGTCTTAACGATAAGGAGATTAACCAGACATATGTGAAGGTAAATTCTTTTTTCCTTCGGAAACTTTAAGCCTAGGTGTTTCTTGTAGCTTTGCTTAAGTTTAAAGTTTGTTATGTGATGCTCATTCCATCAAATTTTTCCTTGCAGGTGTTAAGTCAAATGCCATATTTCAGGCGATCTGGTGGCCGTGACCACATATTTGTATTTCCAAGGTATAGTTGTTTCGTAATGGTGGTCATTAATCTGTTTTCTTTTTCGTAATGGGATGTATAACTAGATAAGTAGTTGTATTCAGTTGTATATGTGTATCAGAGCAATATTTAAGACATAATGTTGAGTACACATGTTGGAAGAAGGGTAAAAAGGAACAACTAATATGGGTCTTTAGCTCGGTCAGTAAAATGAATTAACTGAGCAGTTCTGGTATTTCTCTATTTGTGTGTGATTTTGAATGTAAAACGCTTATATCCGGTGGATCCTTTTATCTGACCTAGGATAGAAGGAAGAAATCAGATTTTAAACATTATCTTTTAGTTGTCATTTTGATGGAAATGATGATTTCGGACTTTCAATTACATGAAGATGCCATGGAAAATGTGATAGTTTATTATATTTCCTTATATTTAATGTTGAGAAAATTGTTTAAAGTCTATCAACAGTGTGATGGACTTGTCAAAAGTTACTACGCATGAAAATTTTGTTCTTCTGAAAAAAATACATCAAACTTTGTCAAGTAGTTCTGTCAATGATGCTCACTTTCTTGCTTTTTCTCAACTGCAGTGGTGCTGGAGCTCACTTATTTAGATCCTGGGCAACATATATAAATCGTTCCATTATTCTTACCCCTGAGGTATTTCCCTATTCCATCTTTTCTTTTATGCTGAAGCTATTCTACAAATTTTGTAGTGCTAATGATTGGCTAAAATTATCATTAAGGACATAAGTATTTAGTATCAGTCAATTTGGCCTCAAAACACAGTGGTATCAATTTCCACGTTAGGAATCTGTACTTGTCAGAGGCACAGAGTGGTTCTGGTTCTACATGTGATATATCTTGATTGTCAAACCACATGCCTTTTCGTATTAACACAATTTGATTTTAAACATTATCTTGTATGAATAAATGATTCTTTTGCACAAATTAGAATTAAATCTTCCGAAAGATAGTGGTTTAGTAGAATGATATAAAATATTGAGATTTTTAACAAAATAGTTATTCTAATCACTTCAGCTCAGGGGAATATATATACACTACCATCTCAATTTTCTAACAATTCTTGGGATGTTAAAAGATTTGTAACTACTACAGGTGACGACTCTTTTTCTATTAACAGAAAAAGGTTTAGCTCTAGATGTGTATGGACTGTCAAAATCTAAGTCACTATTCCCAATGAAAGTCTAGAGAAAAAAGAGGGCATGGTTGAACTGTTAACTTAGAATAAGTTGAGAGATTTAATAGGCGGTGCTATTATATATACACTATTTAATGTATATTAGAATAGTGCACCTGAAATAAGTTATCTTTAAGAAAAGAAAGTTCGACTGTCTCATTGTCACTCTTTTTTTCTCTGATTTTCATATTTAGATCATACATGTTGCATATGTATGACCTACTAGTTTCTTTGGTATCTGTTGTTTCCACATGTATGACCACATTTCAAGCAGTTTGGTAATGGTATTGCTACACTAGTTGTAATTTGTTCGATTGCATTAAAGATAGTTAATATATATGTTAGTGCAGGGTGATCGGACTGATAAGAAAGATACAAGTGCCTTTAATACGTGGAAAGATATCATAATTCCCGGGAATGTTGAGGATGGTATGACTACAAATGGGGCCAACTTGGTCCACCCTTTGCCTATATCAAAGCGGAAGTATCTAGCAAACTATTTAGGCCGTGCACAAGGAAAGGTTGGCCGTCTTAAGTTGATAGAGCTTTCAAAGAAATTTCCAGATAAGGTGTGTTTTCTTGTATGACATGAATTGTGGAATTTTATGCATGTGATGTTCATCCAGCTTTGATGTGGTGTTCATTTCAAATATGAAGTTTGAATATTTGTAGGATTCTATTTACCCTTTGGATATTTGTAGGATTCTATTTACCCTTTGGATATTTGTAGGATTCTGTTAAATGGTAATCCACTTGTAAAGTTTGTGGAACTAAGCAAACGAAAGCACATTTGGTGCATTTACTTGACAAGCATTATGGATGCACATAACTAGTTGGAACTTGTGAACACTAAGTATAAACAGTCTCTATATCAGCTTTGAAATGTTTTTATGGTGGAATTGAAGAAATTTCACAGGCACAGTAAAGGTACCAACTTCATGTTTCACCGACGTTCGGTCCTGTGAATGCTTGGAATTTAACTTCGAACTCAACATTTGACTATGGACATTGGCTTTGAGCTGTAATTGAGTCGTAGACTTTCGTTGGGTTAAAGACCTAGACTCTATCCTTTACTTTATGCATTTATTTTGTTTGGTGTGGTGGAATTTCTATATGTTTTTGGATTCAAATGGCTGGTTACCGTGGCCATATCATTGTCATCTTGTCTCATTTACATGATTACCCTTAATTGATGTTAATAATTACTTTAATTCATCTGCTCTTTTATTAAGGAGAGATATTCAAAATATGCGTGTTGATTACAGTTGGAATGTCCAGAGTTGAAGTTCAGTGGCCCTGAAAAATTGGGAAGGATAGATTATTTTGAACACCTGCGCAACGCCAAGTTCTGCCTTGCTCCACGTGGGGAGTCATCCTGGACTCTTCGATTTTACGAGGCTTTCTTTGTGGTCTGTTCTGTCTCTCTTGCTCTCTCTCTCTCTCTCTCTCTCTCCCCTCCCACTCCCCGTTATCTTTCTAGACCTAAACATGTAAGATAATAGGCTTGTAGAATTAATGCTTTTCTTGCTGCTACAGGAGTGTGTACCTGTGATATTATCAGATCAAGTAGAACTGCCTTTCCAAAATGTTGTTGACTACACCCGGATATCAATTAAATGGCCATCCACTCGAATAGGTCCCGAGCTTTTGCAGTACCTGGAGTCAATACCAGGTCAAATGCAGCAGTCCATCACATCTTGTTCTGGGTTAATTTTTGTTTCAGCATATCATAGCCAAAACTTCTGTCCGTTTTTAATGTTTTGGTTCTTCGTTATTTCTCTTTTGCAGATAAAAATATAGAGGGGATGATAAGCCGGGGCAGACAAGTGCGATGTTTATGGGCCTATGCTTCAGAATCAGCTTCATGTTCAGCAATGCATGCGATACTTTGGGAGCTTCAGAGGAAAGTGAGGCTGTTTCACCAGTCAACGGAAACATTCTGGTTGCACAATGGATCTGTTGTAAATAGAAACTTGGTAGAATTTTCTGATTGGAGACCGCCGATGCCTTTGCCTTGATTATGGCATGGAATCATGGAATCATGGAATCATCTATACAGCTTCTTTGTATAGTTTCTGTGTCTTTCTATACTTCTTATGTTCATTTTTCTTTTCATATCTTAAATTTTTGTTGCATATTGTGTATTGATATTTTCTCAGCTTAGTGAGAAAAATCTGACCTCTCTGGGATCATGTCTACTCCATAGAATTGTAAGTTAATATGATGGTCCACACATAGTTAATTTGTCTTGGGATTTGTTTTTTAATACAAATGATGGTCTACACTAAATTCATTTAAACTACGAAGAGGAGATTCATATTTTGTCAGCTTGCGTCCGCAGCTGCTTGGTTAAAGATATTTAATTTTGCACTCGAGATTTTGTTTTCGAATTCTACTTCCCTAAAAATAAAAAGGACCCATAAATTGGACAACCAGAACTAACTAGAAGGTAAGCCAGCGCCAAAGAGATTTGATTTGATTTATCACAACACAAGTGATAAAACAAAATGCCACGTGTCACTCCCAAAACGATTAGGGAAAAATCCAGGATTTGTGCACCCACAAAATGCTCAAAAACCAGAACATTCGCTCGCTTGCCTATCAAAACACTTTTATTGGTCTTTCCAGAAAAACTTAAAGGGAGTCGGAAATGAGAACAGCCTCACTTACCAGTTGGAGCTTTTCCTGCACTCATCAGCGGCAAGCAATTCCTTCCCACAGTTTGGTTGTTCAGTGTTCATTGGAGCATGGAAATTGCAGGACAAAAGTTGGCTCAAGTTCAACAGAGAGTGGTTTGGTTGATGGAGAAGCTGACAAGTTCTCCGGGATTTTGAAGAGACGATCAGTGTTGCTTTCTGCAGGAGTTTCTTTGTTTTCTTCTCAAGTGTTATTGGGTTTTCCGAGAGAGGGCATGGCAGTGGTGAAACAAGGTCTTCTAGCCGGCCGGATTCCCGGTCTGTCCGAACCGGATGAACAAGGTTGGTATCCTTCATCTTACAATGCTTACAATGCTGATAGCAAGTTAGCAACTAACAATAGTTATCTAAAAAGGAAATATAAGAAGTAAAAAGTGATTTTCGCACACCCTGTTTAGTTCTGCCCTTTGAACTGAATAAATTAAAGAGTAATCAAGGGACGGAAATAAACAAGGATGTGCATAAAGAGAAAAAGAATGTACAAAAATCATTTCCCTACAAGAAATACCCTCTTTCGAGTTGTACACTTTTTAGCTATAATATGATAGTCTTATCAAGATAGTATCATTAGAGTCATGGAGACCATATTTTTTGTTTCACAAATACTAATGCATTTTTGGATAAATTTGGGCATCATATCTGCATAAATTCACTGTCTCTTCTAAAAGTTAAAAGTTCACAAGGCTCAAGGAATTGGTATTTCAAAATAAAATTGCTTATCTCTGCCTTTGTTTATATTGTATATGGTCTCATTCACTGTGAAGTATATGCTTAGACAGGTTGGAGGACATACCGGAGACCAGATGAGAAGTCCGGAGGGCATGGCGTTGGTTGGAGCCCGATCATCCCGTATCTCTTTTCAGTTCCTCAAGATTGGGAAGAGGTGATAATCCAATATGTTAAAGTCAAGAGCTTATGTTGTTCATGAGATTTGTGTCGCTAAAGAACATGAAAGACTCAAACTTTGAGTTTTCCTTGTTTTGTATCTTCTCCTCCAAGAAATCATGTTTTACCCTATGTCTGAGAACTGCCTCAATTTTACATATTTGTCTTCTTTTCCATGCAACAGGTTCCAGTGTCAATAGCGGATCTAGGCGGTACAGAGATCGATTTGAGATTTGGTAGCCCCAAGGAGGGACGCATTTCTGTCATTGTTGCTCCCGTTCTGAGATTTGCAGATAGTGAGTCTTGATACAATCAAGATTTCTCCGTTTCTTTCGGCAACAGGACCTAAAAACTTAGATGCGAGTGCAGTTCTATTAGTTGAATCAATCTTAAACATGAAATTTAAACTTTGGTTGTTACACGCAGATTTTGATGGAGATGCCACAATAGAAAAAATTGGACGTCCAGAGACAGTAATCAATGCATTTGGACCGGAAGTTATTGGCGAAAATGTTGAAGGAAAGGTTATGAGCATAAATGTCGTACAAGACTCTGGAAGAACATATTACCAGTATGAGTTGGAGCCACCTCATGCTCTGATAACGGCAACTGCAGCTGGGAACCGCCTGTACTTGTTTAGTGTAACTGGAAGTGGTACGGATACTTTATTCTACTTTGACATGCTTCTTATTATGAAAAAAATTGATCCAATAGCCATACCTGAAGACATAATAAATAAATGCATACCTGCTTTGGATTTTGTAGGTCTTCAGTGGAAGAGGCATTACAAGGACTTGAAAAAAATATCTGACTCCTTTCGTGTCGTCTAATTGATATTTTTTGTAACCTGAGGTAGCATAAGATAAAGTTGTTCATTTTGATTTTCATACTTGTCATATACACAACAAGGGGAAAAAGAATGAAAGTGTCTGCAGCATAAATGAGTTCTTTGTTACGACAATTGGCACAATTGTGTTGAATGTGCAGAATACATTTTTGCTAAAATCTCTTTTGAAGATCCATCGCCACGATTTCATGTTCACAAGTAGATACAAGCTGCCACTCCAGTTTTATTCAATGCCTCCAAAGTCTAAACCATCTAAGATTTGACGCCTCAGGTTTTACGGTTGGGCCTGACTATCTGCTCCCAGAACTAAGGCGTCTGTCAAACACTTTTGAAATGCAGTAACTGGGGCGAGAGCTACCACCATGTCTTATGCCACTGCTCTGCCAGAGAGCAATGGTTTACCTAGACGAGGTACTATACGCATGTTATGTGCCACTGGGCATAAATGAACTGCGAGCCGGTGTCTTTTCAAAGCCTTCGCTTATCATGTCAATCCTCGTCCGTTCAGCTTTCTCCCATCTATCACAGGCAGCATATATATTTGACAGAAGCACATAATGTGAATTATCACCTGACCCAACGTTTGAATCGAGGGTGCTAATATCCTTCACTACCTGTTCCGTCATCTCCATATCCATATAAATCTGGCAAGCTCCAAGCATAGCCCCCCAAACCATGTCGTTTGGTTTGATTGGCATTCTCTTGATTAAAGCATAAGCCTCTCTTAATCTTCCTGCTCGTCCGAAAAGGTCAACCAGGCACCCATAATGCTTAACCCCTGCTGCCAAACCATATTTCTCCATCTTGGAGAAAATTTGTATGCCTTCATCCACAAAACCCCCATGCGCACAAGCCGACAGAACAGAAATAAAGGTTATATCATCAGGCCTTTCATTTGAATCTTCCATTCTTCCAAAGAATTCAAGAGCCTCTCTGCACTGTCCGTGAATGGCCAAGCCCGAAATCATAGCATTCCAACACACTGTGTTCCTCTCAGTCATCCCCTCAAAGATCAACCTTGCATTCATCAAATCGCCACATTTGGCGTACATGTCTACAAGCGCATTCAAAACAATCGGACTAAGCTTTATCCTTCTATGGCCTAACATATTATGTATATCCTTGCCAACGTCCAATAGCCCAGACTGAGCACAGGCAGATAAAACGCTCACAAAAGTGAATTCATTTGGCTCAAAGCCTTCAGCTTGCATTTTTTCAAATGCTTTCAAAGCTTCCTCGCAAAATCCATTTTGCGCATAGCCAGATATCATCGAATTCCAGTTCACCAAGTTCCGGACTGGGATTCTGTCAAAGATAAACTTGGCTTCCTTAACATCACCTTTCTTGCAGTACCCAGAAATCATCGATGACCACGCAAAGAAATTACGCTGCGGCATTGTCTCAAAAACTTCCCTTGCTTCCTTCATCTGGCCATTGCTAGAATACCCTTCAACCATTACAGTCCAGACAACCACATTCTTCAACTCCGGCGGAACCTGATCAAAGAACCGCCTAGCACTAACAGTGTCTCCACTCCTCGCAAACCCGCCGATCATCTCAACCCAAGTCACAGATGTCCGCATTGACATCTTCTCAAACAAAAACAATGCAGATGTTTTATCCTCACTTCTCAAGTACCCACCTATCATCGCATTCCATGTGACCACATTTCTCTCAGGCATATAATCAAACACTTTCCGGGACTCGAAAACTTGCCCGCATTTTGCATACATGTCAAGTAATGACGTGCCAACCAAGACACCAGAATTCATACCAGACTTGACAGACTCGGCGTGCAATGCCTTCCCGTGATTTATGCACGAAAGAGAAGCACAGGCCTTGAGAATCAAAGGAAGAACGCCTAAAATGTAGATTCCTTGACGGCGAATTCGGGTGTACACGAGAAGCGCCTGCGTGGGTGATCCTTGAGAGAGGTGATTCCTTATAATGTAAGACCAATTGGTAGGATTTGGTGTTTCCTTTGTTGTGCAGAAATCATGCATTTGTTTGAGGTACTTAGGGTTTGAGGGGATTTGATTTTGGTTGTTTTGAGGAGGGTAGTGGGGATTTTCATGTGGGATTTGTGACATAATTTGTGATTCGAAGTCTTCTCTTGTTTCCACTTTCCCACTAGAATTTTAACGTTGGGCTACGAAATTTGGAGGGAGATTGGCTTTCTTTTCTGGTCGAAGGGAATTTTTTTGGGTCACAAAATATTTTCTATTTTTAATACAAGTATAGAAAAATAAATTCGTATCGAACTCGCTATTTACGAGATTTGAATTTAAAAACTCTCTAATTATAGGCGAAGAGAAATAACACTACTTGCAATTAGAATGAAGTGAGTCAACGTTTTGATTTTTTAGGATAAATTAATAAAGAGAAATATTAATAAGGGGTACAACAAAGGAAAACTAATTTTATTGACCTTAGTTAAAATGAAGAAAACTATATTTATTGACCTTAGTTAAAATAAAGAATTGTTTCAATTGACCTATGCTAGAAAATGAAATGACCATTAACCTACGCTTGAATATGAAATTATTTATTGATCTAAATTAAATTTTCTAATTTTTTTGTTGGTGTTGAAAGTGGGAGGTTGAAAGTGAAAATATTTATGGATTTGAATAATGGGCTTTTCACGTACAAGTCCTTTGTAGGTTAGAAACCAAAACGGTCTGACGCTCAGCCCGCTTGGCAAGTGATCCTTTTTGTCCACGTGAGTCTCCAGTAGATTTCCTCCCAACATGTTCTAATATCCGGTGCATGTCCTCCCGAAAATTAAATGAAAGCAGCTGATCAACCTCATCTAAGACTAAGAAACAGCATCCAATATCCAGGAAGGCTTCGGAGATTAGTGCAGCTGGGAAGCTTCACACCCACGGCTGCCGTTTACAAGCAAGAGTTTGATTCTATCTCGAACTCTTTCTTGTAAACTCTATATAAACATGAATATACAGAAGGCTAAATAAAAACTAGCCAAATTACCCTAAACCTCACATTCTATCTGAAAAATTCCTCACCCAAACATAATCTTAATGCAATCAATTGCATTTCTAATAGCCTTTATCAAATTTTTCTTCTTAAAACCAAAAAATTTGTAGGAGGTTAAGGAGGAAGGTAGGACTTTGTGCACTGGAATATGCCCTTAGGCCACAAGGCTTGTGGGTTAATGATGGACTGAACATTGTTCTTTTGAGAGAGAGAGAGAGATGAATACTACACTAATAGTAGTACAATACGTAATACGTAAATGACATGATAAAAATCGGTTGTTTCAGTGGTGATCATCAGGTTATCTAGATAACCAAATTCAGTTATACGTAATCTATTGTTGGTGATGTGAATGGAAAACTGTACTCAAATGTCATCTGCCTCATCCACCAAATTCCATCGTACATATGTTTCTATATTCCACTGCACCTCTCCTATACATTTCTCAATCTTTATTCCCTTCCCTTTTGTTATATATATATAGGAACCTCCAAAATCTTGAACAGTGAAAAATACTAGTTTTGGTGATATATATGCCAACCCACAAGAGGCCCAAAACAACTTTCGGTGATATATAATGAAACTATTAGAGAACAATCAAAAACCCTAAAGTTTTGACTTGATCTAAGCATATTAATGATAAACTACGTGTTTGTGCAAATTTCCGTCATGGTTGAAATGACGAAAAACCTACAAGACAAAATCAAAGAGACAAACAGAGTTATGACTAACACTGGTGTGTTGTTTGCCAAAGGGTCTCCGATGCCTAAGTCAGGAGAGAATTCTAGAGTTTGTATAAGTGTGGCTAAAGAAGAATTACCTTGAGCATGGATGGAGGCTTGACAATTTACAAGTAACAAGGCGTAACCCTAGCGTCTAGGTTCGTTGAACCGTGGAGCAAAGTAGTACCTTGTCTGCAACACTGATGTGGAAGCATTCTACAAGGGCGTTATGGAGGATGCTTCTTGGCATATGTCTCGAGTATGCCTCGGCGGTTCCCGCCCAGCGCAGAGGCTGACAAATGGGTCGATAGCATATCAAAATTCACCCTTTGTATGTTACATTAGGGTTTAAGTTCTCTATGCCTTGTTTCTTTGCTGAGGTGACCTATGCAACGGGGTGTGCCCTTGCGCAACTGGTGCCAAACAAATACAAGTGGATGTTGTGTTTTGCTAACTTGAGCAAGTTTTTCAACCTAAGGTTAACTTCTCAAGAGTTCTTTTATGTCTTTAATGTTCGGCATCACGGGGACTATGTTCAGGTTACTTTCAAGAATAGACTGTTTGATGACTGTTGTTGCAGGAACCATTACTAGAAGGCCATGACACTGGAGGTTGAAGACGAGTGAGAAGCCGTCGATTGTAGTGAGCATAGGGTCCCGTTAACTCCCAGCCCTGGTAAGATATTTACCTCATTTTCTTGATAGTTTAATAATTAAATTCCTTTTTATTCTGAACCCTACTAACTCATCTGCGTTGTGTAGGAGAGACACTGGTGAAGGATGTGTACACCGAACCCAACATGGATAAGGTGCGTGCTGCATTATCCATTCATGAGGTGTATAGAGAATGGAGGTGGTCGCTGAGCCCTTTAAGGCGTTTGTTTGGGGGTTTGCTCCCTGTTGAAGAAATAGCTAAGCAGAAAGAGATAGTTGCGCAATCACTTGCTTAAGTGAAAGGCAAGGGGGTGAAGCAGAACTTGCAGAAGGCGTTGGATGTGATAATGCAAATTTATTCAAGAAGCTAGGAAAGTTGCATGAGAGGTTGAAAGCTGAGTAGAAGTCTCATGTGGAAGACTTGTCTAGGGTTGCTGAGCTTAAGAAGATGGTGTCTAATTTGCAAACCACCCTTGTTGCTAGGGATGAAGCAGAGAGAGTTGAAGTGCACCTTGCTGCGGAAGAAGACAAGATCAATGCTCCCCTTGGCAAGGTAGAGAATGGTGTTGCAGAAGTGAAGTTTAGCAGCGAGGCCATGAATGGCATTGAATAGGCTCAGCTAAGATATGGCTTTATCCATGCTTTTTTTATTATTTCGAATTTGTCTTTTACTTCCTTTAGCTAGCAATTTTTGTGTTTTTGTTGAACTATTGGTCTATAGGCCTTCATTTCCCTTTTGCTTAAATAAAGTTGCAATTTACATCTTGATTACTTGATTATTCAAATAATGTTGAAGCCTTTGTCACGTTATTGCAAACGATTTGAATTTTTCCAAACCATGGCGTGTAGTAAATTTTTCTAAGCGTGGGGACTTAGAATAAATTTTTCCTAGGGCATGAATGGATTTACAAAGCTTAGGCTTTGATAGGAACTTGAAGAAGGCAATTAGCCTCGGGGCCGAGGGCGTCGACAGGCTCGAGGGGCGGTAGCAATTGGCGTGCGTGATGGCGTGTGTAGGCCGTGTATCGGTATGATGGTTGTCTTGAAATACTTTGAGAAATTTTCTAAGTCTAGAGTCATCAATAAAATGCTCCTCGAACTCCTAAGGCAAACCATGCGAAGTTGAGAAGAGTACGCATGCAAGTTTGACAACGATCAACAACTTCTTGGGTTGGTCATGCGAAGCTATGATGTTGGGCCGCCACCGACATTAACACTTTATAATGGATCTTGCGAAGTAAAACACTGTTAATAAAATGAATCGACCGCGATTTGGGACTCCTGTGGCGGGCCATGCAAGGAAGAGATATGAGGCCGCAATTGGGTCCGACTTACCACAACACCTTGAGCGAATCATGCAAAGTTGGGAGTGATCGGTGTGACGCGCTTCTGCAATTCCTGGGGCGGACTGTGCAGGATTGAGAATGATCATAATTGGGTTTGACGTGTACCACAACTCCTCGACTGAATCGTGCAAAGTTGAGAGTGGCATAAACGTGCAGCGCTTATGCAATTCCTAGGGTGAACCATGCAAAATTGAGAAGGGTCGTAGTTGGGTCCGCATGTACCACAACTCTTTGAGCGAATCATGCGAAATTGAGAAGGGTTGTAATTGGGCCTGACGTGTACCACAACTCCTTAAGCAAATCATGCAGAGTTGGGAGTGCCGTCGGTGTGACGCGCTTCTGTAATTCCTAGGGGAAACCATGTGAAATTTAGAAGGGTCGTAGTTGGCGTACTACCTTGACTAGGCATCCTCAGAAGGTAGTCGGGGCCTTAATGACTAGACTTAGACGTCTTTAAGTAGCCGTAGTAAAAATGAGACCAAACTACCGGACTGCTAAGCTTTTCATCTACGTTGAGTTTGGGGTCAACATGCGAGCTATGAATAGCTAGGTGGTGCAATAGACTAAGCCTTGGCAGCTATGGTCAGCTACTCCTAGGGTAGATAATGTGAAGTTAAGATATTAGGCCATGGTCGGCGTAGTTACGAGGGGCAACTCCTTGAGTGGATTGTCTGAAGTTGGGGTATGAAGCCATGGTCGACGTAGTTGTGAGTGGCAACTCCTTGAGCGGATCTTGCGAAGTTGCCATATGAAGCCATGATCGGTGTAGTTGTGAGTGGCAATTCTTTGAGTGGATCATCGGAAGTTGCGATATGAAGCCATGGTCGGCGTAGTTGCCAGTGGCAATTCTTTGAGCGGATCATGTGAAGTTGCAGAATAGCCACATGAATATCTCGAAAGTGAAATGAAACATGAAACTTTGATAATAAATTGTCGAAGTACATTTTTACTCCACTAGTACATATTACACAAAGATGCTCCATTGTCCTCCCAAGGTGGTGAAAGGACTTATTCTAGAATTCAAATAGATAATAGTGACTTTTTGACGAGGTCTGCAGCCGAAAACTCAAGGGTAGTACTTCCTTAAGTTGTACGCTGAAGGATAATTTGTGGAAAAACAAGTTTATTTGAGCAACATCTATGGCATGCAATTAACAATTAAAGGCAGAATCATGCTTATATGCACTTAAAAACAAAACTTTACCCATGAAATTCAAAACCTAGTAGAGAGGTCAACCATGACTCAACTCAAGAACAAATTGAGTTGAGAAATCTTATACCTTTGTTGATTGCTCTTTGCATAAGCAAAGGCTAATCACCCAAGGAGAGGGCCTTCATTCCTTGCTTCTTAGCTCTATGGAATTCTTGGAGGAGGATGGTTGAAAAGGGTTCTCCAAGTTCCCAAAATTGAGAACCTCTAATTTTCCACACCAAGGAGAGCTTTGATGAGGAAATGAGTGACCTAGAGGAAGTGAGATTGCTAGCTATTTTCCTCTAGGGTAGCCGGCCTCTTAGAGAGAAAAGAGAGCTTGTGTTCTCATCTTTTTCTCCAAAAGAAAACCCCTAATGATGAAATGGTATAAAGTTGCTTTTATACCACCTCACAATGTAGTGGCAAACTTGCAATTAAAGCAAGTTCACTACACATTCTCTATATAGCCGGCCTTAAGGGTTCATAGGGCTGTTTGGGCCCTTATGTTTCATTAGTCATTAAGTTGTCATACAACTTAAGTCAATGGGCTTGACGTTCGAAGCCCATTGAGCCTTGAGGCCCAAAACTAACCAGAGGTCTATAACGAACTTATTCGTTTGATTAATTAACATATTAATTAATCCTTTCCATAAATAATTAAACCATTTAATTATCCTTACTCATCTCCATTATTTATTCAATCTCTACCTTACTCGGTGTACGATCCATTAGGTTCTTTTTAGCGAGGCAGTGGACGATTAGAACTCTTTCAAATCGATTGTGAATTGAAACATACTTTCAATTCTCCCTTTAGTGATTATACACCTTTAGGGCTTCCACAAACCATGAGTGACACCTAGCAGTATGTCATGGCTACCCAAGCTAATCAGAAGAGGTGGAGAACCTATTCAATTTAGGATTGCAATGCAATACGGTCTTTCTCTAATACAATACTCTCGACCACATTGTTTGGTTTGATAGTTTATTCATGTCTACTATCCAATGTGATTCTTTTACTTATATGATTACATTGAATATGATTTGGAACTACTTCCTAAATCTCATTCATACTCTGGCCAGAGATTCTTAATCATATCATAGAGTATTCTCCCTCAAATGGTTTGAAGGTTAGAGATCCTTTGTTGTGCATTCACTTGCCTCCATGGCTAAGTGGCTTAACCCCAACTATGCCGTGGACACCCTCTGATGGGGTGACTTTGACAGTCAAAGATCAAGGACCTAACCACAAGACAACTATGATGCCTCAGGTCAAAGGACTACTTTGCATTATCCCAACCATGAGTTCTCATGTGACATGAGTATGAGAACTCCTCGTTGATCGTGTTCAGTGGACTCATTCTATATTGAGCACCTACATGCTTATCTTGGTGTCAGTTACACCGATGACTTGAGACTAGTCACTTTCCCTGAGAGAAAATATAACACGTGCTGATCTTAACGGACTGTCAATGCCCAATTGGCAATCCTATGATCAGGAACGTTTAGGATATGTATATGATCGAGAATGGTCTCATGAACCTAACTTTTTTAGATTACATTCTTCTAAGTACATATTCCTTGGACGTATTGTTTAAGCATATAACATTTATATGAGACTACTTTAAACAATAACCTTTGCCCTTTATATTAAACTAAATTAGTTTAATAGTTGAAATGTCCGTAAAGTATCATCATATGATTGGTTTTAGGGCACATTTCCAACATACGCATTCCATTTTCTAGGGACAAATTTGTCGTCCATAGTTTTCAAAGTGTAACTGCCACTTCCCCCTGTTTGGTTTATGATGTAAGGACCTTCCTAAGGGGTCTTTAGTTTTTTGGAACCTTCGCGTCTTGCTGTTTCAAAGACTCTTCAAAACCAGGTTGCCAAGCACGAAGCTCCTAGTCTTGACCTTCTTGTGATAATAGGAGCTAAGCCTCTGTTGATAAGCGGCGATTCGACGAACAGCCTCCTTGCGAACTTCTTCCATGAAATTGTGACTTGAAGCTATTAAGTGTGCGTTCACCTCCACGGTTGATACATCGGTGAGAGGGGAGAGAACAACCACGTTGGGGGGAATGATTGCCTCAGTGTCGAATGCCAGGGAGAATGGTGACTCTCCAATAAATTCCTTCTTGGTAGTTAGGTATGCCCACAAAACTCCAGGTAATTTGTCGACCCATTTGCCCGATGCTTTCTCTAGGCGATTCTTGAGTCTCTTCAAAAGAGTTTTATTGGATGCGTCTGCCTGTCAATTGCCTAGTGGGTATCTGGGAGTTGACATGTGTTTGCGTATAGTTTACTGTTCGCCATAACTCATTGATCTTCTGGCCGACGAACTAAGGTCCGTTGTCTGTGATTATAGTGTGAGGATCCCGAAACGACAGATTATGTTTATCCAAATGAATTTGATGATGGCATCTTGGGTGGTGGAACCGAGGGCTTTCGCCTCCACCCACTTAGTGAAATAGTCGGTGGCTGCAATCATCATCTCATAGGACCAACCAAATGGATGCCCCACTGCATAAATGGCGAAGGGCTGAGCAAAGTGTGGAGCTCGTTTGCAGGCAGTGGCGGATTCAGGAATTTTTCCTTAGGTGGGCGAAAAATAAAAGCATCCAAATAGATAACAAAGACTTTTTAAAAGTTAAACAATACAATTATCATTCAAACTAAACATCCACGACGAGTTTTCATATCATGAAAACGTTTCATGATGGTTTCGTTATCAATACAAGCAAAAACATCTTTCTCAATGTAAACAAGCAAGCTATCACTCAACCATTGATCTCCCATTTTGTTGCGAAGGGGACTTTTGATAATTTTCATAGCAAAAAAAGCTCTCTCCACTTGGAACCGGTAACACTAAAGCCAATGTAATAAGCTTATACACATGATAATGTGTTTTATGTCTCCCTGTCTCCACCATTTTTTTTGCAAGGTCACCAATTCCTTCCAATTGAGAAAACTTATTACTCATACGCACATCTTGAATATATATTCGAAGTTGATCTTGAAGCTCCAAAATATGTTTGATAGAGAAGTCTTGAGGATAAAATTTGGCAAACTGAATAAGGTTTTGCTTGTCAAAAGCTCAAAATGAATTTTTAGGACTCAAGCATGCCATACAAATAAGCAACTCAGTATTTACCTCATTGAAGCGGTGATTCAACTCCAAAAGTACTTTATCAATGACAGCCATAAAATAATCCACACGATAATGATGGAGATTTGTAATACCTTGAGCTCTACGTCGTGATCACCCTCCAAGTACAAATGCTTCATCCATCATAGGAACCTCAATATCATATTCCTTACAAAAACAAGAAACTTGCTCAAGCAATTCATCATATTCATTATCCCTCATGTGTTGTAGTTGTTGCTTACAAGCTTTGACTAACTCTATTGCATGGACAAGATCTTGATCTTTCCTTTGTAATGCTTGTGACAAACCACTTGTGACTCGACAAGGTTCCATTTGTATATATCCCCTTCGAATTTCATCTCGAAAATTAGGATCATACTTTGACATGGGAGGTCA
Organism: Gillenia trifoliata; assembly: GCA_018257905.1. Classification (NCBI taxonomy): domain Eukaryota; kingdom Viridiplantae; phylum Streptophyta; class Magnoliopsida; order Rosales; family Rosaceae; genus Gillenia; species Gillenia trifoliata. The sequence goes on along the minus strand of CM031080.1, from coordinate 3,082,568 downwards.
AAGTTGCCTTTTTGGTGGTAAGCGGGTCTTAGAGATAGTGGCACCGGAGAGATTGAGGAAGTGGAGATGAAAAAATTTGAGTGAATGATGAATTTGAGGTGAAAATGGGGGATTGAGTGAAAATGGGGGTGTTGGTTCTGCTTGGTTGCTGCACTGACTGCATACGGGATGACAAGGTTCCAATTCGGGTTCTGGGTGGACAAAAATGAATTCAGTAGGCTAAATGTTTTTGCTCTGGGTGGGCAGCTGCCCACCTTTGCCACAAGGTGGATCTGCCACTGTTTGCAGGAGCATTAGAATATGGTTTAAACCATTGGCAGTTATCGCATTAGTGGGCTAGGTCGCCAGTGTCCTAGCGCATGGTGGGCTAGTAATATCCTTGTCGTAGGGCCTTGTGAACTTGTGATATGCGGCCGATGTGATTGTCACAGTCGTCTTCATGAATAAGACTTAACACGATGAATGTCTCCGATACACAATGCATTTTAGGTCGGGCTTGGTGAAGCCTCTCTATTGTAGAGTGCCATTCAGAATATAAAATCGTGTTGTTTTCTCCTGCAACTTGCAGGCTTCTAATCTGTCAGTTGCAAAGTGTCCTTCTCAATGTAATCAACGATAGGATCTTACCAGCTAGGAGATGTATCGATATGCATCACCTCAGGTTCAACCTTGTCGATGCTAGGGCAGTCGAGGTGCTTGACAGAGATCGAGCGTCTGAACTAGTGATGTAAAGCAGATCCCAGGTTTCCTATGCGTCAACATGCGCATTCTCCGTGCGAGGAACTCGTGTCAAGGTGTAAGTTTGAAAAGCTCTCACACCTTGTCCAGGTAACGGATCATTCTCTGGTGTATGGCCAAGTACTCCCCAGAAGCTTGATTGGCGATTAATTGGGAGTCATAATGGATGGCCAACCTTTTAACTGCGAGCTCTTTCTACAATCGTAGACCAACAAGCAATGCTTCGTCTTTTGCCTCATTGTTCGAGGCCTTGAACCTAAGTGTAATATATTGTTCGAGCATGAATACATCTGGGGTGACCAATACAAGTATAGAGTCGGCGCCTCTGTCGTTGGATGACCCATTTACGTGCAAGCGCCACGTAGGTAGTCCGCTTCAACAGGAGTTTGGACTGCATTGCGGCACGGGTTTAGCAAGTTTCTTATTTTCCTCTAGGGGTTTAAATTCCGCAACGTAGTCTGCCAATGCTTGGGCATAGATGACAGTTATTGGGTGATAAATGAGATCATGCTGGCTCAGGTCTATGGACCATTTCACGACACATTGCGAGGCATCGGAGCTATGGAGGACAGCACGTAGTGTTACAACCCGTCCCAAAATTTATGTGAAATGACCAAAATACCCCTAGGGTCAATGTTGACTTTTGTTGACTTTTCGTGACGACTTGTAAAAATTTATTTCTTTACATATTCTTGATGTACTCGTCGATACGAACGCGTGGACGCAAGCGGAACTCAATTCGGAGTTAAAACGAACGTTTTACGAAGCTTTAAAGAGTAGGGGCATTTTGGTAATTTACCACTCCGTGTATGGGAATTAGGGTTTTGGGCTGACTGCACAGCAGCCAACCCTCCCCCATATTCTGCACGTCACTTTCTCTCTCCCTCTCTTTCTCTCCCATTTTCTCTCAAAGCCAAAAACGTACCGAAACCCTAACCTTTGGACGAATCACAAAACCGTCGAATCGTTGCCCAAAATCCATACCATCACGATCGTCTCGTCATTCTGAACGAGGCTGTGATTTCAGATTCTTCAAACTCGAACCCGATCGTTCAAACTGACGTCGGAACGGAATAGGCAAACTGTTCATCGATTTTCTGTACAATCCAGACCAAGGTAAGCCTCGAGACCATTACCATTGGTTTTATTGGATTGAGTAGGTTCAATTTGATATAAAGAACGTCGAATTTGGTGCAGTTTTGAAGGAGAACGGAATTAGGGTTTCCCGAAGCTTTCCGGCCAATTTCAGGCCATCTCCGGCCACTTTTCCGGCCTCAAATAGGTATAAAAATATTCTACTCCTCAATACCTTCATTTTGATATATGGCACGTTGATTTTGGCCAAAGAACGAAGAAGATATGAATTTTTGAAGTTTTGGGACATAATCGGTATTTAATTTCCCAGATTCCGGCGAACCAGCGGCGGCAGACGGCGGCGCCGGCGGCGGCTCCGGCGACCGGCAAGAGGAAGGGGACGACGGAATATTCTGTTAACGGCAACGGAATATTCCTAACGGCGTCGGAATATTCCGTCCAAAAAAGGTATATTCCGTTAACTTTAACGGCGCTGACGTCAGCAGGCGCGTGGCTGACGTCAGCCGCGCGTGGGACGGCTCGTGCAAGCGCGTGGGGCGCGTGGGTGACACGTGCCGCGCGTGGGTGACACGTGCCAGCGCGTGGAGACACGCGCCAGCGCGTGGCGACACGTGCCAGCGCGTGGCCGGCGCGTGAAGCCACTTCCCGGCGCGTGGCGGCGCGTCCGACCGTTTCCCGGCGCGTGCGGCGACGCACGGCGGCGCCGGCGGCGGTGGACGGCGGCTGTAGGGTTTTCGGGCTCCGGAAATCATTTTTCGAGCCCGTTTTCGCTAAAATAGTATTATTTTTGGGGTATTTTTCTATTGGGCCTATTTTTAATTTATTTTAGGGAAAGTCTAATTTGTTCCCTAATATTAAATAGGTAATTCTTCGACTCCGCACACCGAGGAGGGCAACACCGAGGAAGATTTCACTCCCGATCACTTGTGAGTGGACATTTACTTTATAAAATGGTTTCTATGATTATAAATGATTATGTTTATGATTATATATGGTTTTAAAATGGCCTTTAAAGCATGTCTACTTATATATATTTATTTATAAATATATATACTTATTGATTATTATTTGTGCAACCATATTTGTTCTATTTATGGTATATATATTGAGAAATGGATTTAATTGGTGATTGGGACTATTTATCAAGTATGAATATATGTTATGAAATGGTTTATGCTATGATTTCACTTTTGCATAAATATTAAACGGTATTTTGACATATGGTTTTGGGAAAGGATTTATTTATGCAATGATAAATATTTGGGAATTATGAAAGGGATATTGCTTATCATATCTATACACATGAGTATGTATGTATGTGTTACAACCCGTCCCAAAATTTATGTGAAATGACCAAAATACCCCTAGTGTCAATGTTGACTTTTGTTGAATTTTTGTGACGACTTGTGAAAAATTATTCCTTTACATATTCTTGATGTACTCGTCGATACGAACGTGTGGGCGCAAGCGGAACTCAATTCGGAGTTCGAACGAACGTTTTACGAAGCTTTGAAGTGTAGGGGCATTTTGGTAATTTTCCACTCCGTGTATGGGAATTAGGGTTTTGGGCTGACTGCACAGCAGCCAACCCTTCCCCTCACTTTTCTGCACGTTTTTCCCATTCTTCCTCTCTTTCTCTCCCATTTTCTCTCAAAGCCAAAATACGTACCGAAACCCTAATCTTGGTTAAATCACAAAACCACCAAACCAACGCCCAAGAATCATACCAGAGTGTTCCTCTCGTCATTTTGGACGAGACTGTGATTTTAGTTTCTAGAAATTCGACCCCGATTGTTCAAACCGACGTCGGAATGGTTTCGGAAACGAAACGTCAATTTCCTGTGCAATTCAGGCCAAGGTAAGCCTCGAGACCATTACCATTGGTTTAGTTGGATTGAGTAGGTTCAAATTGATATAAAATACGTCAATTTTGGTGCAGTTTTGAAGGAGATCGGAATTAGGGTTTCCCGAAGCTTTCCGGCCAATTTCAGGCCATCTCCGGCCACTTTTCCGGCCTCAAATAGGTACAAAAATATTCTACTCCTCAATACCTTCAATTTGATATATGGCACGTCAATTTTGGACAAACAATGAAGAAGATATGAATTTTTGAAGTTTGGGACATAATCGGTATTAAAATTCCCAGATTCCGGCGAACCAGACGGCGGCGGCCGGCGGCCGGCGGCGGAGCTCCGGCGACCGGCGAGAGGAAGGAGGAGAGGGAATATTCCGTTAACGGTAACGGAATATTCCTAACGGCAGGGGAATATTCCTAACGGCAAAGGTATATTCCGTTAAACTTAACGGTGCTGACGTCAGCAGGCGCGTGGGGCGCGTGGCTGACGTCGACAGCGCGTGGGGTGACGTCAGCAGGGCGCGTGGGGCGCGTGACGCGCGTGGGACCACGTGCCAGCGCTTGAAGTCACTCGCCGGTGCGTGGGATGGTTTTCCGGCGCGTGTGGGCGCGTCCGGGGGTTTTCCGGCGCGTGCCGGCGCGTGCAGGCGCGTGAGGGGGTTTCCCGGCGCGTGGAGCGGTTTTCCGACCGTTTCCCGGCGCGTGGCGGCGCGTGCGGCGGCGCACGGCGGCGCCGGCGGCGGTGGACGGCGGCGGTGGGGTTTTCGGGGCCCGGAATTCGTTTTTCGAGCCCGTTTTCGCAAAAATAATATTATTTTTGGGGGGTTCTTCTTTAGGGCTTAATTTTAATTATTTTTAGGGATGTTCTAATTTATTCCCTAACTTTAAATAGGTAATTCTTCGGCTCCGCACACCCAGGAGGGCAACACCGAGGGAGATTTCACTCCCGATCACCTGTGAGTGGACTTTTGCTTTACTCAATGGTTTTTATGATTGAAAATGTTTATGAAAGTGATTTATTTATGGTTTTAAATGGCTTTCGACGCATGATTATTTTTATATATTTATTTATAAATATATATACTTGTCGATAATTAATTATGCAACCATATTTGTTTTATTTATGGTTATTTACTGGAAAATGGATTTTAGTTGGTGATTTGATTATTTATCAAAGTATGAATAAATATTATGAAATGGTTTACACCATGATTACTTTTGCATAAATACTAAATGATCTTGATATATGGTTTTGGGGGAAGGATTTATTTATGCAATGTTATATATTTGGGAATTATGAAAGGGATATTGTTCATATTTTCAAACACATGAGTATGTATGTATGTTTTCAAACACACTAGGTATGCTTTCACTACGTTGTAGTACCGTTCTCATGGCCATAGGACAGTTCTCACATGTATGGGTCACACGCACTGTACTCCAGGGGCAGCTCTGATCTTTCATCCCGACCATGTAGGGATTCTTCTTTCTTTCAGTTTCTATAATAATATCCATCCCTGTTATGGATAGAGATTCTAGGAACTCAATTTATTATTTGTTTCCGCTATTTCAAATTTAGTATGCTCTGAACCATATGCATATTGACATTGATTTCCGCAAACTTTATTATAAATTAATTTCGTTTTCACAAGTGTTGTCATGCATTTAATGGCTTCGTCACTTACGAGTGTCGGCCAGCACGCTCGCACTCGGTATCCACGTGGGTATCGAGGGTGGGGTGTGTCAGTATGTTTTCAAACACACTAGGTATGCTTTCACTACGTTGTAGTACCGTTCTCATGGCCATAGGACAGTTCTCACATGTATGGGTCACACGCACTGTACTCCAGGGGTATTGTCTGGTAAATACCTTAGTGCAAGCTTGTCTTACGTTATTGTTGTTTATGGGGAAAAGGCCCCACTACGTAAGGACTCGGGTGTGACTCGCTGCGGCGCCAGGACTTACATGTGTGTGGTACTAGGAGTACAAATGATTGGATAACGTATTGGACTTGTACGGTGATTGAGAGGCTGTTCCTCAACCCGTACATGGGTGATCGCGCATATACCCTGTGTTGGTTTTTCCCGTATTATATTATGTTTAAATTATGAATTGTGATTTATGGTTATTATACCTTTTGATATGTTTCAGTATACTCATAAAGTACCTTTTGAAACTATACTATGATAGTATGTTTTTACGATTATACTGGATTTCCAAATAGGGGGTTAATATGTTGAAAAGAGAAAGGTTTTGCGAAAACTTTGATTTTTGTCCACTCACACTTTTGTTTTTGCGCCCCCTTCAGGACATAGTGAGATAGCATCTGGCGAGGTCGAGACTTCTACGTGGCAGCTCTGATCTTTCATCCCGACCATGTAGGGATTCTTCTTTCTTCCAGTTTCTATAATAATATCCATCCCTGTTATGGATAGAGATTCTAGGAACTCAGTTTATTAATTGATTCCGCTGTTTCAAATTTAGTACGCTCTGAACCATATGCATATTGACATTGGATTTTATAACTTTAATACAATTTAATTTCATTTTCACAAGTGTTGTCATGCATTTAATGGCTTCGTCACTTTCGAGTGTCGGCCAGCACGCTCGCACTCGGTATCCACATGGTTATCGAGGGTGGGGTGTGTCACGTAGGGTGTACTCTGTCATGATGTAGACTTTGTGGCCTTGAAAGTAAGGCCGTAATTTTTTGGCGGAGGTCATGAGCGCTAGTATGAGCTTCTCAATTTTTGGGTATCGAGTCTTAAGGTCGAGAAGAGCGTTGAAGATGTAGTATATCAAGAGTTAGCCCCTGTTCTTCTCGTATGAGAGTGAAGCTAACTACTACGTCAGATACCGCCAAGTAGATGTATAGGTCTTCCCCCGTCTACAATTTGAATAATAGTGGTGGTGAAATAAGGTAAGACTTCAAGTTTTGAAAGGCTTGTTCATATTCGTCGTCCCACTTGCCTTGCTGCCCCATCTTTTTTAGAGCCTTGAAAAAGGGCTTACATTTGTCCGTCAATCGTGACAGGAAACAGTTGAGGGCCGCAACTCTGCCGGTGAGGCTTTGGATTTCCTTGGTCGTTGATGGAAATTTCATGTCCAGGATGACCTTTATTTGTCTCGGATGGGCTTTGATTCCTCGCTGGGTCACAAGGTACCCTAAAAATTAGGCCGAAGAGACACCGAATGTGCACTTGGCGGGGTTTAACTTCATCCTCTACTTTCTCAGAATGTTGAAAGTTTTGGGCAGGTTGGTGATATGATCCTCACGCTTTAGGCCCTTGACCATGATCCTCACACTTTGAACATCTTGTTGACCATCCGTTGATAGATTAGGCCAGCATTTTTCAAGCCAAATGGCATGACCTTATACCAATAAGTCCCTCGTTCGATGATGAAGAAGTTTTGATCTTGTCCAGCTCATGCATCATGATCTGATTGTAACCCGAATAGGCTAAAGCTAAGCAGTAGGTTGCCGAAAGTGGAGTTCACCAGGATGTCGATGCGTGGGACATGGAAGGGATCTTTCGGACAAGACTTGTTCAGGTCTATGTAGTCGACACAAACTCGCTTATTGTCAGAACCTTCCTTGAGGACCAGAATGACATTGGCTAACTACTTCGAGTATGGTATTTCCTTAACCAAGTTGGACGCAAGGAGTTTGTTGATCCCATCTTCGATGATGAGATTTTCTCAGGGGAAAAGTGTCATCGTATCTGTGCAATTGGCTTGGCCAAGGGGTCTACATGGAGCTTGTGGCAAGCTATCTTGGGGTCAATCCTTGGTAGGTCTAAGGGTGACCAGGCGAAAACATCTTTGTTAAGGTGAAGGAAATTGTGAGTTATTCCTTTTCTGTGGGACTGAGTCTGGAGCCTATGCGTGCAGTCCGCTAGGGGAGGTCAAGATCAAGAATAAATGAGTTGTGTGTCTTCTTTCGACTTCCATCGTTCTTACTCGTGGGAGGCGTTTAGATGAAAGCCATATGGTTGACCTCCGAGCTGTGATTGCTATGCGCAACTGGCTGAGGTATGTCCTTATCTACTACAGATGCAGTGGTAGAGACATGAGTGAATTCCTTCCTTTTGTCCTCTTTCAGTTCTTGTGCATCACATCTTTGGGCCATGACTTGGTTGCCGCAGACTTCCCCTTACACTACCCTCTAGGATGGGAAAATGAACTTTGAGGCAGTTGCTGTTGGAAGTCGCGTTAATCTTGATCATCCAAGATCTGCCAAGGGGATGGCTTGTCGATGATCATGAAGGTCTTAGAGCTTACGATAGGCAAGGAGTAGACGTCTAGGATAATGGTGCCGATGGTGGTCGACATAGATTCATAGAATCCAAAATGTACTCTTGCCTATTTGGTGATATCCTTTTCCAGCCCCATCCTTTGCATTGCTGAGAGCTGTAAAATGTGGCGGAGTTACGTTGGTCGATGTGACCGATCTAGATGATGACGATTATAGCGTCGTCATGAGGCATGTCGATCTCGGTGTGGTCCTTCTTAGAGCTTTCGACGAAAGTATTGTCAGCCAAGTCGAAATTTTGGATCTACAAAACATGGAAGGCCTGATGGACTTTTCTTTTTCTCTCCTTGGAAGTATACCTAGAGTATTCTAATTCAGCGAAGATGGTATTGACCCGTATAGCCTTCTGCGAGGCCGTTTGCCATCGTCCTGCTTCTTGATATGCTTTATCACGTTGCGAGCGATGAATTTGTCAACCTTTTCCTCCTTGGCAATCTTCTCGAGGTAAGTTTTCCATTTCCAGCAAGTTTCCATAAAGTGATCGTATCCCCCGTGATACAGGCAGTACATTGACTGGTCCTTTTTCTAGGGATCGCCCTTTAAAGGAGGTGGTATCTCGAGACTTGGTGGAGTCTTCATTCGCAGAGCGCGATTTATGTTTGCCAGCATCCTTAAGCTTTGCCGAGTCTTTATGGTATGCGTCTCGGCGAGGAGTTTTTGAGTTCTTCTTGGAATATCCCTTTCTGGAGTATCATGATGATGTAGTAGTGTTTCATATGTAGATCGGGGTCAGAGTCTTCCTTGAACAAAGTGAAGGGCAGCGAGATGAACTGTCTGGGAGTGGGCGCTTGCTCAATCTCCTCACTGAATGGCGAGTCGTTAACCTAAGCCACTTCTCTTCGTAGAGCTTCCTTGATGAAGGCCCCTCATCGAAGGTTCTAGAGACGAGGTTCTGGAGTCGGTCGTTGATCAAGTGAAGGACATCATCGACCTAAAAAGGCCTCGGTTCCCCTGGTTGCCTCACGGCTCACTGACACTGCTGCGGCAGTTAGGGCTGTTGAGGTCTTTGTGCCACTAAGAGAGGCTATACCTCGTCCATGTTGCCATGCAGGACAACACAAGAAGAGTTTGCCTTGGAGTGGTCATCACATTCTTGTCTGGCGAGTTCATCATGGTGTTCAGGTCGGTGGGGAGCGCTCGGCAAACCTAGTTTTAAATGTATGCTTTCGTGAGGGGCTGCGACAGAGCAATGACCGACCTGAGGACCGAGTCTCAAGTGAATGCCACAGGATTCCCCATATTGGGAATGAATGCTTTTCTAGGGTTCAAGTCTTTCAAAGGCGTTGGCCCTAGGCCTCAAGTTGGAATTTATACTGGCCACAACCTGATTGGTTTTGGACTGCACATACAGGTTGCCTCTTGCGGGCGTTCCAAGGAGTACTTGCATGCGTTCTGTACTGAGCTCAAGTAAGCATTCTGCGCGCCGACGTCATTCGTAATACCGGGGGGTTGAAAAGTAAGATAGGCCCCATCCTAGGGTCTCGTGTTGATTTCACCGTTGATGGTTGATAAGTGCGTCTACGTCTGGGTGTGTTGGTCTCAAAATTGGTCTCCGCCAATAAGACGAGGATTTCGGGATCTCTTGGTCCTTAAAGTTTGTGTTGCGGGAGTGCCAACTTGCGGCCTAAGTCCAAGCGAGTAAAGAGAAGTTGATTTAGTTGCGCTTTGTTTTGACTTCTTTCAATGCGATTGTGGACTAATGAAGGAATTCGTCTCGATCGTAGGTTCTCCATGCCTTGGGTGCAAGGACTTTGATTAAGTATGAAATGGGAGTGGTTTTGTAAAAGTGAAGTGAAATGGATTTTAGTGGTTGATGGGGTGTTGAGATGGGCATTGACTGTGCGGACATGATGAGTAATTACGTTACACCTTAACCCAAACGAACTTGTCGAATGGATCGAATTGATAAGTAATTACTTTACAATATTCCTATTGCAATAAAATAAAATGCGAGAAAGTAAATTGAGAGAAAATAAGCTGTGATAAAATAAAAATTACTCTAAATGCGAGAAAATAAGTTTACTATAAGTGCGAGAAAATAATTTGCGAGAATTGAAAATTCATTTGAAATAGAAAGCTGTATAGGGCAACATTTTGAATACAAAAATAAGATAAAAGCACGCGGGGTGTAGAGAAATGAGCTAGACGGTCGTATTTTCGATACAAATTCAAAACATAGTTCTCTTAAGAACAAATATGATGTATTTGTCTTTAATATGAAAATCTTTAAGCAATTTCCTCTTTGAATGTCATGGTTGACTTGGGTGATTATGACTCAATTCAAGATGATGTATAGGCGTCAAATATGGGTCCAAACAGGGTGTCGATGGGGCCTCGAGAGGACTAGCCCAAAACTCCTAGGGTTTCCAAGTTGAATGGGTCGAAACTGGTGAAACCCGTGAGAGGCAAAACATTGCGAGTTAGGGCTTGTGGAACCCTAGTTGCGCCTTTAAGGGGGAGGGGTTCCATCATGCCCACGAGTTAGATTTGCCCTTTTGTGACAATGGTGGCCACGGTGGAGTTGGGTGGTGGCGCGACTGCCGCTTGACTTTTACATGGTAAAGTGTCGTGGTGGTGTGTAGCGAAAGAAGAACGGGCCAGGGTGGCACGGTTGTCACCTTGCTGTTGTGCGGCTCGGCTTCTCGTATCGGAAGTCACGGTGGAGCCCGTGAGGACTGGCGGTGGAGGAGCCGCGAGCAGAGCCGTGGGGAATGGCTCGAGGCCGGCGATGAACGGAGCTGAAGAGGTTGGTTGTGCAGCGGTGTGGGTGTTGTAACTTGAGGAGCTCCGAGTCTCCACCATCTTTATATGAACACGATGAACATGAAAAACAAAATCTAGAGAAAAGATTTGGAAATTTTGAATTTGGCTCAAAAGAAGAGCAAATCGAAAGTATTTTCAAACTAACAATGAAAGCACCAGTTTATTTGTGCAAATTTCTGCTACGGTTGAATTAACAAGAAGAGAATTCTAGGGTTTGTATAAGTGTGACTAAAGAAGAATTAGCCTGAGCATGGATGGAGGCTTGGCAATTTATAGGCAAACAAAGAGTAAACCCTAGAGTCCAGAAGTAAACCCTAATACATAAAATACCACAAGTACCCTAACAATAAAATAAACCTAAATTAGTAATATTTTCCAAACAAATTGGTCCCTGTATGTACAAGGGCCAATATTACACAAAAACTTACATAATTTTTAATATATGTAGGTCCACGATAAAACAATAGATTCTCATTTTTTTTTTTAATGGGGATTAGTTGCGGTTCTCACATCACATCAAACTTCAACGATCCGAACCATGTATTTTTTTAAGTCTCTATACATAGATCATTTTTATAAAATATCAATTTAATCCAAAACTATTTGCCTATTTAATTGTCACGATAAAATTTCAATGCTTTTTAAAGCATAGTGTTCGTCAATTTCATTAAACTCAATTAGATGCCTCAAACATTTCAGATTTGGCTAATAGTTTGCAAGGATGATCTATGGGGTGAAACTTGAAAAATAAACAATTTAAATCATTTAAGTTCGATGTGGTGTGAGCCTCACAACTAATCTCCATTGTTTGAAAAAAATGGGGATCCCTTCTCTGAAAGGCTCGGCATGTATATATAATAGCTAGTGTGGATTTGGTGAACTAGGATAAACATGTTATGCATGCTCTCGGCATGATAGCAACTAAACGATACCAATCAAAAGCATATATGTGATGAAAGAAATTGAAATAACCTATGTAATATATTTCCCCTTCCATTTCATTGAGAAATTCCTCAAATAAACTTATCTGAGGATCCTTTGTAGTGGCCCACCCAATCACATCGTATTTTAACGATCTAACCTTTCGTTTTTTAGGTCTTCCCTCAAAGATTATCTCTATAAAAAAATCATTCTAATCCGAAACCATTTGACCGTTAGATTAAATGATAGTGATAATAGTGTTTCTTTAAAAAAACCATATTCGTCTATTTCTTTCAATACAATTGGATGTTTTATTGATTTTAGATTTGTCTAATTTTTTGCAATAATAATCTATGAATGATGTACTAAAATATATACAATTTATATTGTTGAAAAAAGTTACAAAATGAACATCATAAGGTGTTCCTCAACGGAAGGAGAAATATATATATATATATATATATATATATATTGAAGTTGCTTATGATATATAATGATAGAAGTTGAAATTTCTTTAAAAAGAGGAAATTAAGTAGAGCATGTCTGACAAAAAAAGTAGCTTATAATACACACATGTTGAAAGGTTCCGAGTTCTGAGTACTTCTCAACCAGATTATACATAAGGGGGATGTACATGAGCATGAGGTTCACATTATCTTATCCTTTACCTGGCATTTAAACCAAAAGCAAACCTACGTACAAACCATGACAGCCTAACTGCACCGTTTGGTGGTGCTAGTTGAAGAAACAGCATTATATGACATAAATTTGCCAAAAAATAGAAAAAGAAAGAAAGAAAAATATTAATGTATTTGACGACAATGTTTGAAACTTTCATGCAGTACTTACCTATCTCGTAGGGCACTACGTACAGAACGGCTATATATTCAAATGAAGGATCAACTAAAGATTCACCTTATTAATAACAACTAGTTGCGTCCATGACTTTGATTGCGTACGCGATGTTTATACAAATAAAAAAATGGGATTGCATTGGCCATGAAGCTTGTTTCATTCATTCCTCTATCCTGTAACAGGTAGGATGTCGACGACACACTGAGCTACACCTTAAAAACCAGTGATGCGAAAGTCCTTCCCCTTTAGGGCAACGTAGCCTTCAACATCTTCAATACCATAGACTCAATTATACTCTATGATGATTTTGCCTGAGTCTCTCATCAATACTGAAATATATATGGGCCTACATGATAACTAAGGGGTTGTTTTTTTCTTTTAATAATAGAATTATAATTCGTTGCATCTATATCAATATTTTCTTCCTAGCTTATTATTCATGAACTGTATGTGTTCATTTGTAGGAAAGGATAGGCAGAAAATCTTGAGCAATGGCCTTTTTGGTGATTCTAGAAGTATTCAAATTCCAACATTTTTAATTAAAATATTCTTAAAATTTAAATTTTACTCCACTTGAAATTATATGTATACATGATTTGTAAACTTGATAATCAAATTTCAACAGTCTTTTGGGGTGAATGAGAGTAACTTGATGTGGTAATTAGCTGTATGTTGGGTGCCAATAGAATCCCTCAAATCTTTAAATTAGCTGTATGTTGGGTGCTAATATATATGTACATATATATACACCTGAAACCAATTGACAGTAGCCTTACAATAATGATATTTCTAAACTGAATAATCACATCACTTGGCATTGGATTTTCCAACTGAAAACGAAAGTATCTCAGCTCAGGTTATATGTTTTTTTAATTCAAAGATTACAATTTCGATTAAGGGGCAACCCTTTCTTTTTGAGATTTGAACTTGAAACCTCACTTCTAATAAAGTAAAAATGAATTTTTTTTTTGGGAAATTAGCTATAATAGGCAAATTGTAAACGTTGGTTGCTAAAATAGACGGAACTACATGAACGACACAAACGATAAGGATTGGAAGTAATGAAGTTTCTAAATTACCCCTGCATATATACTGATTTGAGATAGCGTTGATATTGTCAGTATGATGTCTATATAGTATTGAGAAAGTATCGATATTGTTGATACAATGTCTATAGAGTGTAGATATTATTGATACGATTTTTATATAATATTGAGATAGTGTAGATAGTTGTCAATACAAAATTGTTATGTCGTTGATATGTCGTGAATAATTTCTTTTCGGTCAAGGCACTGCCAAATTCGGTCAGATAAAGCGACGGAGTCGCCTGATCTGGTAGCACAAGGTAACAAAGTCGCCGAATTTGGTAGCACAAGGAATAAGGTCGCCGGATCTTAGCGTGCAAGGCAGTGCAGCCACCAAAACGGTTGATGAGAGCATCTCCATCTTGTAAACAAGCTGACAAAAGTGGAACCAACCCACCAACAACTGCGAAACCTACCCTAACCACAAATCAAACCCCAAATCAAGGAAGAAACCTCTAGAGGGGCATGGCACAAATCTAGAAGGTATAGTAGAAAATTAAGAGGGGAGAGATGACAAGAGGGTATAACATAGGGTTAGAAGGAGAGAGAGAGAGGCTAGGAAGATGGTGGAGAGTAGTTGCCGCTGACCCCAAGTCGAAGCAAGGGGCCGGCGACTGAGATTGCAAAACTTAGGGTTTGAGTTTGGGAAGCGTAGGATTTCAATGCAACTGATAGCTTTACTAAAGACAACCGAACCTAAAAAAACAAAAGATTCCCAAATCTGATGATGATGATGGTGATGAATAAAGAGAAGACGATGAAGACAACGAAGAAAAAGAAGAGATAAAACAAATATCAAAAACAAGATGATAAAGTTATATATGAACAATATCTCAAGTGAGAGTTATATATGAACAATATCTCAAGTGAGAAGATGACTACAATTTGATTATTCTAAATGAGAAAGACAAGGGATGAAATTGCAAAGTGAACTCAGTGGTGAAGGAAAGGCCTTGTGGCTGTTCGAGTCAAGAGAGAGGAGAGAATTAGAATGGAAACCTAAATTTGAGAATGTCGATATTGCCTATAGCATCAATATAAGTGGTATATATATGGGGATATTTATGACATTTCTCATGTGAAAAGTTTCTAGTTTAGCAACGATGATATATGAATAAACTATGTGTTAGAAGTATGCCTTTAAAGCCACTCATTTGATGTAATAGTTTTCGGAATACTTATAATGTTAAACTCTTATGTTGTTTAATTGAAGGGCAATGATTGTTGTTATTCAGCTTTTAATGTTTTAAGTATATATTCAATAATAGAATTCAAGGAATGAATACAACTTGAGAGATAAGTGATCTAAGTGTGATAGATCATTGAGACCTTTTTCTTAAGTTCATTCCCCAAAACTTCCTAGTCGTAGGTTTATCAATTGCGCATTGACAATCCACTATGGCTCGTATGTGTTATGACTATTCAATCTTGAATGTGACGTGTCTCAAGTCATTAGTATGTGACATAATAAGGCAAACACATAGGTGCTCAAAAGAGTTGTTGAGTACACTGCAAATGATCAACATTTCAGTTCTTATTAACATGTTATAAAAGAACTCACATGTTACAATAATCTAAAGGAGTCCTTTGACCTGAGACACCACGGTGCTCATGTGGTTGGGTCATTAATCTTTGATTATGTCAAAGACACTCTAGTTTGAGAGAGTGTCCACTGCATCGTTAGGATTGAGCTACCTGGCCATGAAGGATGGTGAGTGTATTTCAAGAGATTTCTCACCTTTCATAGTGAAGGGAGGATACTCTAAGATATGGTTCAAAAGACTTTGGCCAAAGCACTTGAATACAATTTTAAGAAATATGTTCCAAATAATGTTCCCAAGAATCATATATAGAATGGATGTTACAACCCGTCCCTAATTTTTATCAGATGTAAATTTTAACGCAAAGTTGTGAAATTACCAAAGTACCCCTAGAGGATAAGTGTTGACTTTTGTTGACTTTGTCGTCATGTACTCGTTGATACGAATGTGTGAGCGCAAGCAGAGCGTAATTTGGAGTTAGAACGAACATTCTACGGCACTTTAAAATTCAAGGGTATTTTAGTAATTTCGAGTCAGTATCTCTATTAGGGTTTAACCTGAGTGGGGTTTTGATCCAGTTACTCTCTCTCAGCCGTCACGCGCGCTCTCTCTCTCCTTCACTCTTCCTTCTCTCTCCCCAACCCTCACCTCTCTCGGCAAAAACGTAAAACCGAGCCACAATTTGGGAATATAGGAATTCCGTCGAACCACAACCCACAAACACATCCATTGTGATCGCCTCATCGTCCTGAACACAACCCTAGCCTCAGAATTGTCAAACTCGAACCCAAACGGCCAAACTGAGACCCGCCAGCTTTCCATCGATTCCGACCTAGGTAAGGCTCGAGACCATTACCATTAGCTTTATCTCATTGAGTAGGTTCAAAATGATATAAAATACGTAACGTTTGGTGCCATTTTGACACATAACGGAGATGATGTTTCATGAGCTATTTCTAGCCAATTTCAGGCTACCTCCGATCATCTTTTTGACTTCCATTGGTACGATTGAATTGCTCTCTTCAATACGTTCATTTTGATATAAAAATCGTGAAATTTGGTTGAGTTTTGACCTAGTTTCGAAGCTTTGAAATTTCGGGAATTTTCCTGCAAGTTTTTCCAGAATCTGACGAGATAGACGGCGGCGGGTGACGGCTCCAGCGACCAGCAAGAGGAAGAAGATGGAGGAATATTTCGTAACGGTGCCATAATATTCTTGATGGCATCAGCATATTCCGTTAGTTTCAAGGTATATTATGTTATCTAACTAACGGCGTTAAACGGAATATTCTCCAATGCCGTTAGAATATTCCGTTAAAATTTTAGAATCTTTCTTTAACTTTAACGACACGTGTAACCGGTGCGTGGAGGTGCATGTCAAGTTGCTGCTGGCGCGTGAGGGCGCGTGTGGCCTTTTGGCAACGCGTGCGGCGGTGCACGGTGGCACAAGGCGGCATACACAATTTTGGACTATAGGAATAATTTTTTGAGCCCGTTTTCCTATAAACTATAGTATTTTAAATTCTTTTAATTAGGGGTTATTTTATATTTGAGAAATATTTTAATTTATTTTCTTACTAATATTTACGTCAACATTCGTCTAGATGCTTCGAGGAGCACGACACCCAGGAGGATTACACTTCCGAGTATCTGTGAGTGGACATTGTTTTATTAAATGGTTTTTATCCTTCTATATATATATATATATATATATATATATATATATATAAGTATGAATGGTTTTGAAGTGTGGATTTGATCATGCCTATACATATTTTATATTTGAGATACAAATTTCTTACTTGGGCATGATCATGCATTTTACACCGACAAATGTATATGTTTTCACACACTTGGTATGCTTTCACTACGTTTTAGTACCGTCTCACGGCCGTAGGACAAGTCTCACATGTATGGGTTACACGCACTGTACTCTAGGGGTATTGTCTGATAAATACCTTAATGCAAGCTTGTCTTTACATTTGTGTTGATTATTGGGGGAGGTCTCTCAACGTAAGAACTTGGGTGTGATGCGTGATCGCGTAAGAGCTTACATGTGTGTGGTACTAGGAGCACAAAGTGGTTATAACGTAAAGAGCTTGTACAGGGTTGCAGGGAGGTCCTTCATCATGTACATGGGTGATTGCTTATATACCTTGTGATATTTTGTTGCATGTATATATCGTGATATCTTGGAAAAATGGTTTATGTCGTGATAAGTTGGATTTTTGTGATTTACTGTGAATTCATCTCGTACAAGAAAATATTCTGAATTTATGTTTCTACTCGACGAGTTTTACTTGACAGCTATAAATGTAGTATGCTTTTTTATATATACTGGTTTCCGAATAAAGGGTTACTATATTCGAAAAGAGAAAAGAGCTTTAGAAAAAATTTATTTTTCGTCCACTCACACTTTCCTGTTTTTGCGCCCCCTTTTGGTTTCCTCCCGATAATGTAGGGAGTTTATCTTTCATTCAGTTTCTTTAATAATATTCATCCCTGTTATGGATAGAAATTCTAGGAGCTTGACTCTATTATTTATTTTCGTTGCCTTACATTAGTTACGCTCTGAACCTTGTGCATATTTGTAATAAATTCTGCAAACTCTTTGGGAGTTTAAAATGTATAATTGAAGTGTTGTCATGCATAAAATGGCTACGTCACTTTTGAGTGTCGGCCAGCGTGTTCCGAACTCGGTATCCACGTGGGTATCGAGGGCGGGGTGTGTCAATGGAAATCATATTTGATAGTAGACATGAAATTAACTATCGTTCAACAATGTGATCAAGAGGATTTTTTTCGAGAAGGACCGTATTGCAGTGTAATTGTGACTGAATAGGTTATTCAACCAATTCTAAATAGCTTGGGTAGCCATGATATACTGCTAGGTGTCACTCATGATTTGTGGAAGCCTTGAAGATATACAATCACTAATCGTCATAACAAGGGGAATCAAAAATAAGTTTGATTCACAATCTATTTGTAAGAGTTATAATTGCTCGCTACCTCACTAAGTACAACCTAAAGGTCATACCCCATTAAAGGATACGTGTAAAGAAATATAAATGAGATGGATAAGCTTAATTAAAGAGTTTAACAAAGTATGGTCTAGATCAATTAAATTATTAATTGATCTAACGAACAAGTTCATATCGGGCTTGAAATTAGTTTCGAGTCTACAAGGCACAATGAGCTTTGGTTCAAAAGGCCTATTATATTTAAGTTGTATGACAACTTAATGAACTGCACATCAAGCCCAATCTATCTAAGGATGGTCGGCCATTCAAGCTTCAGTGGGCAAAATTTACATGTTTGCCACTCAAAAGAAATTATGTATAAATATTGATTTATAGCCTAAACATGATTAAGGATTTCTTTGAAGTGAAAATTTGAAAAACACTATTCCTTTTCTCTCTAAAGAGGCCGGCCATTAGGGGAGTTTTTGCTAGCACCAAATCATCTCCTAAATCATCCATCCATTATTTACACTTCATCTTTGTTGTAGAGAATTAGAGGCTTACAACTTTGGAAGCTTTGGAGAATCCATTCAACATATCTTCAAGACTCAAATCGAGGAAAGAAGCAAACATTCAAGGAGTTTGGAGTGAACTTGAAGGCCCTCCACTTGGGTGATTTACTTGTGTAAACAAGGACTTGCTTCATGGGTAATGAACTCATACCCTCTCTTTAATTTTGAAAGAGTATTGGTTCACCACTTACTAGGCCTTGAAAGTCTTGGGATTAGAATTTGTTTTGAGTACTTGCCTCTTGTTAAGTGTTAATTTGTTTGCTTGCCATGCTCAAATATTGTATTTTAACAAAAGTTTTTCTTCACTATGCCCTTGCGTGTTCAAGTCATATTATGAAGTTGCTAGAGTTACATTCTATGTTGATGATATAAATCTCAATTGAACACTTGAAGAGCTTGAGAAAACTGCGTGAAATTGGAATTTGAGATGAATGATCTTGGAAAAACTCGACATTGTCTTGGCCTGAAGTTCGAGCATTTTTCAAATAGTATTTTGGTCCACCAGTCGAATTACACCCAGAAGGTGTTGCCTTTGAGTACACCCTTGATCGTCAGTCTGCTAGATGCAAATGAGACCCTTGAAGAGGTTATGGAGCCTAAAATTCCATATCTGAGTGCAATTGGCGTTTATTGTACTTAACTCAAAGCACTATATTAGACATCTACTTCGATGTTGATCTTTTTGGCAACATTGCGCTTACATGCCAGCACTGTATTGGTGATAAAGACGTTTTCCATTACTAACGAATTTGGGTTTATTCTATTCCAATGCATCTCATGATAGATCACACCCCCTGATTTTAAGAATAATGCTTGCCTTGTTTGTTTGCTGACGCCGATTACTTGCCTAACCCGCACAAGGCATATTCCCACACGGTTTATGTCTTTGGAGTTAGAAACACCTAAATATCTTGGAGGTCCACTAAACTAGACCTTAGTTACGATGTCTTCGAATCAATGCTTCATTCGTGCTCGTTTTTTATGTTCACTGTCGTCTCCCTCGACTAAATTCGAGGCTTTGAGATAGGTCTTGGCCTTGAGCACCACCATCAGTAAACCTGCAAATGTAGTACCTGGCTCCCCGAGTACGACATTGAGATTTCCCCCTCCATTGACAAAATAGGTTTCCTCACAACGCCACACGTGAGTAGATATGAGCCGTCATTGATCATATTCAAAGCATTTGCGGATTTCATCTATCGTTGAATTCCAACAACTATTCGTGAAAACAACGCCTCATGTATCAACCAGATCAAGTAAGGATACATCAACAAAGTCAACACCAAGCTTTTGTGTCTACCTCACATCAACAAAGCATTAGAAGATTGAAGTCAAGCAGATCCAATCCTAAGACAACCTTGTTAACCTCTTCACAAAGTCACAGCCAAAGTCAACCTTTCAAAAGCTTGTTCGAGGAATTGATATGCATAACTACATCATTTGCAACGCTTGTAGTTCTCAGGGGAGTTTTGTCGAACTCAGGGGAAGTATTCTAAAGTATACTCACTTGACCTTAATGTACTATTTTTTCCCTACTATCAGGATCATTTTTCCCATTGAGTTTTTGTTGCCTAACTAGGTTTTGACGAGGCACCCACATTGGGATGGTCATACCCTTGTGTCCGTTTTCTACTACTTACGTCCTAAAGATGTTAAGTACCGACATGTTGCATTAACTCACATTTTTCTCCTTAGACTATGAGTTTTGTCTCGTTGGGTTTTACCATAGCCAGGTTTTAGTGAGACTTACTTCTATCCCCATTAGAGACTCAAGTTTGCCACTAGTGCCAACGATACGACTTCATAAACTGTTTCTACATTTGCCTAAAATTTTGATGTGACTACTACTTAAGTATTTACACACTCAAGGGGGCATGTTGTGAATATATTTTATATGATATAGTAGATTTTGTTTAGAATCCTATGTAATCTAGGATATTCTTTCCTATTAGACTTTGTATTCTTGGGGAGCAAGTTTCTTTCTCCCTATTGTTTACTATAAATAAAACCACTAGGCATGAGTGGCATGAGGAATACGAAAAAACATCCTCACGCCCTTTCCTTCTCTCTCTGCCGATTTCCTTCTCCACTGTCCTTCAGTTAAATTTAGGCCACAACAAATATTATAATGTAGAAGAAGAAAAAACCTTCGAATGAAAAACTTTAAGAAAAAACAATGATTGCTTTTGCAATGAGAGAATGTCACCAAAAAATTTTTATAACTAAGAATCAGATATAGTATGACAATATTGATAAGTGGAGAAATGTAATTTTTTTTTCTCCAACTGAATTGGTGTTTCTGTATAAAATATATAGTTAACAAAGATGTTTTGTTTTTTAATTTACAAAAATATAATATTAGGCACTTAGTACTATGGTCTGGTTATATTGCTCTTCACTTCTAACTTCAGGTCTTAGGTTTAAATCTCATGGATGGTGAGTTCAATATCAATTTATTCTTACACCACTTAGTATAAATATATCGCTGCATAAAAAAATATAATATTAAGTGCTTTACGTTTCACACCATTGACGTTTGGCATCAATTTCAAATGGGTTAAGAGGTTTCAATTTTCTCATGTTTCACCCTAACGCTTTGACATTCGACTAATTTACTCCTTTTGTTAGGCTTACCATCTAGTTAACCATTCTATGTTGAGCTGATAGTGCATGAACCACTTTCCAAACCCACTATAATCATTCCACAGAGAATATACAAAGGCCATCTTTGGAGTAGGTCTTGCATTGTCATGTCATTAGTTAGCGGTTAACTAGATAGACAACCTAACACAAATTGTAAATTGGTAAAATGTCAAAACATTGAGATGTGCGAAAAAATTATAACCTTGAAACTTTAAAAAAATAAATAAATAAATTGATGCCTAACCTCAACTGTGTGAAATGTGGTTTGTGAAGAAAGTTGAGATTCTATAATAAAATTAATTAGTAATATGGAGAGTAACCCAACTTATTTATACGCTCATGCAAGGTCCTTTCTTCCATCAATGTGTGATTCATTCTCAACATGCCTCTTCACGAGTAGTGAATTTTCAAGTCTAATCGTGGCCAACAGAAACAGAGTGACGTGAAGCACATGTAGCCGTTGGGTTTCACACGTGGAACAATCTGTTCTAATGCCATGAAAAAAGTTGAGATTCTATTATAAAACCAATTGACAATATAAAAAGTAGCCTAATTTATTTATAAATCTATGCAAAATCTATTATCTTGTCAATGTGAGATTTATTTTCAACTAAAAAATCACATCTCTAAAGTAAATGATGAGTAAGTATTTAATGGGACCCGCCCTTCGCATGCAACCTCTTGTTTCGAAATATTTGGGTGCTTCTAGCATAGGCTAGGGAGTAGAGACCCCCACACACCAAGCATGAGTCGATGATATGCTTCCTTGATTTGCATTTTTCTCTTCTCCCAAACTGAAATCCCCTTTTGAATATCAATGACCCCAAACGCCACTAGAATTGGAGTGTTCTCGAAAAGATAGGGTCAATCACTTGTTTCAACTTTCATTCAATCTCTTGGCACAAATACCCCAGACATCCTATATTTATTTATTTTTAATGACAACCTAATTTAATCCTCCGCAATTTGTTACTCCATAATTTTTTATAGGACTAAGTTATATGAGAATGACATTACTGGGCTTTCTCGCCACCTGCTATTAATTTGTGATACCAAAAACAAAAAACTATATACATACAACAACATTGAAAGGTAAATAAAACTGGAAGTCAACTTTATATATGTATGGTTTGCACAAAGATGGATTTCCTTGTTCATGATGCATTATTAGCAATATAATTTTGAACCATTCTTATTCTTAGGCAAAGGTTGCTCATAATAATGATTCTTTTAAGTCCCTTTTTGATACATTTCATAGCTATGTTTATGTTCATCTAAAGACTGTCATATTAATTTTCTTTAGAAGACTATATATAAACTACCAACACGGGGCTACATAATGTGAAAAATTACATCATTTAGTAATTACTAAGACTTGACTTATAGTCACTGAGTTACAAGGTGTATTTATGGAGACCTAGTTCCAAAACAAGAACACAATCATAATTCTAATCATACAACAAATCCCTAAGACATAAAATAACAAAATAACCCTGCAATTAAAATAAACCAATTATCAACTTTTCCAACAGCAAGTAGTTGTAACTTGCTTGTCTTGATGTCGAAGAATTACAGGAAGAAAGTTGTAGCTAGTTCACTTTTTTCACATTACCAAGTCACAATTTTGGCAATCTCTTGAGAGTTCAGAGTTCATTTACGTGGGAGTAATGCTAGTCCTAAGCTGCAAGCAGCTGGTTTTGCATGAAAATCTTATCTCCTGGAAAGCTGGCTGGTTAGTTGTGCTTTTCTTTTGTTATTTTTGTTTTTATTTTTATTTTATTTATTCATTCTCTGCTTAACTTTTGCGTATAAATGGCTCTTTTAGCTAGTCTTTCATTTTTAGAATCACCTTCGAATGAAATTTTTTTATTTGTTTCTATTTTTAATATTAATTATCTGCGAGATTGTCCTCATCTGTGCTGAGTGGGCTCTCTGGTTTTCTCTCTTGCATGAAAGCCTAGAATATTTGGCGTTGAAGAGTTTATGAATATTCTCAAGTTCTTGTTCAGAGTAGTCTTTGGTTAGTTTCAATTTAATTTCCTTTTCTCATTGTGCTTCTTTTTTGATTTCTGATTACGGATTTCGTCCTTACTTTAATGTAGGAAATGCGATTGCTTTGTTCCTGTTCTTGGCGCCAACGTATGCATTATGCTTAGATATTGTGAAATGTGAAACTAGATTTTCTTCGTCTTTTTGCATTATTATTATTTTTTATATTTTGCAAAGGAAACTAGCTATTTTATGTGAAATAATTTTTTTAATTAATAGTTCTGGTGTAATATTACAATAGGGATACATTTAAGAGGATCATGATAAGGAACAAGTTCACAGGACAGTTCTTCTTGGGCATCCCATACCTGATGACTTTGCTCAACTGCCTCATTTCAGCCGCTTGGTATATATTATCATTTCTTTACTTCTTTACCTTTTGAATATCTTATTCAAGGCTCGAAGCAATAGTTGAATCTCTTATTTACTTGTGATTTATATAAGAGAAAGATAACTGATGTTGCAAGACTTGGGGCTTGTTGGGATTGCTACTAGAAGAGCTAAAATCTGTTACTAAAAGCCAAAATCACTTTACGCTATGTTTGGCAAAAAAAAACTTGGAAGTGCTTCTAGCTCATTGATGTGCTTTCTGAAGCAGCACCTGCAAAATGCTTCTTCGTAAAGCACTTTCAAGTGCTTTTTCAATAACGTGTTTATAGTAAAAGAACTTTTTCAACATCGCTAATGAGCAAAACTTCTTTCTATAAAAAACAATTTCAAACAACTCCTAAGAATTTGCAGTATTATTGATTTGGTTAACTGTTGCATTAATGTATTATATAGTTCTCATTCCACTCTATAACAATATAATAATCTGTTCAACAATATAAGTCAGCCATAATTCATGATAATTCTTAGTGACATAACTAATTAGTTTGTATGATTCAATTTTTACCAACATTGTGAGTTAAATAGTTTGTATTTGCAAAAATCCAACAGGTATGGCCTGCCATTTGTGTCTCCACACAGAATTTTGGTATCAACAATCAATACTATCGGTGCAGCTCTTGAATCCATATACCTGTTGATCTTCTTCACATTGGCCCCCAAAAGAGAAAAAGAAAAAATTATTGAGCTCCTCACTTTTGTGCTCTCATTTAAGCAACAACAGGAGAACCCAAATAAGCTAAAAGAAATCCGAAGCATATGAGGAAGTAACAATTTTATAGGAAACCTTGACGGGCTTGATTCGTAACATGCATATGATTTGTAACATGTAAGTTGTAACTATATTTGATTAGGTTTAATAATATGTAAGGTTAATTTAGTAAGTTAGTCACACTCTAATTTTAAGCTTATCCCACATTCTACTTCTTCTTCATTGATATATATATATATATTCCTTTTCTTTTTTGAGGAAATGATATGTACGTATTTTTATAGAAATAAGGAGTTCCAATTTCACCTCAAAGATATCTATAATTTTTGACATGCATGATAGCATCTCCATGCTTTCAGCTAATGCTAATTAACAGTGTAACGCCTTTGTTGTATGTCAAAGAATTGCACAAACAATTTTAGTTTCATTCCATTCACATAATTTTAAGTCCCAATTTCGAAAAAAATAAACCAAAATGATAATTAAGTTTAATCTGTCATTTGGTAGCTTTGCAGGCTACTTCCATAATCTCATCAGTAGTTATGACACGTCTAATTTGTCCTTGGAAAATGGCAAACATGTAAAGCTCGTGAATAGTACCAGACCAGGGTGAATAGTACCTTTCTCCTTATCTCTCTCCTTATGTGATAAGAGAGGAGTTTCTCTTTAGGAGCACGGACCAGATTATTATTGATTGGGCTTTCTTCCCCACCTTTGTTTAATTAAATTTTGATAGAAAAAGAACTTATACATATTGTAGCAATGAAAGGTAACTGCATGCATGTTCTTTGATTTCGTACGTACATTTATGTCCATGCATTCCTTTATCTGATTGCCCACTTTAGCTCAATATTTCTTTCCATTTTTCTCTCTCAAATTTGCATATATACCAACTAGTTATTGGTCTTAATTTGGTCTAACAATATTATCGGTAGTGGTTTTTTCACTTTTGTTAGATGAGGTTTCAAATTCTGGTTCCCAAATAAGGGACAATAGTTGTGATTAACGTGAAAAAATCAAGATTAATTTGGTCTTATATAAGATAAATATATTTTCGGTAGTGATATTTTTTTAGACCTAATAATCAATAGTAGAGAGAGCACGGTTGCACGAGTCGGTACGTACGAGGGTCAGAGTAAAATTAAGATTAATTTGTATGTCCATGATATATGATAAAGAAGGCATATATATTGTTCTTGGAAGGTTTTAATCTCTTGCTTGCATTAAAATGATCCGCACAGTGCGTGGGCTGAAAATTAGCAAGTCCTATATATATCAAGAATCAAGTCATTGTCCTTCCATCCCACAAATTGGGACCTAAAGTCTTAAAACGAGTCAAGACTGCATCAACATTTAAGCAAAAGATTAATTCTTATATAAATAAATAAATCTTAAACAAAATAAAAGATTGGTTCTTAGGCACCAACACAATTTTGTATGTGCATGATGATGCAATGTACATGACAGATTAAGATGTATAAATTGACAAACAAAATGTTTCATATGATTATAGAATGAGTGCTTTCAATGCCAAAACAAGATTCACATTTTTATCTACACTAATTAAATTTACCCGCCATGAAATTCCTTTTTTTTTTACCTTTTCTTTTTTCATTGGGGCCATTGGAACATTGTTGATGGACGGATATATGTGCAATTAATTTCAATGCAGGTTTGTTGTTAATCCTAGGTCATAATGAGGAGACCCAATGTATGTCATTTGTACTGAACTTTATTAGTTACTACCACATTTTATTGCATGCTCACCAAATTTTTTATTTTTATTTTTTTAAGAAAAAAGCAAACTATAAAAGGGTTCTCTTGTATTTTTAACAATTCATATCTCTATTTTGTCTTATTTTTCACAATTTCAAAATTCGCTAAAAATAAATCTTAATTCAAGAAATTATTCGGAACAAAGTGGTGAAGTGTACAAAATTATGAAAATTTATCGTGGCTCACATTCCACCTTTTTAAAAATAAATCCCACTCTCGATATTTACTCAAGACACCCAATTTATTCAAAAGGGTGCGAGTATCCCTTTCTCAAGTCAGACCTCAGTACTCACATCTTCTACATTCTATAAAACTAGACTACCAACCGTTCAAATAACCGGTCGCGGCAGTTAAGAGCATTTAGCCTTGCACCGGAAATTTTATGTTGAATTTTCTTTCCTTCAGTATGGCTTGAATAAAAGAAAAAGGGAATTGTTATGGGCATCTAATTGCATTCCAAACTATCTATATTTAAAAAGAAAAGAACTCTAATTATGAGAAGTGTACAATGAAATTTTTAGAGTGCCAACAATAATTTCTAAAAGAAATATAGATATATAAGAACATTTTTTCCTATATATGAAGTTACTTACGTCCAAAAAAAAATTGTGAAGTCACTATGTACCATTATATATCCCAACTCCAAATAAATAAATTTAAAAAAAAAGGCAGAAAACAAAAGAAAAATCACTATCGTTTTGGATATTTTCTCTTGAGGAGAATGTACGTACTTACCAGCTATTATATTTGAAGCAAAGACGTCTGCACATAAACTAATTAATCTTTGGCTTGTATATGACAACATGTTCATATCTTACAAGTATACGTACTCTCTAGCATTTACTTATTGGAGAAAGGGGTCGAGAAGGCCAATTAATCTTTGGCTTTTAATTAGTACAGAATTTTGTAGTATTAAGTACAAATAACTACTTAACCTTTAGAAGTGATTCCAAATTGGTCCCAACCTTTTAAAATATTCCAAATAACTATCTAATGTTTTGAAAAATAGACACTCGTTAGGTCACCGGCATTAAGTAATGACATCACTACTGTTAATTGACAATGTCATTAATGTTAAGTGATGGTATGGACAAATATTGAAGCTAATTTTCACTAACACGTCATTTTAGAGTTCTGAATCTTCAAATTGACTCCTTTTAGCCAAGTTAAACACTAACTCTGATTAGTTAAAAATAATCGGTTTGGGAATTTAGAACTTTACAAATGACGTGAGAGTGAAATCTTGCTTCAATAATTGTCAAGGCCATCACTTAATGTTGGTGACCTAATGAATGTCTAATTTTTAAAGCATTAGGTAATTATTTGAAATGTTTTAAAAAATTGAGACCAATTTAGAATTACCCCTAAAAGTTGGGTAGTTATATGGACTTAATCCAATTTTGTATTATGTTGATTATGATCTTAATTAAGATCATGTTCATATCAGTATCATTTATCAGAAAGTATTTGAAGTTGCCAATTAGTCAATCGGTGAAGTTTTCTTAGAAAACCATGAGTCGACAAAAAACTGTTTTGTCTGAAAGAAAAATGCCATGCATGATGTTTCACTGGAATATTATATCTGTAGAAAGATAGTATGAGTTAACAAGATGTATGGGAAATGGAGAGTGAAGCAAGATATATATCTTGTGATTTGTTTATTCCCAAGTATATACAGATATAGAAATTAGATAGTCGATGTGTTACCAAGATATATTCCAAGGATTACTTTTATTTTTTTTAGGAGAATGCAATGATAAATTGATTAAAAAATGACACAATTGAAATGAAGAAAATTGGGGTTCCACCATAAAACCAATTGGTAATATGAAGAGTAGTCCAATTATTTATAAGCATATGCAAGGTCCTTTATTTCCCCGATATAGGATTCATACTCTCAAAAAAAAAAAAAAAACTTAGTCCCACGCTATAAAGAAGTTAGATGAGACAGATTATACATTAGGACTTGGACTGCAGCTGCCATTGCAACTCAAAGCATGCTAGGCCCCTGATAGAACGGCCTCCGACCCCCCTCCCTTCCCCTATGACAATGAAGAAACAATTATAGAATCAATTGGAGAGTTGATATTTTGTTGAGCTGGAAATAGTTTAGTGTATAAGCTGAATAAGCTATCATTTATTGCTAGAACTGATCCAATATTTATTAATTCAACCCAAAAATTTCGTAACAAAAATAACCTAACAACTCTATAGCAGTGTTGTATGAGGGATTTTTTTTCCCTTGAGTTTGGTCATGTAGGTAGATGAAGTTAAGTCAAGGACAAAGGAAACTAGTGTTCCTTAGGATAAAAGAAAAGTTACTTTTTGGTTGATTTAATACAACTGTAAAAAATCAATCGAATGAAAAAAAAAAAAATCAAGCATGTGTGGCTTGATCATAATAAAATAGTAGAACTCTCAGGAGCGGGATCACGTTTCACGTGCAGCAAAACAAGATTGCGTTTATAAGCAGGCAGAATTATGATAAAACAGAAGATGTTGTGAACACTAATTTTAATTAGCTACAAGAATATCAATATCCTTTCAATTTGTAATTTGCTAGGACGTGTATATGTGCTACAAGCTTGCAAATGAATATCACATAATTTATTAAGGCCATGTTCGATGACCATTTTATTGTTGAGATTGAAAAGTACATGGAAGAAATGATGAATGAATAAGGATGGTGGGAGAAAGAGAAAAAAAAAAGAATAAAGGATGAAACCACAATCTTGAACTGAAAACAACTATTAAAATAACATGTGACTTGTAGCCAAGTTCATTAAAACTATTTGTCCATGCATCTGAAGTCCTATGTTCAAATCCCCTCCTCTCCGTATGAATTAAAAATGTATTATTACATAACTTATATATCCTAACATGAAATGACTATTTAGGCCCTATAAGATTTTAAAAAAGAAACTTATTTTCTAAATACACCCTAAATTATTTTCAACTTTTATTCTAATATTCTTTTCTAAGCTCTCAAAGCCCTCAAAGCCCTCAAAGCCACTTCCCTTCCATTGTAGAGTAAAATCCTAACCGCTTAAAGATTATGTATGCTCTCAACTTATATATGCCCTCCAAAAGATTATGCATGCTCTCAACTGCTGGTAGACATTATTAGGGCAAATCCCCCAACAAAAAGAAAAATAAATGTTTGAACTGATATATACAGCGCCTGCGAACTGGATATGCTCCAGTTCAGTGACAGCCACCTTTCCAGTTAATGGGCAAGTGACATTCAAAATAGTGCCTTAGTTGCTGGTCATTATAATGTTGGTTTACAAACAAGTAAAGATAATTAACCAATATTCCTAAATCTGGAGACAAAAGAATTAGGAAGCATGCAATAAAATTATGAGGGAGACAATGATTGAGAAACAAAACATGCAACAATATTAAAGAAGGATTTTAAACTGAAGATCAGTAACCTTAACAACAGTTAACACAGATCTTACAATTAATTTACAATATGCATCAAACTAGGTATAATTTAGATACCAATGAAGCACTATGTAGAGAGTTTGGGGTGTGTAGAAAGTGTGGGATGTAAAGGCAGTAGGAGAAAGTATATGAGGTGTATTAAAACAAATTTTAATATCAAAAAAGTAGATGTAGGGTGTATTCAGTATGTGAAATGTATTCAAAATATGTGGCATGTAAATAAAACAACTCTAAAATCGTTATTAAAATAGATTTTTGTTATTATACCATTTGATAACTATTCAGTTCTCATATCTGAAGCACAAAATTAAAAACTAAATAGTTATAAAAAACGAAAGATAACATTTTATAATAGGAGTGCAACCTACTTACTCGCTTCAATATCTTCTTAACAAAAAAGAAAATATCTGGTATTTCGAATCATTTCATATGTAGCAGCAGCAAAACCCAACAAAATACGGTTGTCAATTATGAGAGACAGTTTTCACAAGTTACAGTTTTTCACCGTTTTACCGTTTTACGGTTCGTACGTGCACTGATAAGAAGTAGAAACAGACACTCCATACCCAAATCAGAATACATTTCAGTATTTTTACTGCAAGAGAAACCACTTAGTTACCGTTTACTATTCTGTTTCTGTAAATTTTTCCTTTAAAACCCCAACCGCTTCTTGCACTCTCTCAAAAACCCCATTTCCTACTTTGTGAAGAAACATCTTGCTCTTTCCTCCATCATCTTCTCTCTCTCTCTCTCTCCTTTTCAGTGTAGTTTCTGGTTCTTTGAGGCTTTTTCTCAACTGGGTTCTCTGCTTTTCTTTCTTTCGTTTCAAGATTCGGTTGAAATGGATCAAAAAACAATGCATGTTTTCAAGGTTTTGTTCGGAGTTTTTGGTGAGTTTCTGAATTTTCTTCTCTGGTTTTCTGATTATTTTCTCAACTGGATTCTTTCTTACCAATTCCTTTTGAGAATGATAATGCTCTGTTTCTTCGTTTTTACAGGAAATGGCACTGCTCTCTTCCTCTTCTTGGCACCCACGTATGCCTTCTCTCTCTCTCTCTCTTTCATTTGGGTCTAAGGGTGATGCCTTTTTGTCTTAAATTTCATTTTGTTAAATTGGTTATGATATTTTAATTCTGTACATTCTGCATAGTTCAAAAGGCAAGAATTTCTTTCTCTCTCTCTCTCGCTTTTTGGGGCTAAAGATCATGTGTCAGAAATTTGATTTCGTTAAATGGGTTACGATATATATGTTGGATAATCAAAAAGGTTGAATCTTTACTGGGTTTCTTTAATCTTCTGTGAAATTTACTGAGTAATTTTGGTTTAAAAATTTGTAGAATTACATTTAAGAGGATCATAAGGAAGAGAAGCACAGAGCAGTTCTCAGGCATTCCCTACGTGATGACTATGCTCAACTGCCTCCTCTCCGCTTGGTATGCTGCTTTGCTTCTCACTCCTCCTTCAACTTCTCTCTCTCTCTCTCTCTCTCTCTCTCTCTCTCTCTGCTAAATTGCTTGCTGGAATCACAATTGTTTTTATCACTAAAAATCGGATTAAACGGAACTTTTACCTCTGTTTCTGCTATTATATTTTGTTTTTTGTTGGATATATATGTAAAATATAGATGAATCTTGAAATCTGGATTGGATGATATCATGATACTGTACTATTATCCTGAGTGTTTTACATGTTATATCATGTTTCGTGTGTGACATAACAGTTTTGGTACAATTCAATTACTGCCCACATAATTAACTCTCTGTAATTAATTAAATACTTGGATTAATTTAATTAATGTGTGATCTGCACAATAATAGGTATGGCCTGCCATTTGTGTCCGCAAACAACATTTTGGTGTCAACAATCAATGGTACTGGTGCAGCTATTGAACTGATATATGTGTTGATATTCATCATTTTTGCCCCCAAAAGGGAGAAGGCCAAAATTCTTGGTCTCTTCACTTGTGTGCTTGCTGTCTTCTCGGCTGTGGCTCTGGTCTCTCTCTTTGCCCTCCACGACAAAACCCGGAAGCTCTTCTGTGGCCTCGCTGCCACTGTGTTCTCGGTCATCATGTACAGCTCGCCTTTCTCGATTATGGTAAGTTTACTTGTATTCACTCATAACATTCATTCAATTTTCATGGTTTAATTCAGTATGTGGAATTGATTGGGATCAATTTTGTGTTAATTTGTGTATAATGCAGAGCACAGTGGTGAGAACTAAGAGTGTGGAGTTTATGCCATTTTTCTTGTCACTTTTCTCCTTCTTGTGTGGAACTTCATGGTTTATCTATGGCCTACTTGGCCATGATCCATTTGTTGCTGTAAGTATTTACCCCTTTGAATTTCTGTTATTTTTACCAATACTTCAACTTATTGCTGTGAGATGTCATGGGAAAAGTAGAAACAATTTGAGATTTTTGGTACCAAATTTTCAAACCCTTTGTCTTTTAACTATATATATGAACTTTTTAATTTTAACTTTTCTGGGTATTTTTTCTCGCTAACCCCTTAATTGACTAAAACACAAATTAAGATGTGATTCAATTCAAATTGAAAACTAAAACTTGTTAAAAACTCGAGAGAAACTTAGGTGTAACAAGACATGCATATCTTTGTGACTATCTCTCTTCTCGCATTATCTATCACACGATGAAAGAGAGATAGACGTAAGATCTGATGTGTGGTGCAGATTCCAAATGGGTTTGGGAGTGGCTTAGGGGCACTGCAGCTGATCCTGTACTTCATCTACCGTGACAACAAGGGCAAGGGCAGTGGCACAAAGAAGCCTAATGGTGCTGCAACTACTGATGACGAATCAATGGAGATGGGCCTTGCAAAGCCTGATCAACAATCGAAGCAATCAATTACCATTAATGGCGCCCAAGATGGGCATGTATAAGAACACCCGTCTGCTTCCTACAATTGGGTTATTGCCACGTGGCAATGGCATCACCAAAACTTCCATTTTCCAATTTCTTCTTCTTGTTCTAGTCTTGTACTTGTAGTAGCTAATGATGTTGTAATGACAATGCCACTCTAATTAGATAAGTCCTGATGGAATCAATCATATTACTTGCTGATTTCTCTTTGTTCACTGATTTAATGTGTCTTTTCCGTGTCAAATATGCGGAGGTCGGGATCTTAGTAGTTCTAGTCCTATGCATATCGAATAAAATTACTTGGGATTGCTGCCTATCCATTAGGAGAAACTCTTGTTTACGTACGGCTGCCATGTGCCACACGCTCATGGATCCCCTGTAATTGTGATGATGCCGCATAAGGCAGCCATACTCAAGATATTCTCTTCTAAAGAGAGGATTTTGCGATCAATGATCAAGGGGTCCATATAGCTAGCAGAACTCTTGAACATTTAATTGTGAACGGTGAGATTGCCGTGCAGTTTATGTCATTGTTCAAAACTTGAAAGAGAGTGAGAGTGAGAGTGACCTTTGGCTAGTCGTTTTGTATATATGCTTTGTAGTAGTTGTGTTTTGCTTCCTCCTAATGATAAGGGAAAATTAGATGGTGATGGAAATCTGTGCCACGGGGATGTTTCTTTTCTTCCGTCGTGGCTGAGATTATCTCCTTGTTCATTTATTAGACCTCTCAAAACGCATCGGGCCAAAATCTCATGTTTTTAGCTCTGCATTTTATCAATAATGCTATCCTTACCAACTATTTGTACCACATTCTTAATATCACCTTATGTAGCAGCAGACATGGGGTGGCTGGGTAGGGATTTATGGTAGTGAGAATGCGATGCAGAGGTGCGTGAGGGTGGGTAGAGAGAAGTTGGTCGGAGAGAATTTCGTCGGAGTCCGATGGAGTTGCCGTCAAGGGTGGTGCATTTGGGGAAGAAGGGACGGTGGGGTGAAAAATTTTACGTATCAAAATGTCAAGTATTAAATTGTTTTTTATTGGGTGAATTTCAAGTTTTCGACTCGAGAAGAAGAACTTATATGGAAAAATGTTAAGTATTAAATTGTTTTTTATTGGGTGAATTTCAAGTTTTCGACTCGAGAAGAAGAACTTATATGGAACGAGTTCACCACCACGTGATGTCCCGTATCCAATAATACATTGCCAAGTGCAATAAAGGTATTTAATTTGTTTTCTTTTATTTGAGAAATAAGAATAAATAGGGGTCAAAATATTTTTTTATTTAAAGGATAAATATGTCATTAACTTTTCATTAAAATGTGGGTGGGAAAATAGGACAATGAGGTGAGTTTAGCAACACTCTTTTTTATTTGGGTGTGTTTTTAATCCTTAATTTTCATTAAATAAATTAAAAAACATTTTAATTGATGTGGATGTCCACCTCAACTGACACACCCCGACCCGAATATCCAGTAAACCGGTTTAGACCGGCATTTACGTCAGCGTTGACCGTGACCGTTGACCGGCGCGCATGAGCCGCGTGTGGAGCCGCGCGTGAGCCATCTTTTTCCAATTCCGTCTTCGTGAGGTGACTCGTGACGACGCGTACTACCTAGGGGTGGTATGTGGTAATTTTCGAGGTGTTTTGGACCTCCAATTCGAGCAAACAAAGGAGATTTCGAGTCGTTTCCTTATTTATTTTGGAATGGACTTGTATAATGATTAGTATAGTGAATTCCCATATAGGTGAGGCCTATCCCGAGGAACTACGAGCTCTGGCTAGGTACGGCGGCTACGACCCGACGACATACCAGTGAGTGGGCCCTTTCTTTATTAAAATATTATTATTTCTAGTATGAGTTTAAATGTGATTTTATGACTTGTATAGCATGCCATGTTTTATTAAATTTGATAAATGTTTTACTTGACATATTATGATGTGTTAATCATCCTTTTTGGCGTATTTGAATAAATGTTGGCATGTCTATACGTTTTAGAGATTTATTACTTATCACGCATATTGCACGGTGTTAGCACTGTCCGGGTGAGGACCAACTTCACGTGTATGTTCACACGCACCGACATGCTCACTTTGGATCCATCGTAGGTGCCAGCTTGTTCTAGGTTGCCTTGGCAACTCGAACTCGTTGTGATGCGCATAGCGCCAGCTTCACTTGCATGTAGTGCTAGAGCGTAAATTGTAAACACCCAGCCTGTCATGTAGCTACTTTCTGCATGACTTGTGTGCTTTGATTATGCGATAAGTAATGTGATGTTTTATACTACTGTTGTTATAGTTTTTACCCGTATCCTTGTGGGCGCAGTCCCAATTATTGAGACTTGAGTATTATTGTTAGTAACTTATACTTTTGGCAAACTACGGATTTTACAGCGAGGGGTTATTACCCAAACTTTTGGAAAGGTTTTACAAAACAGTACTTGGCCCACTCACCTTTGTTTTTCGCCCTTCCAAGTCCTAGAACTTAGTTGGAAGACGAGTTTGGTGGTTGTTGCTGATATTACCTTTTTACCCTCCGTGGAAGTATGTTATTTCACTTCAGTTGTGATTATATTCATCCTACGGGATGAGAATATTCTTTTAATTTCACTGCATCCTAGCTCTGATATTATGTGTAATAATGGGTCTTATCCCACACTACGCACTTCCGCACTGTTTTATTCAAATTATCTCAAATTCATATTATTCCACTATTTAAATTCTCTATTATTTCATCATGACTTCGTCACTCCTCCGGGATGACAGTCAGCACGCTTCGATATCCGGTGTCCACCTGGATATTCGGGTCGGGGTGTGTCATCAGCTGCCACATAAGGTGGTATTAAGAATGTGGTATAAATAGTTGGTAAGAATAACATTATATTTGAGGTATTTGCCACGTGATAAGTATTCACGGAAAAACACTTGGAAAAGTTGGAAATCTAAATGCGGGGTGATAATCAACGATTAATAAATTAAAGTTCAAATGGGTAATTAGTTAAAATAAAAGTTCATGGGGTAAATTTGCAGGAGAGGGGAGTCGGCTAATACGTCTATTCATTTATACAAATGAGAGGACTTTTACAATAACAGTATATTGCCGTCGTAACATTCTGTGTCAATAATATAATAATATGTGTAAGTTTCTATACACTTGGCATTGTATCACTAACATAAAACGCCTCAATATCAGTATATATATGTTATTTAAGTTGCTCTCCGTAAATAAAAAAGACTTCTATAAAATGAAATCATACTATTGTGTCGTCCGAAACCACTAATACTATACCAAATGAAGAGACTCACATACATGACTGTTTAGTCCGGAATGCCACAATAATGGTTAATTAGTTGTTTTCCAGCTTCACACAGATGAACTCCAACAACCTTTCTCCCGATACAGGATAGAGAAGCTTATCGTATCCATTCAAACACGTAGAAACGTCATACGTACACAAGGACCTGAGTCAACATTATGGGCGCTGGATTACGGTATGCATGCAGTCGTTTCATGGTCCAAACTACAAAGAGCGCATGTGAACAGTGAGCATAATAAGACAAGCTGACATATCAATTCCATCAACTGTTTTTGTTTTCCTTTTCTTTTTGGGTTAAATTTAGGTGATATGTATTATTCAAAGGTTGAATTATTAAATGTATTATTTAATGGTTGAATTATTAAATAGTTCAAGATTCATTTGAAATTCACTGCAAATTAATCTGAAACCATTAAATGTTCAGTAGCACCTACTTTTCCTTTCTTTTTTGCACAATTATATTTCCATCAGATTTTGTACATCTTAACTTTTGTGGTGAGGTAGTGGATGCGAATCATATGTTAATTTAGGTAGCAATCATCAATCAACTTAATCAATAACCTACGACCTAGCTACCTAAATAATCACAGTTTGACTAGTCTAAGAATATGATAAGAGAATGCTTCCATGTTATTGAGAATAACTAAAACGAGCTCGATTTCTTGTCAATTTGCAATCAACTTAATTATATGGATGCGAAATTCAATTAACTTGTTATAAACGAAAGTTGAGAATTCCGATTTAAGCTCCAAGTGAGAATTCTGCTAGTTTCAATTAAGAGTTGGAGCAGTTTTAAGTTGGATTCAGCATGTGTCTCGAAAAAAATTGGGATATTATATTGTAAGTTGCTCTCATACAAATCGACTCAAATTCAAGTTAATTAGGTTCGCTTTGATTGCTCAAGTTGGTAATTTGTGAACCTTCAGCTCGTGTTATGGACCTATGGCGGTAGACATGTACAATTGCTGTACAATTGCTGTGATCAAGGCAACTCAGCCAATCATTAGATTAGATTAAGATACACCAATAATTTTCAGCCGAAATAGAAGAAACAAAAACTTTGTAGTTTTATAATTCTTTTTTTGTTTTGTTACTTTTTCCCTGCCCTCTGGTTCAGTTTGGACGTTCCCAACGCCATTGTTTTCATATCCTCTTTAGTTCTCAGAAACCAGTTCCATTTTTTCAATCTTTGCAGTCGTTTGAGCCATCTTCCTCTCAAACCCTTCGGCGGCAAGGTTTTTCGCTTTCCATATATATCCGCATCTTTCAGTGAGGGCTTTCCTTTTTTAGCACTGTCCAAATCTGTTTTCAGCTGTTTCAGGATGCCCTCATTAATAATGTAGAGTTTACATGATACATGGGATTAGGCATAATCATCATTAGTGAGTTCTAATAAGGGATTAGAGGGTCTAAGATCATCAGAGCTTAATTGTGGGAGAATGATCTTCTTTTATAGTTGAGAAGAGTCTCCTGTTTTCGTCTGCGGTCGATGTGGGACTCTAGGAGCTTTCTCTGGTGTTGAGACATGTCATGTTGTGATTGGCCTCTTGGTTGGAGAGAAACTCATGTGCTTCGGCAGGGGCGCCTCAACGCGAACCCTTCAGTAGGTCTCTAAAGGTACAAAGTTGACCGGTGCTTGGTAGTTTTGGGATTGGTGAAGTATGGTACAAACAGTGCTCCCCCAAGTTCCCGAGTGAGGAAAAACTTCTCGGTTGGGGACTTGTAACATTCAAGTGACTTAAGTAATCACGAAACTTTCGAGTACTGAGGTGTAGTAGCATATATAGGAGTCCCCCCAAGTCTCCGATCGAGGAGGATTTCCGAGTGAAGGGTCTTGATCTTCCTGAGCGCCAAAGTACCAAAATATTGAGTATCGCCCTTGAAAGATTTGTAGTCTTCCTTCCGTCAATGGCCCCCTTGTTGGAAGCTTATAGTTGAAGCTTTTTGACTTTCGTAAGTGTGAAAATTTTAGACCTTTGCATGTGGGAAGCTCTTAACCTTCGCATGTGGGAACCTCTAGGCCTTCGCATGTGGGAAGTTTTGGACATTCGCATGTGGGAAGCTCTAGGCCTTCATATGTGGGAAGCTTTGGACCTTCGCATGTGGGAAGCTTTGGACCTTCTCATGTGGGAAGCTTTGGACCTTTGCATGTGGGAAGCTCTAGGCCTTCATATGTGGGAAGCTTTGGACCTTCGCATGTGGGAAGCTTTGGACCTTCGCATGTGGGAAGCTTTGGACCTTCGCATGTGGGAAGCTCTAGGCCTTTGCATGTGGGAAATTTTGGACCTTTGCATGTGGGAAGCTCTAGGCCTTTACATGTGGGAAGCTCTAGGCCCTTACATGTGGGAAGCTCTAGGCCTTTGCACACATGTGGGAAGCTTTGGACCTTCGCATGTGGGAAGCTTTGGACCTTCGCATGTGTGAAGCTTTGGACCTTCGCATGTGGGAAGCTCTAAGCCTTTGCATGTGGGAAGCTTTGGACCTTCGCATGTGGGAAGCTTTGGACCTTCGCATGTGTGAAGCTTTGGACCTTCGCATGTGGGAAGCTCTAGGCCTTCATATGTGGGAAGTTGTGGACCTTCGCATGTGGGAAGCTCTGGACCTTCACATGTGGGAAGCTCTAGTCTTTCGCATGTGGGAAGCTCTTGTAGAACCATATAAATTAATTTTGCTTCACACACTTGTGATCATCAGTGTGCGAAGCTTTTCCCTTGTTGGGTTATTTTCCAATTGTTGAGGGGTTGAAGAATCATATAAATAGATTTTGCTTAGCACACTTGTGATCATCAGTGTGCGAAGCTTTTCCCTTGTTGGGTTATTCTCCAATTGTTGAGGGGTTGGAGAATCATATAAATAGATTTTGCTACGCACACTTGTGATCATAGGTGTGCGAAGCTACC
This sequence comes from Gillenia trifoliata, assembly GCA_018257905.1. Lineage (NCBI taxonomy): Eukaryota > Viridiplantae > Streptophyta > Magnoliopsida > Rosales > Rosaceae > Gillenia > Gillenia trifoliata. The sequence continues at coordinate 3,043,759 of CM031080.1, read as the reverse complement.
CCTTGATTGTCACTGTAGTTCTCTGCTTGAATTGAAATGCTATACATAGCATGAAGCCTTCGTTGGCCTACAGAAGTATCACACGCACCGAAGCTCTTGTTAGCGTTGAAGCTTCGTTGGCCTACATATATGCGTTGAAGCCCTCATTGGCTTGTTGAAGCATTGCACATACATTGAAGCCCTTGTTGGCATGTTGAAGCATCACACATACATTGAAGCCCTTGTTGGCTTGTAATAATACTCTTTGTTGTTGACTATTACCTTTGTTGGGCTTAAGTGCTCCCCTAGTTGAGTTGAGTTAAGTTAAGCTTGTTGACCTTTTGAATTGTAAGGCTTGAGGGTTTTCCATTGCTTGTGAAAGCTAAGAGTTCATAGGTACGAGTTGTACCATTCCCCACCTAGTTGGTAGGAAGAAGGTAAGTTCCTTTATCATATGGTTGGTGGAATGGATGGCAGGGTGCCGAAGGATAAAAAAAAATATTGTTTAAGGTACAAATTGTACCATTCATCACCTACTTGGTGGAAAGAATGGCGAGTTGCCGGAAAACAATGAGGTACATGCCGAAGGGAAAAATTGTTCATTAGAGTTGTACCCTTCATCACCTAGTTGGTGATGTGAAGGTGAGTTCCTTCATCACCTAGATGGTGGGAAGAGTGGCGAGTTGCCAAGGTGTAATGTAACACATGCCGAAGGGCAAAATTGTTTATTAGAGTACTAGTTGTACCCTTTATCACCTAGTTGGTGATGTGAATGTTAGTCCCTTCATCACCTAGTTGGTAGGAAAAGTGGCGAGTTGCCAAGGTGCAATGTAACACATGCCGAAGGGCAAAATTGTTTATTAGCGTACTAGTTGTACCCTTCATCACCTAGTTGGTGATGTGAATGTGAGTCTCTTCATCACCTCGAAGTAAGTCTTCCAAGTATTGGCATTGATCATGTATTTGAAGACACACTCACGCATGCCCGCTGTGAAGGCCTTGAGTGCTGTCTTGTCATTAGCTTCGGCGCAACGAGAGTACTTGTGGCTAAAGCGACTGGCATATTCGCGTAATGACTCGTCAAGCTTCTGGCAAATGGTGTACAAGTCATCTACAGAGTGCAAGCAATCAATTTGGAAGATGTGTTAAGCCACGAAGAGTTTCCTCAATTCGTCGAAGGAATCCACCGTCTCGAGTTGAATACGACAGCACTAGTTAAGGGCTCCACCAGAGAGAGTGGAGGGAAAAGGAAGACATCGTTCCTCATCTCTATGCATGCGATACACCATAGTAGACTCAAAGAGGTTAAGGTGTTCGATCAGATCTTCTTTTCCAGTATACAACTGTAAGCCAAGCTTTTGCTTCATCTTTGCTTGGAGTGAGGTGCTAAGGATTCTCCTTGTCAATGGGCCAGGCCTAGGGTGGTTCCAATCGGGTATCTCAGGCTGACGCACGACCTTCAACTTATTTATTTCCTCCAAAAAATGTACGATGATGCGATCTTGTGCGGAGTCAGGCACCAAAACAGCTCTTCCTCTCAAGTGTCTATCGTTGTTTGGTGGTAAGAAAGCTTGGTCAGAGACATACGTCATTTCTCTAGACTCAAAGTGCTGACTTCTGGAATGCGCCTATTGGTAACCTCCAGAGTCTTCTACACCCTTTTATCTTCCAAAGGTTTGTTGTTCCTTCCTGAGGTTGTCGACTTGCTTAGGGGGAAGTGTGGGACCAAGTTTCTCCAAGACCATTGGGTCGTTGATCTTCAAGCTTATTTGAATAGGCTCCTTCCTACGCTGATCTAGGAAGTCTCGACAATCACGATACACGACTTTTGATCCTTCAACCCCTTCTGTAAGAAGATGTCTTTTTTCGCTTCTCCTGCTTCGGGTTGAAACAGCTGGGTTGAGAGAAGTTTCATTTTGATCAATGTCTTGTTGGGGAAGCTGTTGTTCAGCGAATCTACCTTCCAAGTTAAGGCCAGGTGCCCCTCCAAGTTGGCGAGTACCGAACTGTCGATCTATAACTCAAAAGGTTTCGTGATGCCCAATGACGGGTACCTGAGGCTGAGCTTGCCTTTCATCCTGGAACATCTGGAAGACTTTCATGTATTGTTCTTGAATGACTTCATTCCTGGCCGCCATTTTACTGTTTTGTGCTTCAACCTCCTCGACTCTGGCATAAAAATCAGCAGGTCCTTTATCCTTCCTCTGCCTCACACTAGACATGAGAGGTGTATTGTGCTGGGTACTTTGGCCCTCCTCGCTTCCCATGTTGGAAAGGGGTACTTGATCGAATGGGAAGGTCTGAAAGATAAGACTCAGCTTGGTCAAGGTGGTGAGAGTAGAAATCAGTGTCGTTTCCCACAAACAGCGCCAAATGTTGATGCACAAAATCGAATGGACCTTGGAACAACGTAAAGTCTCAAGGTGAGATGATCTTCGCTAGATTGTTCAGGTCATCGAGTGAAGATAATGTATGATGTGATAGAGATGGGGAACCAAACACGAGATGTACGTGGTTCACCCTAAGTTGGGTTACGTCCACAAAGGTAGAGGAGTTCTCATTAATAATGTAGAGTTTACATGATACATGAAATTAGATATAATCATCATTAGTGAGTTCTAATAAGGGATTAGAGGGTCTAAGATCATCAGAGCTTAATTGTGGGAGAATGATCTTCTTTTATAGTTGAGAAAAGTCCCCTGTTTTCGTCCGCGGTCGATGTGGGACTCTAGGAGCTTTCTCTGGTGTTGAGACGTGTCATGTTGTGATTGGCCTCTTGGTTGGAGAGAAACTCATGTGCTTCGGCTAGGACGCCTCAGCGTGAACCCTTTAGTAGGTCTCTGAAGGTACAAAGTTGATCGGTGCTTGGTAGTTTCGGGATTAGTGAAGTATGGTACAAACAGTATTAATAAATGTTTAGGGTTACAATCTCTGGGATTTATTCTTTTACAAGAACATTCCTCTAATTCGACCTCCAAAATAGAATTCGATTCAAGGGTGGTAATCACTTGATCTTGAATTGGGCTTGTGATTTCTTCAAGGGCCGTCGGGGCTTGATCTTGAATGAAATAGGACCACGAGCAGTGTCACGTGGTGGATGGCCTTTGGCCTTGGTGGTGGATGAATCGGCACGTGTATTGTGCTTGTTGATTCTCCACGAGCTTGATGAAGAACACAAGTGTTTGGGTGTTTTGGTGTTTGCTTTGGCCAGAGAACTTTCTGGTTTTCTCCAAAGGCAAACTTGCTTCCTTTCTCTCCAGTCTCCCCTTCTGAAAATGAGCCCAGTATTTATAGGCAAGGGATTGGGTATTAGTTTAGAATCCCAATCTAAATCCCGTAATTTGTGGGATTGATTTTCTTATTTGATTTAATTTGAGCTAATTATTTAATTTAGCTCTTAATTAAATCAGAATCTTTAATCTAGGAAATTAAACCCTAATTGATATAATTTGATCAAATTAGGTTTAATTTGATCAAATTAGGTTTAATTTGATCAAATTAGGTTTAATTTGATCAAATTAGGTTTAATTTGTCCTCTTGTGTATTTGGTTTGATTTGTTTGACGAAGGTCTCAGATGCTGACACGTGTCACTCTTGATAACTCATCCAATTTTGATGAGTCACATGCCATGTGTGCAATTTGCGGGACCCATAGTGTGTGCCACGTAAGCCCTGACGAGTCAAATTTAATTTGTTGATGAACATTTATTTCGGCGAAATTTACATGTCTACAGTTATCAACAATGTTAATACATACAAGTGTAAAGTGACTAGAAACTGTGAGAAGAGTGATGCTAATGTACACCTCTAGCTGACAAACATCACCATTTCATGTTTGAGAAACTTCATGGGCGTCAACCTCTCCATAGCTGCTAGCTAAGCCAAGTATACCATGCATTTTATTTTTATTTTTATAAATGCTTACATATATACTAGAAAGATGTTACACTAATTAATTTCGTGTGCCTTGTACCCATTTTCTCTCGCTGAGCCTTCAACTAAGGGTACGTTAAACTCATCCTCGAGCGGCTTCTGGTTTCAGTGATCGTTCAATCGTTAACATCTTTCATTTTGTTCCAGCAACTGTTGTACGTGAGATTTGTATTCAAGAGCTCCTCCAGCATAATGGAGACTGAATGCCACCAGACCAAGCAATCAATGACCTTCATCTGTGGACTGAAACATATCAATTTAGTTTACATCACAACCGATAGATTAATTCGGAGCATCAGCGTTTTAAGCATATATATTTAAGTGGATTATTTTAAATTAATTAACGAAGCTGAACGAGAACAACTTAAATAAGAAGAAAAGGCATATAATCTATGTATTTTGACTCACCTACATGAAGTCGTCCAATATATCAAAGCTTCAGATTCTTTTTTGCCGATCGCTTGAGATCAAGTGTTCCAGTGCTTATCCATGCGAAATTTACTGATGAGAAAAAAGAGAAAACTAGATTACAGAGAAAACCTTCAAGTAATTATCATGACAACAATCTCGATGATTTGAAATTTCGTGTGACATAAGTTAGTAAAACCTTACATAATGAAGATGAAATTCAGCTAATTGATAATGCAGCGGACATGGCCTGAGGCATTGGGTGTCATGAAGTGCCATAAGTAATTGATGCTCCGAAACTTATCAGGCTCTGGTGAAGACTCTGGAGTAGGCTGCGCAATCTTTGATTAGTCGTGGATAGTACAAGAAGCTGGGCATAGCCTTGGAGATGCTGCTGGAGCTTTGGCAGCAGGAGTTACTGGTGGTGTCGTGTTTGTTGATGTGGCAGCAACTGGTGAACTTGCAGGTGCAATATAAGGCAGGTCTGAATGTGGTGTTTCACATGGAGTAGCATCAGGTTGTGCAGGTTTGGCCTGTGAAGAGGAGCTCAAGCTTGGGAAATGATGTTGTTTCAATTACCACATGTGTAGGAGGAGGCAAGAGACACGGTGCAGATGTATTTGTCCTGGAAACAATTTCAGAGAAAGGAAGTGTAACTTCATCAAATGTAACATTCCATGAAATATAAACACGACCTGAAATTGGTTCCAAGCATTTGTATCCTTTGTAATGAGGATCGTACCCAATGAAGACACATTGAACAGATTTTGGCATAAGCTTGTGCTTGTTGTAAGGAACAAAAGATGAGGGAAGCATGCACAACCGAAGTTCTTGAGTGACTTGTAATCTGGAACTTTCCCAAAGAGCTTCTCACGTGGAGATAAATTTTCAAGATTAACCACTGGTAGTCGATTAATGAGATAGACGGAGGTAGAAAATGCTTCAACCCAGAATGTAAACGGAGATAGATTGAGATAACAAGCATAGCCTTTTTCAACGATATGTCTGTGCTTCCTTTCGGCAACTCCGTTTTGTTGCAGTGTGTAAGGACAAGATAGTTGATGACTGATTCCATTACCAAGTAAAAATTGCAGGAACGACCACCACCACCAGTTTTTACTTTCATATTCAAGCGGTTTTCAACCATTTTCTTAAAGTCAACAAATGTAGAAAGAACATTCAATTTCTTAATCAACGGAAAGAACCAGTGAACCACACATAGCGCGAGTATGATCATCCACAATAGAGAGATAATATCGATATCCAAAATTAGAAGCTATGGGAGCCGGACCCCAAAGGTCAAGATGCAACAATTCTAATGGTTTTTGAGCATGTGAATTTTGATTTGAAAATAATAGTCTACAAGACTTTCCCAAAGGACATACATGGCAAACTTTATTTGAATAAATAGGACCATTAATAGGCAAATGGTACTTATTTAAAATTGTATGAAAAACATCATGACACGGGTGTCCACGGCAAGCACGCCAAATATCTTGAGTTGTTTTTTCTCCATAAAACACAATTTTCTCAGTAACCCTAGTAGCAGCATGGATGATATATATAGAGGCCATTTGAGAATCGAGATAGTCCCAATAAGAACCTTCCCCGTTTTGTTGTCCTTGACACAAAAATCATTAGAATTCATGATAAAGTAGCAGTCATTGCCATGACAAAAACGTCGAATAGATAGCAAATTCTTTTGGATTGCAGGCACATATAATACTTCATTGAGATGTAAATAACTCCCAGATGCAAAAAGTGTTCCCTTCCCAACATGCATAATTGAGAGATGAGAACAATTGCTGACAATGATAGAATAGTACCTGTGTAAGAGAACAACCCCAACTCCTAGAAGGTTCTACACAATTCCACAAAAATGGAGAAAAGCCAATGAAAAGTTCTAGATAGTAAATAAGCTAGAATTATCTAGATTAATGTCTTAAGGTTTTTGTAATGGAATGTTGGTGAAAATTCTAGAAGCAAACCACACTTGTGGTTGGGAAGTAGTTAAGTAAGTCGGCTAGGAAGTTCTATATAGAAGCATGAAGCCTTCTATTGTATGCAAGTGAGTGAGAAGCAAAGCTAGAGAGTTAGCTTGTAAGTTGTGTGTCTCTTTTCTTTGAGAGTTGTAAGTGTTGTAATATTTTGTGAGTGTAATACAAGTAATTTGTTTACTTGTTTTGTCTCTCCAACACTTAATATTAGAGTTGTGTACTCTAATTTCTTAACAAGCCATTTGTTTTTGCAGTTGCTCTTCTTGAATCAACAGATTAAAGAACTCTTCAAACCCTAGATTATGTCAAAGGTGAAGGGATGTTGTGAATTCCTTGTACTCATGTCCAAGGCCATCCAATATGTACTCCATGAGTTCACTATCTGACATGGCAGTGCCAGCGGCTGCAAGAAATCAAACAGCGATTTGGCATGAATAAGGTAGTCTGAAACTGATTTGGCCTGGAAGCTTTTTGAGAGTGTGAATCTGATCTCGCAAGGTTTTTATATGAGTCTGTGAAAGAGGAGAGAGTCTTTTCCAGGAGCGTCCATGCTTTATAAGCGGAGGTGCATGGGATGAGAAGGACTTTTGATTGAAGAAGAAGCGGTAGCTTTGATCCAACTCAACACCAACTTATCTTTGGAGTATAATGGATTGAGAGAACCATCGGAGAGCATTTTTGCGGGTTTAGCTTCAAGATTGATAATTTCAGCAAGGTCATGTAGTTCAAGAACATCCTCAAACTGAGACTTACAGGAGAGATAGTTCGTGCGGTCCATAGGCGTTGTGAACAGATGCGAGATGTTGAAGGAGGTTGAGATGATTGAAGAAACAGCAGCAGTCATGGTGGACAAAGTCTGAGGTCTGTGACATCTGTGATGCACAGGAGGCGGAAGAGAAGAGAGGAGAATCAGTGTTGTTGTCCATTGGGTGATTGAGAGGATAACAGGTAGGATCGAAGATGTGAGTGTTAGCCCTTTTAGGGATCTGATACCATATAAATATATGGACCTGATTGTATAAAAGTATTAATTGATTATGGTATGATTCTGATTACAAATATAAAAGAGAATCCCTACAATTAAGGACAATTGTGATTACTTGGCACCGATCGATGACGATGATGGCTCAAGTGTAGGAGCTGATAAAGTATGAATCCTGTTAAAGGGCAGGGAATTTTTGCTCACCCCCACCACAAGGACTTGTGCATAGGCAGAGGTTTCCCACTGAACCTCCCAATTTGACTTAGGCCCAGTTTGGAGCTGCTGAAACTTTTTCATAAGCAGCTTATTAAAAAAGTTGCAGCTCAATTAGTGTTTGGTAAAAAAAAAAAAAGCACTTTTTTTCACAATTATCAGTTCAAAACAGCAATAAGCAGAAGCAATAAAACCCATGCTTCTTAAGAAAGCGCTTTTTTTGGCCTGGAGGCGGGTGAACAGTACATTTAATGAAATTTTTTTAATGCCAATTCTACCCCCATATTTTTCTCTGAGAACCCAACCATGTCGAACGATTTCACAGACTGAAAGAGAAACCCAGCCTCCAGGAGCTCCTCCCTCCTCACCTCCACCAGATCTGTCCCTCTCATCAAGTTGGAGCATTCTTCTTCACCAGAAAAAGGGTAATCAATTGCTCGCCTCTTTCTTCTTCCACGTTCTTTTACGCTTCCATTCTTCCACTCCGTCGATTCCCTTTCCTCGTGCTCTCTGCAAAGAACGTCGTCGTCTACGATTCCGGCCCCTTGTTCTCGCTTCTCTGCGGCCGCCGTCGCTGCCCATTCCGTGCCTTGAAATACGGTCGGCGATTTCATCAAGCCCCACCACCACAACGGTCGGCGACCAAAGATACGTTCTAAATTCTGAATTTCTTTAATGAAAGTTTTGGGATTTCGGTTTTATTTTTCATAATTCAATTATATAATTTTGCCATTGCTTTTAGGGTTTGGTTCGATTTTGCTTTTAGGGTTTGGTTCGATTTTGCTTTTAGGGTTTAGTTCGATTTTGCTAGTTGATTTGGGATTTGATTAGACTATAATTGATCAATTTTTGGAAAGTAAAACTGCTACCTACTGCTTTCTCTTTTTGTCACCAAAACTGCTTCAATTTCGGTTTCGATTTCGATTTCAGATATGTTATCTGTAAGTGCATCTCCGTCTCCGTCTGGTTCTGTGTTTGATTGTAGACTTAGGGGAGGAGCAATTGGTCGGAGGGATGAAGGGACCGATTACGATTGCCGAAGAAAACGCTATTTTGATGGTAGTCACAAAGGGCCAGGGCCCGGGATCAGTGCATATTCTGGTTTGATTACTTCTCTCTTGGCCCAAGGTTTGATCTCAGTGACAAATCAAACCCCTCCCAAGGTTTCTGTAGGAGTGGAGTTTAAGGCCGACCTTCTCAAAGTGCGTCATGAATCTGTAATAACTGCTCTATACAGTGATCTTCCAAGACCAAGACAATGCACAACCTGTGGGCGTAGGTTCAAGTGCCAAGAAGAGCACAGTAAGCATATGGATTGGCATGTAACCAAGAACCGGATGTCCAAAAACCGTAAGCAGAAGCCATCTCGCAAGTGGTTTGTAAGCACGAGCATGTGTCTCATTGCTGCAGAGGCATTGGGTACTGATGCAGCTCCTAAATTTATGTCAGCTGAGACCACAGTGGAAAAGAAGAATAGTGATGCAGAAGTGGCTGTTCCTGCTGATGAAGATCAAACTTCGTGCGCGTTATGTAGAGAGCATTTTGATGATTTTTATAATCATGATTTTTATAATATCGTAACTACCTTATATGAGTGTATATTATTTTAATATTATAAAGAAATTTTTTCATAATAATTCTTTAAAATTTGGGATACGTAAATAAGACGAACAATATAAGAAAAAAAAAGTATATGTAATGAATTGACCAATATTTTTGGCAAACAATTAAATTAATAATACATACAGCAACATGCCCTTTTTAGTCATTTTACACAGTCACAGCAGTTTTATATACAAGTTTACCAAACACTTTGAAACTGCTTTTTTTTTGCTATAAGCACTTTTACAACTACAGTTTACCAAACACTTACCCGCTTTTTTTCACAACTGCTTTTTCTCTCAGCACATCAGAAGCAGTTTTTTTAAAAAGCACAGCAACCCCAAACTAAGCCTTAAGGTAATTAAGTTCATTCAGTTACTGAGCCATTAGTTGGTATGCGATGTTGATTGACTTGTACGGTTTCTCAAACTTATGTCTAAACATTGCCTAAAGGTCATAAGAAAATTATATATATATATATATATATTGATTTTTTTACAATGTCACACGAACTTTCAAATTAACATCAATATCAATATCATCACTCTTCCAAGTTACTTGCATTTTTATGTGTCACAGTGTCAGTACAAGGAAACAGGGATTTAGTGACCAACAGCTTGGTCACTAAAAGTAAGAAAATTGAACACTGAACCTACTCAATGACCAAAAATGGTTGGTCACTGAATGGTGACTACAAGCTCGTCGCAAATTATCTTTAGTGACCTGCTAAAAGATTAGGTAACTAATTCGCCAAACTATTAGTGACCTACCTTACATGGTCACTGAGCAGAGAAGCTTTACTTACCACTCTTGTATATCATGTAATGGTCATTATAGTGATCATTGTGTATCATGTAGTGACCACAACTCTTGTGGTCACTACAAATTGATCACTAATCCAAACCATCACCTGTTTCATCTTTGTTTGCAATTTTACAATAACGAACATAGTTATCATAAAATCAAATCCGCAAAGACAATTATACATTGTATCTTACAAAACTACAGAGTTATCATCCAACATAACGTCTACAAATATCTTATAAAAAACAAAAATCTCTTAATATCACAACCCATGTAACAAAAGGGTACCAACGTAGCCAATTTATAAAAAATAAAAAAAATGGTATCTAAACCCACATGAAAGCATATGTAGCGGCCAAGAAGTATTGCATTTCCCCTGTAAAAATAAAGAACAAAACTACAATAAGAGCCAATACCAGCTAGAGTTCATTGATGCATTTTCATTGTCTGCCTTACAAAAACTGATAAAACTAAACTTAAAACAATCATGCTTGTATAAAAGCTCCAAAACTGACAAAATAACCAAAGAAATTACTCTATTAATATTCATTGTCTGTCTTACAAAAAGACTATAACATCTGATCATACATAGAGACCAAGATGCACTTGAGCATCTATTCAGAAATGCAGATTGGTAAGGAACGCATCATAACTTTTGAAGACATGCTTTAACCTTGTTATGAATGATAGACAGTCTTAATGCAGGAATCTAACATCACGTTTTCATGAATAGCCGAGATAGACATAAAAAGTAAGAATCAAGTAAAGCTTACATTTTCATATCTAATACGACTAAATGCCTTTGTGCCAACACAATGTGTTATCTTCAGTTTATCTCTGTTACCCTTGTTTTTTGTGTTCCATTTCTGTGCACAATTGTAAAAGAAACAAAAACAAATTACTAATTACTAATTTCAATGTAAGTTAAGACATTGACAGATTTTCTCGCCTTCCACTCCGCATCTTGCCATAGGTTAACAAGATAGTTCCAATCATCCTCTTTCATAGATTGAGGTCGTTTCTCAAGTGCTTCATTCACACTTCAGATATATCTTACGCACACTGTATCGCCACGTGTAGTACCTCTTCTTCAAGTGATACTCAACATCCAAATTCACATGGGTTCATTGGTCAAATTGAATTTGTCCTAAAAGAAGAAACCTGATTTAGGTGAATATAAAATATGTTGTAGTCTAAACAATGATATGTAAGGTACTTACACGGACGTGATTAATTATCAATGCAACATCTTCCCTTTTCATTTTTTTTCACCTTCTAACTTGTAATGGAGCATTCCTCTGAAGTATGCACCCCAAATTAGTGATGTAACTTTGACAATTATTTCCGACAGCTCGCCTGATATGCTCAGGAATATCAACTTCAAGTAAATCGCCAGAGCGTCTCTTCTTTGACAGCTCAATACCTCATGTCTGACCACGAATTCTCTTGTTGCTTTCTAAACCTGCATGAAAAGTGTATGATTAATGAAGTACATGGTTTCATCAAACTTAAATTAAGTGTATAATTCTCTCTTCTACTTGTACTACAGTTCTCTTCTACTTGTACTACCAAACTGGTCAGTTAAAATGTAAACTCTATAGGATACTAAAGCATGATTTTAATCTTATGAATGGAAACAAAAGCTGGAATCACAGTAAGTAATTGAACCCAAGTCACATTCTATCGTACTGAAAGATCTCTGCATTTTAACATAGATAGAGAAATGGAGCATAAGAAAAGTGAGCTTGCATACCTTTAGTGTTGACATCCCCTTCCAAACTTTAGTGTTGACATCCTCAACATCGTATTCAACGTCATCATCATCTCTCTCTTCTTCACCATGATATATCCACTTAGTATAATCCATGACCATTCCATTTGCAAACAAACGATCCTCAACTAAATTTGGAGAGCTATCAAGAAGGTTGTTGCATCTTTTACATGGGCATAAAATTTCAGTGGTATCTAGTTTTAGTTGGCCAATTGCAAATTCAATGAACTTTTTCCCCTAGTATGTAGACGAATCCAACTTTTATCCATCTATAAAGCAACAAAGGGGTACACTAGCTATTAAAACAAACATAATATAATGTTACAGAAAGAAGGGAAAAAAAACAAGCAAGATATACTTATTTTTTAATGTACTTTATGCATATGTTCGTTAGCTAGCTTACGGTCTTATATTCTTTGATATACAGTGACTAATATTCAATCCTTCAGTCAACTTTTGATTTAAAGTTCGAAGAAAAAACCTCAACTTAATCAGCCCACAAACTAAATCATAATAATCACATATCTAGAAACAATACAAATCTTTAAAGTTCGAAGAAAAGATAGCGTTGTACCTTGCCTTGCTAACTGGAAAAATACCAATCTTTCCACTACTTTCTGGTCCAAATATCTGGAAACAATACAAAGATAAATCAGCACCTTGTGCAAGAAGTGATCAGATCCCACAGGTTTACTTCATTTCATAATTATTGAAAGAACTTACACTATTTCATTAATTTCATGAAACCACAATCTCTCACAGTAAAAACCTCAAATCCGAACTTTCAATGCAAGTAAAAATCAGAAAAGAAAAAGGAGTGAATGTTGGCAAATGAAAATAATTACCAAAGACAATGAGAATGTTTTTTACATCTATTAGCACGCGAAAGGAATTATTGTGAAACATATCAACAAAAGACTGGATTCTAATTGCATCCCTGTTTACATTGCAGAGCTGAGCATTAAATCCACCAAATTATTTGAGCATTTTAGTTACTAAACCTCTGTTATCACTACTCAGTGAATGTCTACTCTAAGAAATGAACATTTTAGCATCTTAAGTTTTTATTTATCTGCATTTGATAAACTTTCTTCCCATTGAATGGTACTTAGTTGATGGGAAGACTTTACAGAAAACACATGAATGATTTACGCCCCATCTAATAGAGATTACAGAACAAGTAATCAAAGCTAAATCCGACTCCAAATCTCATCCCCAAATCGCAACCCTAAATTCCAACCGCAAATCGCAACTCTAAATCCCAACCCCCAAATTTCGAATCACAGACCTCAAAACTGAACTTCCAAAGTAGAAATTTGACCTCTCAAATACAAATCAGAATCAAAAGAAAAGTAAAAACAAAAAACAGATCAAAATTAGAGTTCGAGAAATTGATGGAAATAGGAGAAATTTCGAACACACCTGAACAGAGAGACCACCGCTGCAGAGAGAGAGAGAGAAATTGGAGTAGATGAAAAGAGAAATCGATGGAGATGGAGAGATCGATCGACAGAGACCACGCAGCGAGCTCGCGAGGTCACTTGAAGCTCTCGTCGTTTCTTTTGTTTCAGAAAATAGAAGTTTTTGGCGTAATATGAAAATATTAAAAGAAAATTGCGGAAAGTAAAATTAATTTTCATTTTAGAATTGTCCACTAATTATAAATCTTAGTGACCTAATTTTAATTAGTTCATTAAATGTTAAAAACTGAACTTAGTGACCTGTTAGCAAAATGTCACTAGATTCATGCTATTAGTAACCTTTTTTCATATGGTCACTGAAAAATTGGTCACTATAAGCTTGTTTTCTTGTAGTGTGTATAAACATTTGGGTTGCTTTATTCACACCTCACACATTATTGAATACACCCCCCTACATGCTTAATTTACCCAACATCTATCATTTCAGATAAAGTTTATCTTAATACACTCTACATGTTTTTGCATAATACCCTCACACCACACACGTGTACATACACCACACACTATCCATATACACCTCACATAGGCTGCTTCAAAACAAAACAAAAAAGGCTCGCGCCGTCTTCAGCACGAAACAAAACTCTAACTGGCATATGAAACCGATAAGAAACTAATTTGATTCAAGTTATCCTGGGGCACAAACTGTAGAAATTCTTCTCTTGTTCTGTACTCTGTGTTACCATTTTTCTGCTCTTCCAATAATTATTGGATTGCCAAAGGACTCTCTTAATTGTTTGACCAACTAAAATATCTTCTGGAGCGTGAGAAATCACATCCAAGACCAAGCTATCACCTGGAACAATTGAAGCATAAATCTATGGTTGCACTCAAATGCAACTAGTAAGAGTTCTTTTTTTTATTTTTTATCAAACACTAGTAAGAGAATTATTCAAAGGTAGAATAACTGGACGAACTTAATTATCTTGTGTCAAATTGGGACGTTCAGTGGGAAGCATCTGCCTATGCACAACTCCTAGTGAGGGTAAGCAAAAATTCTCTTTCCCTTGAATATACTTTGAAAATGATTTGAGGTGTTTAAAAACGAAAAATATTTTTTTAATACACCCCCAAATCATTTTCAACGTATATTGAAGGGAAAGGAATTTTCGCTCACCTCCACCACAAGGACTTGTGCATGCAAAGGCTTCCCACTAAACCTCCCAATTTGACTCAAGGTAATTAAGTTCATCCAGTTATTCCACCTTTAAATAATTCTCTTAGTGTTTAAAAAAAATAATAAATCTATTACTAGTTGCATTTGAGTGTGATTTTCCTCCATAGAAAAACCATACATTTATGCTTCACTTGTTCCAGGTGATAGCTTGGTCCTGGACGTGATTTCTCACGCTCCAGAAGACATTTTAGTTGGTAGCATCCATTGGCAATCCAACATTTAAGCAAAGAGGAGAAGAATGGTTAACAGAGTTTAAAACAAGAGAGAATTCAAGAGTTTGTACCCAAGGATAACATGAATCAAAGTAATTTCTTATTGCCTTCACATGCTAGTTAGAGTTTTCTTTCATGGTGAAGACAACGCGAGCTTTTTCTTGTTTTGTTTTGAAGCAATCGATGCGAGGTTGATGTGGGGGTGTATGCGGAGAGTGTGGGGTGTATGTAGAACTATGGAGTGTGAGGGTAATATGAAAAAGTTGGGGTGTATTAAGATAAATTTAACTGAAAAAGTAGATGTGGGGTAAATTCAGCATGGGGCATATTCAACAATGTGCGAGGTGTGATAAAATAATCCAAATGTTTATACACTATGTTATACATAAAAATGCAAGTGACTAGAAAGAGTGATGGCATTGATGTTGATATACCTCTAGTAAATCATGGATACTACATTTGAGAACCGCACACACCTCAAACCCTTTAGAGATAGAGTCATCTTTTGCTACATCTTGATCTTCAGATGCCTCCGTACATTGCATCATTTTCTCTACAAAAATCAAAACCTAAAGAAATTTAGATCAAGAGGTGTCTTGTGCGTAATTGTGCACGAACTAGATAATCTACGGTCCTTTTAAATGATAAAGAGTGAGGGTCTAGAATGGAGATTTTGAAAACACAGTATGCATAAATCTGTGTGCGGTATTCGATTTTGATAGTTCTCATATGGTTTTCATTCATTCAGATCGATTTGGAAAGTGAGCCCTATAGACTTTACCATATCGTTAGTTCATCCTTCTCTTCATATTAATTGTTCACCCCACAAAAAAATCTCGTTAGTACATCCTTATCTTCATATTAATTGCTCACCCAACAAAGAAATCTTCACAATATTAAGAATTGTCTCATGCATTTTATATAAATAAATTAAATATTGTCCATAGAAAAATTAAGAAAAGTAGAAAGAATGAAAATTGAGGTAATTTACAATTAAGATACTATCATTAAAAAATATGAAAAATAATTTAAAATATTTATGGCTCGTTTGAAATTGCTTGTCACGCTTCGAACCCAAGTAGGTAAAAATTATTGAATCCAAAGTGCGAGTTAAAATTAAATATTAAAATAAAAAGAGATGTAAATGTGGGGGTGAAAATAATCTCTTAAGAATAATTAGGGTTCCTTACAGGAGTCAACGAAATATTAAAAATTGTATTTGTGAACCCGAAACCTAGAACTATAGTAGAATGCCCCACAAATTTACAAAATACCATAGGTTTTAGGAAGCCAATGACAATTTCCAAACTCATATGCATGCATATTTTGAGGTATATATTCACAAAAATGTGAAAAGATAAATTTTGGGGCAAAATAACCAAATCGTACTTATGTATTTTAGTTTCTCCTCCATGAATAACATGTATTAATTTGTGTAACATCTCGTAAAAAGTTTGTTATAAAATAATTTTCAGGAGATATTTTGGACACGTGCGTGATTATTTTGTACACGGAATCGTGTAATTTTACTGTTTTGGTGGGTGCACAATACCCCAAAACCCAAAATATCACATTTCTCTTTTTCTCATTTTTCTCTCATTCTCATTGTATGTGCACAGTGCACGTCGACGAAAACCCGTCAAACCGAGACGAACTAAAATCACCACCATCTTTGTCTCGACGCCCTGGACTCAACGGTGCAAACCGTTCATCCAAACTCCCAACCATTTGACGGGAAAAGCTCACGAAAGAACCAGAACTTCCCGACGATTTTCTCACTATTCTAGACCGAGGTGAGGTTTCTAACTACCATCATTGGGTTCCTCTCGTTGAGTAGATGAATTTTCATATGTCATTTGCTTGATTTGGTTGAGTTTTGAGGTAGATCGACGAAGCTACAGTAGCCGCAGCCTTTTGAGGCAATTACACGCCATTTCCCGAGCTTGAACGACCAAACCAAAGGTACTCCGTCAATCTACT
Organism: Gillenia trifoliata; assembly: GCA_018257905.1. NCBI lineage: Eukaryota > Viridiplantae > Streptophyta > Magnoliopsida > Rosales > Rosaceae > Gillenia > Gillenia trifoliata. Next base: position 3,027,223 of record CM031080.1, on the reverse strand, counting down.
CTTCTCTAGCTTCATTTTGACATAAAGAAGACAAAATTTGGCCAAGAAATGAAGAAGTTATAGAAATTTGAAAATTTCCCAGAAAACCGGCAAAAATTTCGGCGACGGCGACGGTGGCGACCGGCTGCTGACGTTAGCGATGATGTCAGCAACCAGTCCAGAATAGCCAGGTGACATCAGCGATGACGTCAGCAACCGGTCCAAACAGGCCAAATGACGTCAGCAGACCAGGAATATTCCTTTTAACGCCGTTGGGAATATTCTGTTAGATTTAACGGAGATGCTGGAATATTCCGTTAGATCTAATGCAGTCAATTGACGCAGTCAGTTGACCAGCGCGTTGACTGGCGCATTGACAAGCGCGTGAGCCGTGCGTGGAGTGGGACCTTATTTTTGAATTCCGTCAACGCGAGGCGACTCATGACGATGCATACTACCTAGGGGCAATACGTATGGTATTTTTTTTAGTGTTTCGGACCTCCGTGTTGCGCAAACAAGAGATAGGTTTAATTACTTAGTTTAATTATAACCTTTATGAGTTTAATCATTACTATAGTGATATCTCATATAGGTGAGACTTATCTAGAGGACTACTGGGGCTACTCAGGACAGGGGGGCTACGACCCAGCTACTTATAGGTGAGTGAGTAGGTCTTTGTTTTGATAAATGTATTATTACGTCTACTTTTTTAATGCTTTCTTTATTTTGTTAGCATGACTCATATCATATGTGATTGTTGGAGGTAGAACATTCGTATTATATTTGCCATACATGTTTCTATACTGTCGCTCATCAATAGATGTATAACACCCTGGGTATCAATACTCAGTTTTGTGGCCAGGACTAGCCTTGACGTTTGGAGATGTCACTACCAATACCGCTATGCAACTTTGGATCCATTGTAGGTACTAGCCTATTCTAGGTTGCACTAGGCAACTCGAACTTGTGTGACGCACTTTGTGCACAGCGATTAGCGTTTGACTCGCGTCACTGTAGTACTCAGCGTATTACTTATATACTTAGCATGTTCCTCGTAGCTTATCTACTTGGGCTTGTGTGTTTACATATGGATAAGCAGTCAGTCGTGAATTTCAAAAAGTACCCGTGTTTGTGCAGTCAGTTTGATTATCGGGGTTTACTCGTGTTTTTAGCATTTAGTTTGATGAACGGAGAGTACCCGTATTACTATTATAGTATTTTGAGGATCATACCGGGGAGTATGATGTATTTTCAAAAACTATACATGTTTTCCAGCGAGGGGATAGTATGCTCTTGAAAACAAAGGTTTTATCACACTTTGCTCTTTAATCCACTCACCTTTTTATGTTTTGCGTCCCTCTAAGACTTAGTGGCAGATTCGTTTTCCATTGAGGCATGGGCTTGCTTTGGCTGTGGTTGGTGGTTCTGACACTTTCTCCGGATTATGTAGGATTTGCTCCTACTTTTAGTTAATTTCTACTTATCCATCCTCACGAGGATGTGAATGTTTTTTTATTCCTTGCACTATTTACTATGCTCTGACTGTTATGCACCTGTAATAATGGGTTTTACCTATCACCGCACTCTTACTTCCGCTTCCAACTCTAAATCTACTCACTTTTTCACTTATACATGCATAATTGGCTTTCGCCACTTAACACGTGTCGGCCAGCACTTCCCGACACCTGGCGTGTCAGGATCGGGATGTGTCAGATTGGTATCAGAGCATAAGTTTTAGGCAGTCATGCAATTGTCACTCTGTGATATTTGCATTAATACTTTCTTAATCCAAGGGAGATGTTACTCCAATTTAAGAAAGTGGTTACAACTCTGGAGGATCATCCAGTGGAGGCTCTAACTCCAGCACACCTTGAGGAGGTAAATCCACTGTTGGTTCCCGTTTTTAGACTCAGGGCAGTTCAGGAGGCTCTAACACTACTTGTTGTCGTAAGTGCAACAACTATCATTCTGGAAAGTGTAGGCAGACAAGCCGAGGATGCTTTATTTGTGGTCAGGTGGGCCACAGAGCTAGTAATTGTCCTCAGAGGCAACAGAATCAGCAGGCAAGTATGGTTCCTCAACAACAAATGCCACCGTACGGATCAGGCCAGTTCCAGCAGCCATCTTCTGGCGGTGCTGTTCATTATCAGGGTGATGTGTGTCATTATTCTGGAGACGCTTACCATTTCCTTATGGGCGTTCCTCAGTTCACGCCGAACATTCCTCAATTCCAGGGAGGCTATACTCAGTTTCCCCAGAGCTTTCCGCAGTTTCAGGGAGGTTACCCTCTGTATCAGCAGGGCGGTTCGCAGTGGTATGGAGGCGATCAGTATCAGACCAGTGAGGCAACTTCTAGTGGTGATGGACCGAGCAAACAAACCGGTCGAGGAAACTAGTGACATGGCAGACAGGGTAGAAGTAACCAAGGATCTAGAGGTTGTACAGGCTAGTAGACACAGGGCCGAGTCACTAACATCACTGCCCAGGACGCTTAGACTAATCTTGATCTTGTCATAGGTATGTTGAACATTCTTGGTCACTTTGCTAGAGTTCTAATTGATTCAGGTGCTTCTCATTCAGTTATATCTCTTCAGCTTGCTCAAACCACTCAACAATACTCTACTCCTCTCGAGTATGATTTGGGTATTGCTCTGCCTAGAGGCGAAGTCTGTTATGTTCAGTGTGAGTACCCCGGATGTCATGTCCTTGTTAGCGGAGAGGATATGCCAACTAATCTGATTCCTTTGGACATCAAAGACTTCGATGTTATCATAGGAATGGATTGGTTATGTTGATGCACAAAATCGGGTGGACTTTGGAACAACGTAAAGTGTCAAGGTGAGATGACCTTCGCTAGATTGTTCAGGTCATCAAGTGAAAATAATGTATGATGTGAAAGAAATGGGAAGCGAACACAAGATGTACGTGGTTCACCCTAAGTTGGGCTACGTCCACGAAGGTAGAGGAGTTCTCATTAATAATGTAGAGTTTACATAATACATGGGTTTAGGCATAATCATCATTAGTGAGTTCTAATAAGGGATTAGGGGGTCTAAGATCATGAGAGCTTAATTGTGGGAGAATGATCTCCTTTTATAGTTGAGAAGAGTCCCATGGTTTCATCCGCGGTCGATGTGGGACTTTAGGAGCTTTCTCTGGTGTTGACACGTGTCATGTCGTGATTGGCCTCTTGGTTGGAGAGAAACTCGTGTGCTTCGGCGAGGGCGCCTCAGCGCGAACCCTTCAGTAGGTCTCTGAAGGTACGAAGTTGACCGGTGCTTGGTAGTTTCGGGATTGGTGAAGTATGGTACAAACAGGTTACATCAAAATCACACCATGGTTGATTGTCGTCGCAGGGTTGTCATTTTCCAGAGACCTGGCAGGTCTGTTGTGACTTTCACCGAAGAACGCAACGGTCTAAGACATGGACTCATCTCCGCCATGAGGGCGAAACGAATGTTGAGGAAAGGTTGTCAAGGTTACATCGCTCATGTTGTGGTGAACAACGAGAATGCGGCAAGAGTCGAGGACGTTCATGTCGTGAACCAATTTCCTGATGTATTTCTTGATGATCTACCTGGACTACCTCCGAATCGTGAAGTGGAGTTCACCATCGATCTTCTTCCAAGTACCAATCCTATTTCTCTTACACCTTACCGCATGGCTCCTGCAGAGTTAAGAGAATTAAAATTGCAGTTGCAAGAGTTAGTGATCAAAGGTTTCATCCAACCTAGCACCTCTCCTTGGGGAGCACCAGTCTTATTTGTGAAAAAGAAGGATGGAAGTTTGAGACTTTGCATCGATTACAGGCAGCTCAACCGGGTGACGATTAAAAGCCGTTATCCTCTACCTCGTATCGATGACTTATTTGACCAGCTCCGTAGTGCTCGAGTTTTCTCGAAAATTGATCTGAGGTTAGGATACTATCAATTCAAGATCAAACAGGATGATGTTCCCAAGACAGCATTTCGGACTCGATATGGTCATTATGAGTTCCTTGTGATGCCATTCGGGTTAACAAATGCTTCTGCATTGTTCATGGACTTGATGAACCGTGTATTTCGTCCCTACCTGGCCAAGTTCGTGATTGTTTTCATTGACGATATCTTTGTGTTCTCTAAGAGTGAGGTTGAGCATGCTAAGCATCTTTGTCTAGTCTTGAAGAGATTGCGGGAGAATCAGTTGTATGCAAAGTTCAGTAAGTGTCAGTTCTAGCTGACTGAAGTATCTTTCTTGGGACACGTTATATCCTCAGAAGGAGTTCTTGTTGAACCACAGAAAGTAGCTGCAATGGAGAATTGGGAGCGACCACAGACTGTCACTGAGATCCAAAGTTTTCTTGGTCTTGCCAGCTACTATTGGCGTTTTGTGAAGGATTTCTCGGCAATAGCCCTTCCTCTCACGAAGTTGACTAAGAAAGAAGTCAAGTTTCAGTGGGATGATGATTGCAAACGGAGTTTTCAGAATTTGAAGCATTGTCTCACTCATGCACCTGTCTTGGCACTTCCCGATGACAGTGGGAATTTCGAGGTCTACAGTGATGCTTCTTTGAATGGTCTAGGCTGTGTTTTGATGCAGCATGGTAGGGTAATCGCTTATGCATCCCGTCAATTGAAGCCGCATGAAATGAATTGCCCTACTCATGACCTGGAATTAGCAGTCATTGTCTTCGCATTGAAAATCCGGCGACATTATCTCTACGGAGAAACGTGCAAGATCTTCACTGATCACAAAAGTCTGAAGTACTTGCCTACGCAGAGGGATCTGAACCTGAGACAACGAAGGTGGATGGAGTTTATTAGTGATTATGATTGTTCTATTGAGTGCCATCGCGAACGAGCTAACGTCGTCGTGGATGCACTCAATAGGAAATCATCTCATGGTCGGCTCAACGCACTGTACGCCTCTCACATTCTTCTTTTGACTGATCTCAAGAGTACTGGTGCAGTCTTAGGTTATGATCATACTGGAGCTTTGTTGGCCAACTTCTCTGCTAGACCTATTCTGTTGGATCATATTCGTGAGGCTCAGGCGAGCGATCCTACTTCTCAGAAATTGATTCAAGCAGTTCTTGACGGTACCAGAGATGACTTCAGGGTCCGACGTTCAGACGAATTACTCCTGATGAATGACCGGATGTATGTGCCTAACGATGCGGACTTGAAAAGGTTAATCTTGGATGAGGCGCATGTTTCCACCTATGCCATGCATCCAGGTAGTACTAAGATGTACCATACTATCCGACATTTCTACTACTGGCGTAGAATGAAAAACGAGATTGCAGAGTACGTGAGTCGTTACTTAATTTGCCAGCAGGTCAAGGCAGAAAGGAAGAAACCGTTTGGATTACTACAGTCACTTCCCATCCTTGAGTGGAAGTGGGAGAATATCACCATGGACTTCGTGTACAAGCTACCCCTAGCTCGTGGAGGCTATGATGGTATTTGGGTGATTGTTGATCGATTGACCAAGTTAACTCACTTCCTGCTAGTTCGTGAGAATTATTCTCTTGACCGTTTGGCTAAGCTTTTCATTGACGGAGTTGTCAAATACCACGATGTTCCTGTCAATATTATCTCCGATCGTGACCCCAGATTCACTTCGAAGTTTTGGAAAGCTTTCCAAAAAGCGTTGGGTTCAAGATTACTGTTTAGCACTGCTTATCATCCTCAGACAAAAGGACAGTCGGAAATAACTATCCAGACCCTTGAGGACATGCTGAGGTCCTTAGTGCTACAGTTCGAAGATAAGTGGCATGATAATCTTTCTTTGGTAGAGTTTGCCTACAACAACAGCTTTCATTCGAGTATCGGCATGTCTCCATTCGAGGCGTTGTATGGTAAGCCTTGCCGAACCCCCTTGTGTTGGTCAAAAGTTGGTGAGCGAGCTCTTGTTGGTCCTGAGATCGTAGAGGAGACGACTCAGAATATCCAGGTAATCAAAGGAAACCTGAAAGCTGCCCAGGATCGACAGAGGAGCATTGCCAACCGTCACTTGACCGACCGAGTCTATTCAGTTGGTGACATGGTGTCCTTGAAACTATCGCCATGGAGAGGCGTTGTGCGATTCAGGAAACGGGGAAAGTTGAGTCCTTGTTACATCGGTTCCTATGTCATCACCGAACAGATTGGTGAGGTTGCTTATCGACTTGAGTTACCTTTCGAGTTGTCAAGGGTGCACAATGTCTTCCATGTGTCCATGTTCCGACATTATATCTCCGACCCATCTCATGTTATTCATCCTCAACCGTTGGAGATCAACCAGGACTTGACTTATAACTAGTTACCGGGACCATCCTGGATTGGAAAGACAAAATTCTACAGAACAAGTCGATCCGTTTAGTGAAGGTTTTGTGGAGAAATCACTATGTGGAAGAGGCGAATTGGGAAACAGAAGAGCGCATGAGAGCCAACTACCCCTACATGTTTTTCGCTTCTACTTAATTGTAATTTGAATTTCTAGGACAAAATTTTCTTAAGGGGGTAGATTGTAACATCCCGTAAAAAGTTTGTTATAAAATAATTCCCGGGGGATATTTTGGACACGTGCATGATTATTTTGTACACGGGATCGTGTAATTTTATTGTTTTGGTGGGTGCACAATACCCCCAAAACCCAAAATATCTCATTTCTTCTCCTCTTCCCCGTTACTTTCTTTTCTTTTTTTTCCTTTATCCTCATTTCTCTTTTTCTCATTTTTCTCTCTCGTTCCCACCGTATGTGCACAGTGCAAGTCGATGAAAACCCGTCGAACCGAGGCAAACTAAAATCACCACCATCTTCGTCTCGACGCCCTAGACTCAACAGTTTGACGAGAAAAGCTCACGGAAGAACCGGACCTTCCCGACAATTTTCTCGCTATTCTAGACCGAGGTGAGGTTTCTAACTACCACCATTGGGCTCCTCTTGTTGAGTAGATGAATTTTCATATGTCATGTGCTTGATTTGGTTGAGTTTTGACGTAGATCGACGAAGCTACAGTAGCTGCGGCTTTTTGAGGCAATTACAGGGCATTTCCCGAGCTTGTACGGCCAAACCAAAGGTACACCGTCATTCTATTCCTCTCTAGCTTCATTTTGACATAGAGAACATAAAATTTGGCCATGAAATGAAGAAGTTATGGAGATTTGAAAATTTCCCAGAAAACCGGCCAAAATTCTAGCGACCAGTGGCGCCGGCGACCGGCCGCTGACGTCAGCGATGACGTTGACAATCGGTCCAGACCGACCAGGTGACGTCAGCAGAACAGGAATATTCCTTTTAATGCCGTTGGGAATATTCCGTTAAATTTAACGGAGATGCTGGAATATTCCGTTAGATCTAACGCTGTCAATTGACGCCGTCAGTTGATCGACGCGTTGATTGGGGCATTGACCAGCGCGTGAGCCGCGCATGAGCCACGCGTGGGGACGCATGGGACCTTATTTTTGTATTTCGTCGACGCGAGGCGACTCGTGACGACGCATACTACCTAGGGGCAGTACGTATGGTATTTTTCAAAGTGTTTCGAACCTACGTGTTGAGCAAACAAGGGATAGGTTTAATTAATTAGTTTAATCATTACTATAGTGATATCTCATATAGGTGAAACTTATCCAGAGGACTGCCGGGGCTACCCAGGACAGGGGTGCTACAACCCGGCTACTTATAGGTGAGTGGGTGGGTCTTTGTTTTGATAAATGTATTATTACGTATGGTTTTTCAATGCTGTCTTTATTTTGTTAGCATGACTCATATCATATGTGATTGTCAGAGGTAGAACATTCGTATTATATTTGCCATACATGTTTCTATATTGTCGCTCATTAATAGATGTATACCACCCTAGGTATCAGTACTCAGTTTTGTGGCCAGGACTAGCCTTGACGTTTGGAGATGTCGCTACCTGTACCGCTATGCAACTTTGGATCCATTGTAAGTACTAGCCTGTTCTAGGTTGCACTAGGCAACTCGAACTTGTGTGACGCACTTTGTACACAACGATTAGCGTTAGACTCGCGTCATTGTAGTACTCAGCCTATTACTTATATACCTAGTCAGTTCCTCGTAGCTTATCTACTTGGGCTTGTGTGTTTACATATGGATGAGCAGTCAGTCGTGATTTTCGGGGAGTACCCGTATTTGTGCAGTCAGTTTGATTATCGGGGTTTACCCGTGTTTTGAGCATTTAGTTTGATGAACAGGGAGTACCCGTATTACTATTATAGTATTTTGAGGATCATACCAGGGAGTATGACGTATTTTCAAAAACTATATATGTTTTCCAGCGAGGGGATAGTATGCTCTTGAAAACAAAGGTTTTATCAAACTTTGCTTTTTGACCCACTCACCTTTTTATGTTTTGCGCCTCTCCAGGACTTAGTGGCAGATTCGTTTTCCATTGAGGCGTGGGCTTGCTTCGGTTGTGGTTGGTGGTTCTGACTTTCTCCAGATTATGTAGGATTCGCTCCTACTTTTAGTTAATTTCTACGTATCCATCCTTACGAGGATGTGAATGTTTTTAGTCCTTGCACTATTTACTATGCTCAGACTATTATGCACCTGTAATAATGGTTTTACCCATCACCGCACTCTTACTTCCACTTTCAACTCTAAATATACGCACTTTTTCACTTATACATGCATAATTGGCTTTCGTCACTTAACACGTGTTGGTCAGCTCTTTCCGACACCTGGCGTGTCAAGATCGGGTTGTGTCAATTTGTGCCAAATGTTATCACACATACTTCTTCCTTAGAACTACACCAGTGATTTGATTCTCCATCCCCAGAGATATGTAGGCAGTCCAATCCAGTTTTAATCACACCCTTCAATCAACCCCATTCACCCTTCGCCGGTGTTCATGGGCAACTCTGATCGAATTTGGCCTCTGTCCGCAGATGTGCGCAAATTTAATTCCAACAGTTGGTGCTTTCATTGAGAGAAGAATCATATTCTCCTAACCAAAATCACTCTACCGTGAGCAACAACAAGAACAAGGGGAACGATTACAGTGACTCCATGCCTGATTGAAGGAGGCCCAAACCATGGTGGAACTTTTTTTATGCTTTTGCAGCAAAAAAAAAAATCCTAGAAACTACTAACAAACTGGGGGCAACGCAATCAGTCCCTAAAAGATAAGATTCTTATCTTTTCTACCTATATTTTAATTGTTGTTTTCTGAGTACACAATTGAATTGTCTTTGCATTAAACGGATTACCTGGACCATGCATATAGGGTTTTATTCAAATTTCTTATAACTAAACTAACTACTCTGTGTGGTATCTGACGCCTAAACTAAAAGTAATCCACAATTGGCCATACAATCTGCATATTTTGAGCATACTTTTATGCTTCTGTGCAAATTGTTTGATTTTTGAAAATCGTCATATTGTGCCCTGATCACTAATGCACTTTCATGGAGCAAAAAGCCATGATAAGTACAAGAAAACATCAAAGGCCTCGTACCAGGCAGTGGCAGAGCCAGGAATTCTTGTGAGGAGGGGCCTCTCACAATGTAAAAAAAAAAACGGGTAGTATTTCTAAAATTACTAACCAAAATATCATAATATGTATCCAAAATAACCATATTTATCCTCGACGAATTTTCATATTTTAAAACCATTGCATAATAACCTCGTCATTTATACTATTGAAAGAATTATTAGACTCAATAGGGAGAATCAACAAAAAATTTACAAACCCTAAAACTCAAGTAAGAGGTAGAATTGAGTAGAAACGAATAAAAATTATAGACAATAATAGAGATTTACAAACTTTATTGTTGCTTATTGAATGGATTTGTAATTTTTTTTTTTTCGATAAGTTGAATGGATTTGGAATTTAGAATGACAAAAAAAGAAATTTTGAGAATGAGATAGAGAATAGGGAATAGCTCTCGAATCTCTGGGTTGCACCATGAAAGAGATTAGATTAGGGTGTGGAGCAAGTTTTTTATTTTTATAAATGAAAGTGAATGATGGGTTAATTTTATGGCAATTAGCTAAAATAATCACTTTTTGATATTTGGTTGCAGAAATGATCAATTTTTAGCATGTCATCATTATATCATCGTTATGTCATCGTTGTCTCGTCGATATCTGACCAATATGTCGTCGTTACTAAAAAATGATCATTTATGCAAACAAAATATCAAAAAGAGATCGTTTCAGTTAATTGCCCCTAATTAGGTTTAATTTATGATAAAAGACCATCACACGAGATAATAATTGAATTTATTTTAAGTGTTTGATCAATAGGAGGGTTTTAGAGCAAGAGAAAGAGGTATAATACACACACACACATTTTTTTTTTTTTTTTTCAAGGTTAAGATAGGCCCAGGACCACCATGGTCCCTTGGTGCCTCCGCCAATGGTAACAGGGTTCTGCGAAAGTCTGACGAATTCACATACTAGGATTAAGGAATTAAACCAGCCATTCAGAGCATGACAACGCAATCCTCTAAGCTCCAAAGTTTGCAAGTTCAATTTGGATATGGATCACGACGGCATCGGATCACCATCACTATAAAACCATAGATGATCCGCAGTAAGGGAAGAAAACAACGAAGTAGCCTACTCCCTCATCAACTCGGACTTGCATAAGCAATTAGACAAGATATCGGACTGCGCCTACTTGAACTGCGCCGCTCTTCAAAGCCGAATTTTGATCCACGACACACAGTCAACGAAACGGATCTGTGATTTCAATCCGACTCAGAGCAACGCCTCCCGACGAACCTGCACAACTAGCATCATTCGCTGGATTTGCACGACTTACTCTGCGATTTGTGCAATCAATTCCGCACTACTCAGTAATGATTGCTCTGGAATCCGGAATCACAATGGTCACTTTGAAAATCAAATGAGTCACAGCAGCAGCTCCACTGTACCCAGAATCAGCTCTATTGGAATGAATGAAATAGCAGCATAGGTACAGCTAGCTGCTATGAGCTGCTACTGTGTGTGTTGTGTGTTGCGATTGTGTGTTCGGTTGTTGCTGCGTTTTTCTTCTCATCAAGCTACCTCCAAGTTGATCTCACTTTCTTAATTCTAGGACTCTTGTCTCTCTTGTAACTTGTAATTAAATATTTAGTCTGACTCATGGAGGTGATTAAGGGTTGCTGGGGTTTATCCAGTGCTAGGGTTTATACAGTGGCCCTTCTCCTTTCTCAAGCTCTCTTTAAGTAGCCTCACCTTGTAAACATTATTCATGATGAAATACAAATATCATACATTAAAATTCATTAAGGTCCAATTCAGTGGTGGCGCCAGAACTAGCCAGTGTGATATTTAACTTGAAGTTGCACATCAACCAGCAGCACCACTCGTGACGATTGCTAGAACTAGACTGCCCAATTATTCCGCGATGACTACTTAGACACAATGCCTAATTGATCAACAAGGTCAATCCGACCTGGCCACAAAATATTTGAATTCATATATTAAATATCCGTCGATATATCCTAATAGAAGCGTTCTTCAACTTAACAATAACATCTCATAACCTGTCACAACACCAACACAACCCTTCTTCAACATCACATAGACCTAAACAAGACTTCAACAATATAAACCCTAAAAACAACATGTCAACAAGTATTCGTAAACCTACATCAACTTTCCTACACTTGCATACTAAAAACTTCCATTAACATATTTTGGAAATAATGGGTATGCTTTACTGTTACAACTCATCCCTAATTTTCCCATGTAAATTTTCGTGCATAGTTGTGAAATTACCAAAATACCCCTAAAGGGTACGTGTTGACTTTTGTTGACTTTGTCGTCCTGACAAGTATCAAGGATTCTTTCAACTTATTCTTACAGTACTCGTTTATACGAACGCGTGGGCGCAAGCAGAGCGTAATTTGGAGTTAGAACGAACATTCTACAGGACTTTAAAGTTCAAGGGCGATTTAGTATTTCACGTTGGTAGCATATTTTTGTAAATTTTCTTTTATTTTAATTATTTTTCTCTTTTAGAAAATTGGGAGAATATTTAAATTAAAGAAAATTATAATTTTGAGTTTCAAAACCCTAACCCTATTTTTCTCCCCGAATCTCCTTTCTTCTTCTCGGCGACACACACACCCACAAACCAAAATTCGTTGAATTTCATCGAATCCAGACCACCACAATGACCTTCCCTCACTATTGAACGAAGCCCCAGTCCTCATCTCTTGAAAGTCGAAACCAAAATCGTTCAAACTAAAGAACTCCAACGAGACCCCGTTGTTCAGCTAATTTCCCGTTGTTTCCGGCGAAGGTAAGCCTCAAGACCACTACCATTAGATAGGTCTCGTTGAGCAGATGAATTTTCATGTATTATACGCCTTAAACGGTTGAATTTTTATGCAAAGGGAACGGAAGAAACATTCCCCAGTTTTTGGCAAAGTTCCGATGAGTTCCGTGTGTTTTTGACCTGTTTTAGGCCATCTCCGATTAGTTTTTTTATTCTCAATAGGTATATTCTTATTTCTCTGTTCGTGAGCTTCGTTTTGATATAAAGATCACGAAATTTGGTTGAGTAACAAAGCCAAACGGACCCTATACATTTTCCGGCCAAAATCTGCAGAAACCGGCAAGTTGTAGCCCAGATCGGGTCAACCCGACCAGTTGACCCGGTGCCGACCCGTTGACCCGATCCATTTCCAAATCCAGATCGGAATATTCCTGAAATATTCCGTCTAACAGAAGCTAACGGAATATTCTGATTCTGACAGAATATTTCGTTATATTTAACGGAATATTCTGTTATACTTAATGGAATATTCCGTTATACTTAACAGAATATTCCGTCTAGAAAAATAAATAAATGAAAATTTCGAACATCGAAAATTTCAATTCGAGCCCTGTTTCTCTATATTTCTTGTGGTATTTAATTAGTTGCACCTCAAAGGGTTATTTACTTAGGGAAAGTTATTAAGTCGATTCTTTAAATTATGTTTAGGGGACCGTACATCCCGGCTTTTGCGGGATCAAGACCTACAGGAGGACTACACTCCCGAATACCTGTGAGTGGACATTTGTTTTACATAATGGTCTTATATCTTAGTATATATAAATAAATAGTTACTTGGTTTTGAAGCTTTGATGTGATCATGCCTATACATGTTTGATATTTGAGATTTACTTTTCTTGATTACGTATTTTGATACGACACTTGAATATTTACAAAAATGTGATATTTGAGATACGAATTTCTTACTTGGACATGATCATGAATTTTACACCAACAAATGTATATGTTTTCACACACTTAGTATGTTTTCACCACGTTTTAGTATCGTCTCAGTATCGTCTCACGGCCGTAGGACAAGTCTCACATGTATGGGTCACACGCACTGTACACCAGGGGTATTGTCCGGTAAATACCTTAGTGCAAGCTTGTCTTTACATTTGCGTTTATTATTTGGGGGAGGTCCCTCAACTTAAAGATTTGGGTGTGACGCGCTGATCGCGCAAGAGCTTACATGGGTGTGGTACTAGGAGTACAAAAGTGATTATAACGTAAATAGCTTGTACAGGGTTAGAGGGAGGTCCCTCAGCATGTACATGGGTGATTACTTATATACCTTATGATATTCTTCTTATATATATATATATATATATATATATATATATATCCAATCCATTCTGGTTACGGAAAACGAAGACTTCCACCTATTACCAAGAAAGAGAATCATGCCTTTTTGATGACATGACAAGAAATCCTTAAATGAAAGCAAAATTGTGGATCCACAAATCCGTTATCTCTTCGTGCATTAACCGCTTCTGAGCGAAAATCCAATCTTTTAAGTGAAAAAGGTTTCTTCATAAATACAATTATGCCGCCGAATACAATTACTTTGAAGAAGTCGCAAGTGCGGGTTCAGTTCAAATGGGAAGTACGAAACACTCAATGGAGAATAGGGATCGCTATGCCGAAGAAAAGAGAGAGGTTGTATATATATATATATATATATATATATATATCGTGATATCTTGGAAAAATGGTTTATATTGTGATAAGCTGAATTTTTGTGTTTTACCATGAATTTATCTTGTACAAGAAGGTATCCGGTATTTTTGTTTCTACTCAATGAGTTTTACTTGACCAAAGTATATGTAGTATGATTTTTATTTATATACTGGTTTCCAAACAGGGGGTTACTATTAGGGCTAGGTTCGGTTCGGTTTTTGGCCAAAACCGAAACCAAACAGAAATTACTGTTCGGTTCGGTTTTTTTTTAGGGTTTTTTTTTGTTCGGTTTGAATTCGGTTCGGTTTTTTCCTGTTCGGTTTGGATTCGGTTTGGTTTTTTTTTTTAATACGAAAATTCTTTTGTTAAAAAAAAAAAAATTTGAACAATGAATGATTATACAAAGCCAACCAAACAAATAGACGAAAGGCATACATATTAAATCATAAAGAGTTAATTCTAATAAGTAGGAAAATGAGGAAAAATTAGTTCCAATTATTGATTGGCAACCATGTATTATGGGCTGGAAGGACAATCAAAATAACCAAATTTAAAACATTGGTTTGGATAATCATATCCCAGAAACCTTACAATTATAATCAGTAGAAAAGGACCTAACCATTAAAATCCAACAAATCAATACAAAAATCTCAATACTTCAAACACTAGAACAAGACCAGTTCTCATATCCCAAATAAACTACAAAAAACCCATCAACCCAAATAAAATTACAATATTCAATCACTACCCAAATAAAAGAGAGTGTAGTCTAGGGTTAATATATAGGGAATAAGGCTTTTTAAATGTTTGGGCCAAGTGTGGGCCTATTAAGCTTGTGTTGAAATTGGACTAATATTTGGAATTTGGCTTGAAAAATTAATACCCAATAGAAATAAATAAATAAAATATTAATTTATATTTATTCGGTTTGGTTCGGTTCGGTTCGGTTTTTTAACCATTGAAACCGAAACCGAACCAACCAATTTCAGTTCGGTTCAGTTTTTTGTACTTCGGTTCGATTTTTTTCGGCCTCGGTTCGGTATTCGGTTCTGTTTTTTTCGGATTTCGGTTTTTCGAACCCACCCCTAGTTGCTATATTCAAAAAGAGAAAATAGCTTTAGAAAAACTTTCTTTTTCGTCCACTCACACCTTATTGTTTTGCGCCCCCTTCAAGACCTAGTAGCGGTGCGTTCCATTGACATTGAGGCATAGCATGGCGGCTCTGGTTTCCTCCAGATAATGTAGGGAGTTTATCTTTCATTCAGTTTCTTTAATAACATCCATCCCTGTTATAGATAGAAATTTTAGGAGCTTGACTCTATGTTTTATTTCTGTTGCCTTACATTAGTTACGCTCTGAACCTTGTGCATATTTGTAATAAATTCTGCAAACTATTTGACAATTTAAATTGTATAATTTAAATGTTGTCATGCGTAAAATGGCTTCGTCACTTCCAAGTGTCGGCCATCACGTTCCGAACTCGGTATCCACGTGGGCATCGAGGACGGGGTGTGTCAGCTTGGTATCAGAGCATAGGTTCAGAGAATTCTCATGACAATCACTTAGTGTATGTCACTCTTGTACTGAGTATCTTAGTGTTTCTTTCAACAGAGCTATGCCACCTCAACGTCAGCCAGTTTTACCTGACTATGTCCAGTTGGGTCAAGTCATTGCTAATGCATTACATGGCAATAGAGGTCGTACTTTTCCTGAGATTGCTCATGGTTTAGGAGTGTGGGAACTTGAGGGTAATGCTACTGGGGAAACTGCCGAGCTGTGGCTCTAGAAGGTAAAGAAGACGTTCAAGAGTATGAATTGTCCAGAGGACCAGCGTGTGATTACTACTGCTTTCTTCCTTATTGGAAGTGCCAGCAGTTGGTGGGACACAAAGGAGAGTACCTTCCCTCAGGGTACACATGTTACTTGGGAGCAGTTTAAACAGTGGTTTTGTGTTCGATTTTTCACTCCTGAGTACAAAGCTAGAAAGAGGTGAGAATTTATTGATCTGAAATAGGGTAGTATGTCAGTGTCTGAGTATGGGACACAGTTCAGGGAGCTTATGAGGCATTGTCCCGTGATGGAAAACAACCCGGTGGAATTAGAGACTCAGTTTCACGAGGGACTCAGATGAGACATCAGGATCATCACTGCTTCTCACAAGTACTCGACTTATCAGATGCAGCTGGAATTGGCACTGAACGTTGGGCAATCCATGGTTAGTGACTATGCTGCAGGCAGTGGTACTGGATATGATAGAGGACGTCAACAGGGTAAATTTTCTACAGGCGGTCCAAGGAAATAACAGGGTTTCAAAAAGAGCGATCAGAGCTCTAGTTTTTCCTGTGGAGGTTCTAGCTCAGGTTCTCATCCTGGTGGAGGATGCATGGGCAATTCTCAGTATTCTATTAGCTCAGTGAGATCCGATAGACCTTTATGTGGGCGATGTGGTCGGCGACACTTCGGTTCTTGTCAAGTTCGTTCAGATGGGTGCTATAATTGCGGTCAGCTTGACCATTGGCGTAACGACTGTCCCCTACTTCAACAGCAGGGTAGTGGGAGCATGGCTTCGGGACCTGCACAGAGGACAAATCAGGGTGGTAGCAATCAGCAACAAGGGCAGAAACAAAATCAAAATTCTGGAGCAGTATCAAGCAGCACACAAACCTGTCAGGCGAGCCGCGGTGGTCCATCTCAGAGAGAAAGAGGTGGAAGCCGCACAAGAGGTCGTACTGGAGGCCAGGCACATGGCAGAGTCTACACAATGTCTCAGCAGGACACTCGAGCGAGTCTAGGAGTGATTATGGGTACATTAAATATTTCTGGCTTTCATGCTAAAGTTCTAATTGATTCGAGTGCCACTCACTCGGTTATATCTCATATGTTTGCTCGAAAAGTCAATCTGCAACCGACACCTCTTCAGTGTGAGTTGGTTATACCTCAACCCTTATGGCAAACAAGCATCATTCAATGGGAATTTAGAGATTGCCCAGTTTTCGTCGGCGACGAACTCATGGAGTCAAATTTCACTCCGTTAAATATTGTTGATTTTGATCTTATTCTGGGTATGGATTGGTTATCCAAGTACCATGCCTTAGTGGATTGTCACACCAAGGTAGTCACATTCCGAAAACTTGGTAGACCAGAGATTATCTTTCAGGGTGAGAGACGAATTTTGTAGAATAGCCTGATTTCGGCGTTGAGGGCAAAGAAATTGTTGCAAAAGGGTTGTCAAGGATACTTGGCTCATGTGGTTATGAAAAAAGATCACCCAGCTCGAGTTGAGGATGTTCGCGTGGTCAACGAATATCCAGACGTGTTTCCTGAGGATTTACCTGGATTGGCTCCCTACAGGGAAATCAAGTTCACGATCGATCTTGTGCCAGGTACTGATCCTATTTCTCGAGCCCCTTACTGTATGGCTCTAGCTGAGTTGAGGGAGTTGAAAACTCAAATCTAGGAGTTAGTTGACAAAGGGTTTATTCAACCTAGTACTTCACCTTGGGGTGCTCCTGTTTTGTTCGTCAAGAAGAAGGATGGGAGTATGCGTTTGTGCATCGATTACAGGCAACTTAACCGAGTGACTGTGAAAAACCGTTATCCGTTGCCTCGCATTGATGATTTGTTCGATCAGCTTAAAGGTGCACGAGTTTTCTCCAAGATTAATCTTAGAACTGGATATCATCATATATGTATTCGCAAGGAAAATGTGCCCAAAACTGCATTCTAAACTCGATACAAACATTATGAATTCCTAGTGATGCATTTTGGACTGACTAATGCCCCAGCCGCTTTCATGGACTTGATGAACAAAGTCTTTCGACCATACTTGGACCAGTTCGTGATAGTATTCATTGATGACATTCTGATATATTCCAAAAGTGAGGCAGAGCACGTTGAGCATTTGAGAATGATTTTGGAAAGCCTAAGAGCAGCACAGTTGTATGCCAGGTTCCGCAAATGTCAGTTTCTTGGGGCACGTGATTTCTGCTGAAGGTATTTTTGTTGATCCGCAGAAGGTGGATGCAATGGTAAATTGGGAGCAACCGACCAATGTGACCGAGGTAAGGAGTTTCTTGGGTCTAGTTGGCTATTATCGGCGTTTCATACAAACTTCTCATCTATAGCAGAACCACTTACCAAGCTTACCAAAAAAGAAGTTAAGTTCATTTCGGATGATAGTTGTGAGCGGAGTTTCCAAGAACTAAAGCATCACCTTACTCATGCACCAGTCTTAATTCTTACTGATGAGAGTGGTGAATTCGATATCTACACGGATGCCTCGTTGCATGGTTTGGGTTGTGTACTGATGCAACATGGGAAAGTTATTGCCTGAAAGTTATTGCCTATGCTTCTAGGCAACTCAAACGACATGAGATTAATTATCCCACCCATGATCTGGAGTTAGCTGATGTGGTCTTTGCTTTGAAGATTTGGCGACACTATCTTTACGGAGAAACTTGTCTTGTCTTCACAGACCACAAAAGCCTTAAGCACATTTTCACACAAAATGAATTGAATATGAGACAGAGGAGATGGATGGAACTAATTAGTGAATACAATTGCACCATCGATTATCATCTTGGTAAAGCTAATGTCGTGGCCGACGCTCTTAGTCGGAAATCTCATGGACAGTTAGCATCGATTTGGTCAACTTACATTCCGGTATTGGCAGAGTTGAGGAGTATTAGTGCAAACTTCAACGTAGATAATCAAGGAGCCCTACTAGCTCATTTCCATGTTAGACGTGTCCTTGTTGATAAAGTTTGAGAAGCCCAAGAAGAGGATTTTGAGTGTAGGCAACTAAAGGATGAAGTCCTTGGCGGAATAAGAACCGATTACGTAGTCAGAGAAGATGGAACCTTGATGTTGGGGAACAAACTTTTTGTACCGAAAGAGAATAGTGGACTAAAAAGGGAAATCCTAGATGAGGCACACATTTCAGCATATGCTATGCACCCAGGCAGTACTAAAATATACCACACTATCCGACCTTACTACTATTGGCCAAAAATGAAAAGGAATATCGCCAAATACGTAAGCTAGTGTTTTACTTGTCAGCAGGTGAAGGAGGAGAGATAGAAACCCTCGGGTTTATCGCAGCGACTTCCTATTCCAATATGGAAGTGGGAGAATGTTACCATGGACTTTATGTACGGGCTACCACCTACCCGAGCGAAGTGTGATGGTATTTGGGTGATTGTCGATCGACTTACTAAGACTGCTCACTTCTTACCAGTTCACCAGGACTTAAAGTTGAATAAGTTAGCAAGGATGTTCATAGATCATATTGTCAAACTTCATGGCGTAAATTTCCATCATCTCAGATAGAGATCCGAGATTCACTTTCAAATTCTATACAGCATTTTAGGATGCCATGGGAACAAAATTACTGTACAGTACATCCTTTCATCCACAGACTAATGGTCAATCCAAACCTTGGAGAACATGTTGAGAGTTGTTGTTCTTCATGTTACAACCTGTCCCAAATTTTTATGAAAAATTACCAAAATACCCCTAGTGACCAATGTTGACTTTTGTTGACTTTTCGTTATGACATGTGAAAAATTATTTCTTTACATATTCAAATAGTACTCGCCGATACGAACACATGGACGCAAGCAAAACTCAATTCGGAGTTAAAACGAACGTTTTACAAAATTTTAAAATGTAGGGGCATTTTAGTAATTTCACACCCGTAAGTAAATTAGGGTTTTTGGCTGGCTGCTGTGCAGCCAACCCCCTCATTCCCTCTCACTTTGCACGATCTCTCCCACCTCTCTCTCTCTCGGCCAAAAAACCACCAAAACCCTAAAATTTTGGACGAATCACAAAACCGTCGAACCGTCGCTCAAGATCATTTGCGATCGTCTCATCATTCTTGATGGGACTATGAGTTCAGAATCCCCAAACTCAAGCCTAGTTGGCCAAACCGACGCCGAAACGAAAACGACAAAGTGCCATTCAAGTTTCTATACAATCCCGACTTAGATAAGCCTCGAAACCATTTCCATTGGTTTTATTATGTTGAGTAGGTTCAAATCGACATAAAGAACGTGGAATTTGGTGCAGTTTTGAAGGAGAATGAAATGAGGGTTTCCCGAAGCCTTCCGGCCAATTTCAGACCATCTCCGGCCATTTTTCTGGCCCCAAATTGGTATGAAAATATTCTACTCTTCAATACCTTCATTTTGATATATGGCACGTTGAATTTGGCCAAGGAATGAAGGAGTTATGAATTTTTGAAGTTTTGGGATTAAATCGGTATTTTTCCAGAAATTCCAGCGAACCAGCGGCGGAGGACGGCGGCGCCGGTGCTGGCTCCGGCGACCGGCGAGAGGTTGAGGGTGAAGGAATATTCCGTCAACGGTAACGGAATATTCCTGACGGCATCAGAATATTCCGTCAGAAAAGGTATATTCCGTTAAACCTAACTGACGGCATTAATTCTAACGGTGCTGACGTCAGCAGCGCGTGGCTGACGTCATCTGCGCGTGGGGGTGACGTCATCCAGCGCGTGCCAGCGCGTGCAGCGCGTGCCAGCGCGTGCCAGCGCGTGCCAGCGCGTGCCAGCGCGTGCCAGCGCGTGCAGCGCGTGCCAGCGCGTGCCAGCGCGTGCCAGCGCGTGCCAGCGCGTGCAGCGCGTGCCAGCGCGTGCCAGCGCGTGCAGCGCGTGCCAGCGCGTGCAGCGCGTGCCAGCGCGTGGCGACACATGCCAGGGCATGCCGGCGCATGAAGGCTTCTTCCGGCGCGTGCAAGGTTTTCGGGCCCTGGAAATCATTTTTCGAGCCCGTTTTCGCTAAAATAGTATTATTTTTGGGTTCTTTTTATATAAGGGCTAAAATAAATCATATTAGGGATGTTTTAACTCTTTCCCCTCATATAAATAGGTAATCCTTCGACCCAACAATTCGAGGAGGGCAACGCCGAGG
Source organism: Gillenia trifoliata (assembly GCA_018257905.1). Classification (NCBI taxonomy): domain Eukaryota; kingdom Viridiplantae; phylum Streptophyta; class Magnoliopsida; order Rosales; family Rosaceae; genus Gillenia; species Gillenia trifoliata. The sequence continues at coordinate 3,006,373 of CM031080.1, read as the reverse complement.
GGGATTTCACTCCCGATCACCTGTGAGTGGACTTTTGTTTTATTAAATGATTTCTATGCTTTGATATAATTATGAATTTAAATGATTTTTGAGGTATGAGTATATATGGATATATATCATGAAATGGTTTACATTATGTTTTCCGATATTGCATAAGTATATTGGTATTTAATTTATAGCTTCTAAGCATGATTATATTCGATTATACAAGGTTTGAATATTTGGGAAATTATGAAGTATATGATATTCCTCACTTTTACACATGATGTATATACGTATGTTTTCAAAGACACTTGGTATGCTTTCACTACGTTGTAGTACCGTCTCACGGCCGTAGGACAAGTCTCACATGTTTGGGTCACACGCACTGTACTCCGGGGGTATTGTCCGGTAAATACCTTAGTGCAAGCTTATCTTACGTTTATGTTTATTTTGGAGAAAAGGCCCCACTACGTAAGGACTCGGGTGTGACGCGCAAGTGCTTACATGTGTGTGATCCAGGCCTCGATCACACTCCAAAACATCACAAAATCATCTCTGCAAGCCTTGGGAATTAAACCCAGGCCTTGCATGCCAGTTTCAGACCAGAATCGATGAATTTCGAATTTGGCCGAATTCTTTCGAGGCCATTTCAAGCCAGTTTCAAGCACCTTTTGAGGTGTTTGAAGGTAAATTCCAACTCCCCTCGTCCTTAGCTTCATTTTGACACCAATTTCGTGAAAAATGGTTGAGATTTGAAGAAGTTGAATTTTTCCAGATTTTCCGGCGACTTTTCCCAGATTTCGGCGCCGGCGAGCGGCGCACGGCGACCGAAAGTTGCAGCGGTCACCAGAGGGGGTGACGTCATCGAACCGGTCCTGACGTCACCAACCCGGTCTATGACGTCAGCAGATCTGTCCAACCGGTCGAACCGGTGGAATATTCCAAAGGTATATTCCGTTTAACATTAACGCCATCAAGGAATATTCTCTAACGGTGACGGAATATTCCGTAACGCCGTTAGAGAATATTCCGTTAGTCAAACAGAATATTCTGTTAAAGTTAACGGCACTTTAACGGCGAGTGAACAGTGAGCGCGCGTGCGGGCGCGTGGGCGCGCGTGCGGGCGCTAGTGGGCGCGCGTGGCCGCGCGTGACGGCGCGTGGATGCGCGTGCTGCCTTGTGGTGGCGCGTGGAGCCCCGTGCCAGCGCGTGGCAGCGCGTGAACCACTTTTCCAACTATTTCAAGTCCCGAAACGAGCAAACAAAGGGGATTTCGAGTCTTTTCCTTACTTTAAATTGGAATAGGCTTGTTTAATGATTAGTTTAGTAACTTCCCATATAGGTGAGACCTATCCCGAGGAACTACGAGCTCAAGCGAGGTACGGAGGCTACGATCCGACTACTTACCAGTGAGTGGGCATTTCTTTATTCTAAATATGATATTAGTATGTCTTTTAAATGTGATTTCCATGACTGTGTATAGCATGCCAAGTTTTATAAAACGATATATGTTTTATGTGACACTTTATGACTTAGTATTCATGTTTACTTGGCTTTATCGAATAAATGTTGGCATGTCTATACATTTTAGCAAATTATTACTCATCACGCATATTGCACGGTGTTAGGACTGTCCGGGCAAGGACCAGCTTCACGTGTATGTTCACACGCACCGACACGCTCACTTTGGATCCATCGTAGGTGTCAGCCTGTTCTAGGTCGCCTCGGCGACTAGACTTGTTGTGACGCGCTTAGCGCCAGCTTCACGTGCATGTAGTGCTAGAGCGTAATTTATTAGACACCCAGCTTGTCATGTAGCTACTTTCTGCATAACTTGTGTGCATTGATTATGCGATGAGTATTGTGATATTTTTACTGCTACTAATATCCTTTATACCCGTATCCTTGTGGGCGTAGGCCCGTTTATCTCGTTATTACTTTTACTGTTAGTAAAACTTATATTTCCAGTATACTACGGGTTTTACAGCGAGGAGTTATTCCAAACTTTTGAAAAGGTTTTATAAAACTGTACTTGGCCCACTCACCTTTGTTTTTCGCCCCTCCAGGACATAGACCTTAGTTAGCTGACGAGATCGCGTGGCTGTTGCTGATAGTACCGTTCATACCTCCAGTGGAAGTATGTTAATTTTACTTTCAGTTATGTTCTATATCCATCCTACGGGATGGGAATAATCTTTTAATTATTGCACCTAGCTCTGATATTTGTGTATTCATGGGTCTTAACCCACACTATTCACTTCCGCTCTGTATTTCTTTTAATTTTAGCATAACTCTGACTTAAATTCCTTCATTATTTCTTTATCAAATTCCTATGACTTCGTCACTCCTCCGAAGTGATGGTCAGCACGCCTCGATATCCGGTGTCCACCTGGATATTCGGGTCGGGGTGTGTCATGAATGGTTATGAAACTATACTCTAAACCCTAGTGAAGTACCAAAAGCTGTCATGTGGCAGTGATGATTAAAAAAATATATAATTTGAAAAACTCATAAAAATACTGGAAAAATCGACAAAAAAAATTCCAGAAGTTGCTACGAACTCATTGTAGGGTGCTCATAGTTTTGATGCCAAAAAACTCGAGAAAAGTTGTATCAAACGAATCCCAAGGTGCCACATGGCACATTTTGAATAAAATAGTATATAAGGTTTAAAATTCGTTCATATGACAATGTCCCCAACATCTTAGCGTAGAAGATTCGTTAACGAGAGTTTGCATATATTTTTCATATTTTTTACACTTAAAATATAATTATTGTGAATTTTAAAGTGTGGTTTTGGGTATTTTGATTAAAATAAAATAACAAATGAATCTATCAAAAACTGACACGTGGTTTGAGAAATATTTCAGCCCATCCAAAGCGCAACACGTGGAAAAAAACATTCCTCAGCGCTGAAATCTAGGCCTACAAGGGAAATATTCGTTGGTGCTAAAAACAAGAAGTGGAAGAACTCAGAATATTTTTTGGATAACAACTTGTGAAAGGTTATGAAACTATACTTTAAACCCTAGTGAAGCACCAGAAGCTACCACATGGCAGTGATGACTAATGTTTTTTTTTTAGTTCAAAATTTTAAAAATTCATAATAATTAATGTACAAGTGTGAAAAATGTAAAACAATTATACAAACTCTACAACTCTCGTGAATGTTACATTGTCGTTTGAATTTTTAAAACCCTCCAAACATTCACGAATAGTGTTTTTCTACGGCGTTCAAAATTAATAAAAATTTATAATAATTACTGACACAACCCGACCCGGATGTACACGTGGACACCCAAAAGTCGAGTGTGCTGGCCGACACCACGTAGGGTGACGAAAGCCAAAATGAAGAAATAAGAATTTAATTGAATAATAGAATACCATAGTGTACACAAATGTACGGGCGGAAGAATTTAATACAATGCAAGTCGTACAAGGTACGGAGTACAGAGTATAATTACAATACCAAGAAATTTAAACCTTCGTCATACCACCGCCTCGAACGTAGACAGCTCCAGCCACTAAACCTGGAGGGGCGCAAAACAAAAGGGTGAGTGGGCCAATAATAGTCATTTTTGTAAAAACCTTTGTTTTCTGAAAGTAGTAACCCCTCGCCGTCAAAATCAAGTAGTTGGTTGGAAAAACCGTTTCAGAAAACGTACTATAATAGTAGGTAGAAAAACGGGATAAGTACGGAAATATACTTACCGTCCGAAACGGGCAGAAAGTCACCGTTCGGCATAAAAATACTTTACCCAAAGGTTCGCAAAATAAGGATCTACGGAAAACCCGTAAACCAAATAAATGCCCCCGTGGCATCAATGAAATTCGGTGATAACATCACAATATAAAACTATAAGATAAACGCTCATATACACAATCACGTGAAGCTGGCGCATATGCGCATCACAACGAGTTCGAGTCGCCCATACGACCTAGAACAGGCTGGCACCTACTATGGATTCATAGTGAGCGTATCGGTGCGTGTGAACAATCACGTGAAAGTGGTCCTGGCCCCACAATCCAAGACTACAAGTTAGACGCTCGTTTAGGTATAGCAAACACACAAGTTCATACAGATATATTCTGTCATGAACAGGCTGGGTGTATAAGTAACAGTACGCTCGTGTACACAATCACGTGAAGCTGGCGCATATGCGCATCACAACGAGTTCGAGTCGCCCAGGAGACCTAGAACAGGCTGGCACCTGCTATGGGTCCATAGCGAGCGTATAGGTGCGTGTGAACAATCACGTGAAGCTGGTCCTGGCCCCGGACGGTACACTAAACACCGTGTAAGCAACCTAGTTGAGTATATGAAAACATACTACGGAAAACTCTACATAAAATAAGGTGGGGTAATTTCCCTATAAGGGATGCCCTCAAACTAATCAATATATATGATATTCTCGGGGCCGTACCCGAAATATCAAGCATAACTAAAATACGTGAAATACCAAGGATACGCCACATGGGTACCAAGGTATAGAAATACCAACTTAATGGCAAACTAGGTGAACCCAAAATACGATAGAAAATTACCATATCCCAGGGTTCACCCAAATACGACTCAAGGCCGTCATATAGGTATAAAACCCATAATCGCAAATAGGTACAAGTAGGGAATTAAAATACTTAATTCCCTAAATTCCCTAAAATAGGGCCGGTTCGATACTAGTAACACGCGTATAAATCAATACGGAATTTCACCAAAATATGGTGAAATTCCCAAATGGAATTAGAGGCCCAAAGCCCACTAATTTCTAAAGCCCAACAGGTTACCGAGCTAAGCTAGTAAACCAAATAAATACCACAAGTACGAGGTCTACCAAAATACGAGTCAAATATCAATTTAAAATCACAATAATGTAGGTATAAACCAAATATAATTTCCCAAACATAAAACACATTTAATAATATAGGAAAAGGGCCCACTCACAAATACCGAAGCCGGGAAGTCCAAACGTACATCTTCCGAGCGCCAAGGGTCGCCAAACCTTTGGATTGGTCGTACAAGCTCGGGAAAAGGCCTGTAATTGCCTCGAAGGTTGCGGTTCACTGTAGCAAAGTCGAACTACGTCAAAACTCAACCAAAACAGGCAAACGACCTATGAAAATTCATCTACTCAACGAGAGGAACACAATGGTGGTGGTTAGCAACCTCACCTCGGTCTAGATTGGCCGGAAAATGGCCGAGAAGGTCCGGTTCTTCCGGTTGCGTTTCCCGTCAAACGGGTGAGAGTTTGGACGAACGGTTTGCACCGTTGAGTCCACGACGTCGAGACGAAGGAGGTGGTGATTTTCGTTCGCTTCGATTCGTCGGCGTTCCGTCGGTGTGCACTGTGCACACGCACGGAGAGAAAAGAGAGGGAGAAAGTGAGTTGCAGAGAGTGAGGGATAGGGAGTCAGAGAGAGGGGGCAAGGCCACATGGCCTGCAGACTATTGGGCCCCAGCCCAATCACCAAACTGTCCAAATTTGAAAATACGGGAAACGTCGAAAACTAACGCCCGTAAAATATTCGTTCGGAGTCCGAACGACGTACGGCTCGCGTCTACGCGTTTGTATCGACGAGCACGTCAAGAAAATACAAGTGAATGCGTCGTACAAGTTACGACGCAAAAAGTCAACCGAAAGGTCAACCAAGGGCAAAATCGTCATTTTGCACCTCCGGAAATAAAATAATATTATTCCCGGAACGGGATGTAACAATTACTGTACAAGTGTGAAATATACAAACGCTCATAATGACAAGCTCTACAACTTTCGTGAAGAGGTCAACTCCAAAATTTGATACCATAATCCATGAACCTTAGATTTATATTTTAACCGTCGATTTTCGATTACGTTTATGCTCCATTCTTCTCATTGGATTTCATTTTTTTCAGCTTTTGTTTTTTTGAAATCTTGTAGTGGATGAAAAAAAAGATGAACGGTTCGGATTGTTGATATCACGTTCAAATTTTTACGGTTAGTGAAATATAGCTCAGAGTTTATAAAGTTTCTTAAAAATCTGAACGTGATATCAACGATCCGAACCGTTCATCTTTCTGCATCCACTTAAAAGATCATGTTTTCAAAAAAGAAAATCTAAACAAATGAAATCCGGTCAGAAGAATGGAGTGTAATCGTAAACAAAAATCGACGGTTAAATATAAATCTAAGGTTCATAGATTATGGTGACAAATTTCGAAGTTGACCCCTTCACAAAAGTTGTAAAGCTTGTCATTACAAGTGTTTGTATATTTTTTTTTCACATTTTACACACTTATAAATTAATTATTATGAATTTATTAATATTTTAATCAAACGTGCCACGTGGTAGCTTCTGGTGATTCGCTAGGGTTTAGAGTTTAGGGTATAATTTTATAACCTTTTACAAGTTTTCATCTTTGCAATACCAGTTTATATATCTTTACATATATTCATTATAGTTTCACGACCTTTCACAAGGTTTCAACACATAATAACAATCCATATATATGCAACAAATAAACTCTAAAAAGCCTTCTTCAGACTGACAATAACTTTTGGGTTTTTTTTTTTTTATTGTATTAAACTTTTGTCATTTTTATTAAAAAAAATTATTAAGGTGTTTTCGATTAAATTTTACAATTTAAAATTTTTATGTATTTTCTATTAATTTTTCCTTATTTAATATTCTATGGTTCGAACCAAAAAAATAATAATATGTTATATTCTATTTGCACCTGCCTTCTGACCCGGCCCCAAAAAGAAATACTTTTGTTTGGAAAGTTTACCAAATGAGACTTATATAACCTCAGTATTTTATATCATAGGCCCAAATTTCTTTTCTTTTTTTGTCAAGAATCCAAAAGCCCAATAAACCATATGGGGTTAAAATTTGTTTTAAAAGCCCAATAAACTACGTAATAGTGTGACTGCAAGATGATATTCTTTTTGGTTTTTATCAAATCTAAAAAAAATAATAACTCAATGAAATTAATGAATATTTATTTGGTTGATAAAAAAAGAAAACGAGGAAAAATTACAGAGATAGCAGAATACATGTGTTTTGAATAATTTTACTAAATTGCCTAGAATGTCTAAGAATACTAACTATATTTTTGTTAATTTAATTAATTTTATACTTCAAAAATTGTTTTGAAGTAGTCACTTTAACTGAACATTTCTAATAACATTAGCTATTTTAACCAATTCTGAATATTATACTCTTTTTTCAAAATCTCTAGTAAAATTAATAAAACAATAAGAAATATTTTATATGTTACAATTGGGATTTTTTTAGAATAAAAAAGTTTGGCTTCCACCTGTCTTCCGGTTTGTGGCACATCTTAATATCGTAGTTCCCGTTGTATCCTAACACCTCACACTAATTAACAAGCAAAAATACCAAATTGGAAAAAAGAAAGGGAGAAAAACTGAAGAAGGTAATGTCCTCATGCCTCGCAAGCTAACACAATTAAATTTGGTTGTTTTATCTACACTCTTTTTTACTTTTTACGCACTATTTTTAATTTCAATCGACGAATAGAATAAATTGAATAAAATATAAAGTCAAAAATTAATAAAATGTGTATGAAAAATTAAAAAAAATGTGAGGATAGCAGAATCCTTGAACTTAACCAACTAGCATTATAGTATGATACTGTGCACGCCTTTGCTAGCGAACTGATTGATAAGATAGTAGCCAAGAGGAAGTGGAGTTATTGCATGCAAAGACAGAGGTGCACTTTAAATTTCCTAGGGTGGAATATATTGAATCATACCTCAAACAACTATAACATTTAATTAGATAAAATATACATTATTATTACTACTTCAAAAAAAAAAAAAAACTTTTTATTATTATTACTGAGGTTAAGGTGGAGACAATTTCTTGACTACCAATACATAAGTATACGTATTGTTTTATGTACTATAATAATAAGAGTAGACAATATGATTAACATGTCTATCTCTGAAATATTATTAAAAAAACAGACCACCTGTTATAATTTAAAATATAAAATAATAATGTCACATAACAATATTTCGAGTACATGAAATTAGGGTGGTGTTAGAGAAAGAATCTTCTTTTGAAGCACTTAATGTTACATCCCGTCCCGGAAATAATATTATATTATTCCCGAAGGTGCGAAATGACGATTTTGCCCTTGGTTGACCTTTCGGTTGACTTTTTGCGTCGTAACTCGTACGACGCATTCGCTTGTATTTTCTTGACGTGCTCGTCGCTACGAACGCGTAGACGCGAGCCGTACGTCGTTCGGACTCCGAACGAATATTTTACGGGCGTTGATTTTCGACATTTCCGTATTTTAACAGTTTGGGCTGTTTTGGAGTTAGTGGGCTGGGGCCCAGTTGGCAGCAGCCCAATCTCTACAAATCCCACGATTTGTGGGATGTTGTCTGGGCTTTGTCCCATTCAATGTATCAAACCACTTTTTTTTTCTCTTCTCTGCTGCAAAGGAAACAAAAAATAAAATAAAAGCTCTTTTTGTTCTCTCCCTCCCCGAGCACTCTTCTCAGCAACCTCTCTCTTTTCTTCTCTGCAAAACCCAGCCCTCTCCTCTTCCTCACTGCTTCTCTGCCTAAACAAAACCGAAATCAAACTCCACCATTTTTGGCGTAAAAATCACCGAGGTTCTCCCTCCTCACCAGGCCACTTTGTGGCTGGGTATTTTTGGCTGATCAAGCAGCCATTCTTCTCCTCTTTGGTACCTTGCAGACTGATCAAAAGAACAAAACCAGGAACCCAGCAATCTCGTGGCAGCAATCCTTTGAAACCCAGAATTTCTGGGATTTACTCAGGACACCCAAGACATTTTTCTTTCTCCTTTTTCTTCTCAACAAACCGAGCCTAACCCAGCCATTTTCATGGCTTAACTGGCAGCCATCCTTGTTGTATTTTTTT